>JAVXUP010000039.1:610000-1068926 GCA_033070095.1 Escallonia herrerae
TTTGTAATGATGGCAAAAAAGATTTCCTTTCATTTTTTTTACAATATCTTGCTTTTACTTTTACTTTGGAAAACCCTTATCCAAACAATTATCAGGTCCAATAGAAACCCTCCCCCCTCTCTTTGTCTCTCTCCTCCCATTCCTTGTCATTCACAAACCCATTGGAACCACCATGGCACCACCCTACTGCTTCAGATTGAAGCCCCAACACCACAATAAGCCATATGGGTGAGCACGGTTCTATTGGGGGTCAAATCTCAAACCAAACCATTACCCTCACTTTGAAAAATCCTGAACCAAAGTAGACCAAACATTGTCAGTTTGGACGGTTTGGTTTAATTGGTTGAAATGGTCTGGTTTCATCGGCTTGGATCAGTTTGTGCCCATTTAAAAAACTTTTCACTCTGCACACCTACTATTGGATCGAATTGAAGTTATAATTTTTTCTAAATTACACATAACCTTATTACCTTAGTGCTCATATTAAAGATTTAAGTATTGTTCAAGACGTATGTTACAATAAAACTCAGTTACCCCTTTGTCATTGATGTACGAGAAAGAATGAACAAAATATACTAGACATATCGGTTAGTAGACTTGTTATAACTGCTTACATTATATTCTTCTCTTTTAATTTTCAAAGTTTTGTTTATTTAGATTTTCTTTGTACCATATATGTGATAATTATCAATGAACGTCACTAGAAATAAATTAGTATATCATAGGTAAATTTGGTTCAGTTTGTGATCGGTTTCGAAAAAGTGAATAGTGAACCGAACCTAACTGAGGTCGGTTTGAGAAATATGAAACCGAACCATTAGAAATTTTTTAGATGGTTTGGGTTGGTTCCATTTTGGTTTGAGTAGTTTGAGCGATTCAGATCGGTTTGTACGGTTTGGTGCACACTCCTAGTAAGCCACCCTCCTCGCCATTCCTTGCCATCCACACCCACCGTGTGGCACCACCAAAAAGCTTCTAATCGAAGCCCCAACACCACTGTAAGCTAGCCTTTTCAGCACTCCTCGCCATCCACACCCACCATGAAGACCATCGTCGAACACCTAAATCAAACCAGATCACCACTCGGAAGTACCACCATTATTCGCTACCCACGACTACTGTGTCCTCAACCACTACCAACGGCATCACAGCCTCACTCACAACCGTTAGATCTTACGGTTACCAGCAAATGCCACTCGCGACCACAGCAGCCCGCCATCCTCACCACTCCTCACTACCTATATCCACCATGAAAAATCGTTGCCACATGGGTTCCAAACACTGAATTGCCACGCAATAGCCATTGAAACACCACCCTCAATCACCAGTTCAGCCTCTTAATGGCATTTAGTGGTGATGTTTATAGGAGTTTTGAGGCGTCAGTTGTTGAAGAAGATGAAGAATTGGTAGGGTTCATGTTGGGAAATGAAAAATTAGTGGTGAACCTATGAAAAGAAGCTGATTAGTGGGCTTTGATTTAATAATTTTTGAGGGAGCATAGGGGTATTATGGTATGTTGTCTCGTCAATAGTAATGACATTTTTGGTAAACTATGGTGAAAAACATATATGTAAATTGTAAACTGCTATATGTGAAAAAAACAACATTAAATACTTTTTGAATAACTTAAATGAATAAGATTGGTGTATTATTTTTTTTATAATTCATTCTTAAAATAAAAACTCAAAACAGAAAAGCAAGATGTAAAAACTGAAAATTGAAAATGTAAACGAACAACCCGTAAGTGCCTTACACGCTCTTCAGCTTTATATGACTAACTTACGGTATGTTACTGCCTTTAGCACTCACATGCTAAGGCTTGAGGTTACTCTGCTGCAAAATTCCTCTGCATGAGTCTCATTTACATGGGAGAAGGAGTAAATGACTTTCTTGGTCAAAAGCAACAAAAGAAGCATTACATAATCCACGTTTTTCATAAATAGACACTTTTGCAATAGTGGTAGTCCAGTAGTCAAATAGGAAGCACTGTACTTACCATGTTCATTTGGCTTGATATGAAATATTATAATTCTCATTCAAACCAAGTTGCTGTGTCGGTTTCATAAGTTAAGAATTCTTCTTCTATTTCTCATTTTGCGTGTGATTGCATCTGTTTCAAACTTTATGGCTGTGTTCGCTAATGTAAAGCCAACAACACCAACAAAATGCAACTGAAACAAGAGATTGAAGGCTGACCTGACTTCATTTTCAACAACAAAGTCATAGAGCTGACCGTTTTTTGTGAAGAATAGACCTGTTTTTTTGTTTTGTTTTGCTTTGTCCCTAATACAAAGAACCCTCGCCAGTAGAACCTGACGGGCTATCTATCTCGGTATGTAGCTGACCTTGCTGATATCGTTTTGGCTTGGCGGCCTAACGTGGAATTCATACAAACTCATATAGTGAACTACTTTAAGAATAATACTGTTTCTAAATTCACATCCACATATGTTAACAGAGAGCACTCATATATGAAACAAAGTCAATATGCCACTAGGACAAAGGGTTCGTCGCCTCTGACAAATGTGATCATGAATCAACAAAATTTGGGCATACTGTAGATTTACTAACGTTATTCAATTCGACAGTGAGTGACAATCATCCAGACCATGAAAAAAATACATCTTGAACTTTGTTCTCTATCAACCCTCAAAGGGAATGGCTTGCATAATATTTACGACCTAATGCGAAACAGCTCAAGAGCTCCTCCAGTAGGTGCTTTTGTAGTAGTCCGGAGCATTCTATATTCTTCGAAATCAAATGGGACATAGAGATTAGGGTGTTCAGAGTCTACTAGTTCGGGCCGAGTTTCCACTTTGGTGCCCCTTGGGCCTAACACAAACAAAGCAAGCGAAGTGCGGATTTTTGCTTCATAGCATTGTACTCGGTGCTTCACGTTGCAAAACCTTCCATTGCTCCATACCTAGTGGTACAAAATGTTTAGTGATAACTTTGAGCAGACGAAAGCTGAATTGATTAGGTTTCACACACAAAAGCGGCGTACCTTAGCAATATCTCCCACGTTGATCACAAGGGTGCCTGGCATAGGATCAACAGGTACTAGTTCCCCAGTGTTCTTGTTCACAGCTTCCAAACCACCAATTATTTCATCGTCCTGTAATATGGTCAGAAATCCTGGGTCTGAGTGCATTACTGCACCAGTTTGGCCTACGCTTTGGGGGCTGTAGTTGTATTTGTTCAATTTCAACTGACAAGGCCAGTCACTGAACAAGTCGCCTTTCAAACCCAGGCCTTCTACCAACTTGCATCCAAGAGATTGGGCTAGATCATATAGAGCTTGAGAGTACCTGGATAAAGTTTCCCTGCATATATAAAATAGCCATTTTAAATTGTACAAGACATTAGTATTTACTGCAAATGTTTTACTGCAAACATGGTTGCATCAACCTTAATTTTGCTGAGAGAGAGAGTTAACCTCTGGGGAGCTGAGGCATCTAGCTGATCACAAAATTCATCCACAGCTGCTGGTGAGGCCATGTCATAAACACTCATCCCCTCGAAAAAAGGACTGGCACGGTTAGGTGGTGTGTACCCTTTGCCCTCTACAGGACTAACATTCCGCAGTTTGATATCTGTGGGAAGGTCGAGGAATGACCGGGTAACCGCCTTCATCTCCAACATCAGTTTCTCTGAGACGCCATGGTTTATGAGCCTAAAACATCCCCATTGCTCACATGCTTTAACTAGCTTTTCAGCTAGTCCTGCAACATCTTGCATATCAATCACAGGAACACAAGAAGCTGCCATGTGCCTATTTAGTTATGTTCTCTCTGTGTGTGTGTGTGTTGGAAAAGAAAGTATTGTTATTGATTTTGCATATAGTGCACTGCTTATATATTGTTTGGTGTCATCTTCGTCTAACATGGGACGGTTCTTTATTCTCCTTTTTCATCTAATCATGTCGGTGACTTAGGGTCGGTTCTCTAGAAACCCTTTCTCTTACAGTTTGGCTTGTCAAAGTTGATGACCTAATTGTTTCTTCCCATTTTCAACGTTTGCAGGAACATACATTATTTAATTCTAATGAACATATACTATTGCATCAAAAAAGTTGTTCCCCATGCCAGTACGAAGTTTTGGTAACTTCTTACCACGTGAGTGATCATCTAGAATTTATAGCTTTAGTTCAAGGAACAACGTGGTCTTTGTCTCATTGGTCAAGCTTGTTTGGCTACCTATTAATTCTTCACTCATACACATCTTGAAAAGTTTTTTGATAACAAATCTAGATGAATGGCTGGCCAAGAACCAGTTCTAATATTGGAAAATTTAAACTTCAATGTAACGGTAATAGAGATGACATGGCGTAACCAACATATGAGATAAAAAAATTTAATAGAACCTTGAACCCCTATTGTCTCCGAGTCTTTCCATCTCGTTAAATTCGACCCGTCTGTCACACCATACCATCTCTATCACCGTGATGCTGAAGATTTTCTCCTAATGTAGGTAACAAATGTTTCATTTTCCCCGATAACACGGTCAAAGCTAAAAGGATACATAATTCCCGTTGACTGTTGAGTTAAACAAAATACCTAAGTTGCCTAAGTAATTTGTTCTAAAAAGCAAAAGAATATAAGCTTATTCAAAATAAATACAACATATGTGATTAGATGTTTTAACCATTACTTTTAAACCGCTAAGAATATTGACGCATGTGCTCAGCAACCTAACTGCATCACCATGGTAGCTCGGTACGCTACAAAGATTATGATCATATGCGGTTTGGAGGAGGTCCATCTAAGCTAAGTATGAAGAGTAAATGTTACAATGTCCCGGACCATTTAGAATCTTTAGATTTGGGGACTGATGGAATGGGAGGAAGGGCTAAGAGATGCAGGAGATTGTTTGATAATACATACAACAGTTCTAGATGGTCTAGACTGTGGGTCTCCGACAATCCATATTCCTCAAATTCGTCTATTTTTCATGAGAAACTACGATTTGGAAAAGCTCTATCTAAGCTAAATAAGATAAAATATTACAAGGTCCTTTTCATTTAAAGCCGTTGGATTGAGGAGCTGATAGGATTGGAGGAATGGTTAAGAGATGCATGAGGTAGTTTTATGATAGATAATACGGTTCTAGATTGTTCATACCATTGGTCTCTAATTTCCTAATATTTCTTAAATTTTGGACACATATTTTACGTGAGAAATTTTCTCTGCTAGTATTTTTTTACTTTCACTATAGCGTAAACAATCTTGTCAATGGCTCCAGTTATATATTATGCATAAATTGAGTGTGTTTAAACTTTACACTCAAACAAACTTTGTTGGTGAGAAGACCTTCTAGCTTAGATTGAATGCTTGGCCTTTATAACATGCATTGAAGGTGAGGAATTTATCGTTTCTTTATGCATCAAGTAGCAACCCATTTGCCAAAAAGATAAATACAAACGCAGAAAATAGAAAAGAACTAAACGAATAGAAAAAAATGCATTCATAATCAATATTTTTAAAGGAGTGTAGCGGAGTGCTACTGAATTTGGCACTATGGAGTCATGGTCACTGGACTATGAATCAACAGGCGACATGATGCACCGTATAGATTCTGCGCAGCTTTTCTGGGATGAGGTCATTCATGAGCGAATAAACCTTGTACTCATGCGTAGACTTTTCTGCTACCTTCTTTATACTGTATCTTTCTGATTTTTGCAGCTCCACTTGGTATAGTATGAAGATCTCCTTCGTATCTCAAGTAACCTTCTCCTTTGTTTGTACGTGATTGCAAAGTCTGCAGCCCTTTTTTTAATGAATAACGAGACAATTGCTTTTTGGGCGGACGTGACGAAACTCTTCAAATTGGTAGACGTACCCACATAACTATCGAACGTGACATTCATAGATTCACTCCTGCCCGTCGTTTTCATGCCCGCAGAAAAATATCTTCTCGTGAAAATGCCAATCCATTGCTCTTTGAGCTCATACAAGTGTTGAAGCCACTCGTTGTCTTGCAATGAGTAATCCTCAACAAGCTTGTCCCACCTCTCCTCAAATTCCTCAATTGTTAACGCACTTGTCAAAATCCTGTTTGAAGTCTGAATACTTTGCATACACGTGATGCAGACGTTCAGGGTATTTGTTACTTATGTGCCAAGTGCACAAGTTGTGTTGAGTATCTGGGAAGACGGTAGCAATAACCTTCTTCATTGCCAAATCTTGATAGGTGATGATAACTGTGGGTGCTTTGTTGTTCATGGCTTCTAGCCACGCCCTAAACAACCATACAAAAGAACTCTCACTCTAGTCCCTTAACAAGGCAAACCTGAACAGGATGGAGTGATAATGATGATTGACGCCCGTGAAAGGAGCGAATGGCATCGAGTACTTGTTGTTACGGTATGTGGTGTCAAAAGTCACGACATCCCTAAAATGCTAATAAGCAAGCCTCGAACGACCGTCGACCCAAAAAATTGTGCTAACTAGATGCTCGTCGTATAGTTTATAATTGAAATTAAATTACGGGTCCTCCATCTGTAGCCGCTTCAATAGGCTCATTGTAGATTGAGCATCATTGAGGTCATATGCGGCTCGTTTTTGGGTTCAGACCGCGTTACGAACGTCTTTTGTGTTAAAGTTTAGATTCTGAACAGCAAGAACATTAATCATGTTGGTAGGTCTTAGCCGCGTATTGCTCATTGTGTAAATCAGGCTCTTTGCGACCTTACCCATATTCTTGTGTTCATGCGTCTGACTCACCTTAGTAAGGGTTACTAACGGCTGATTGTGTGCCAATTCCAAGCTAGTAATAAGCCAATGATCTTGCTTGGGCTTATGGCTAACGAACATCTTGACCTGGCAATTCGTGCGTGCAAAGCAGTCCCGTCTTCTCCACGCATATCCTATTTCATCATCACTATCATCATTACTTATGTGTGTCTCATTTTGCAGTGGGTGTCTGCCCCTACGACACTCTTAAGCGAGAACATATTTTTTTTGTTATTTTGTTTGTTCTTGTAGTCCTGTTTCTAATGCCAAAACCAACCCTCAATGAATACGCTCGAAAACATTATTCGGCTTCTTCCAATGTTTGAAATGTTCGTCCTAGATACGAATCACTAGCATCTACGGGGGTGTTGGAGCTCGATACGAAATCAGACATTGTGAAACAAGACCTATGTAAAAATAGATTACGCTTAACTATCAAATGACATTTCTTGAACATATCAAATAAAAATTACCTTGATGAATAGACAAATTTAGTATGACAAATACACCAAACATAATCTCAAAAGTTCGAATCTAACTATATTAAATTTTTTGACGTTAACGAATCTCAAACAATTCAAATTTAAATATAACAAATTTTTTTAAGTTAACAAATTAATTTCTTGAACATCACAAACTAAAATTACTTTGATGAATTGACTAATAAATCCCAACAAACATAAACCCAAAAAAATCTATATATCCATACAAAAAAAAAATTAAACTTTATAGTTCAACACATAAAGAAAACTTCACCATTCACAAACTTACCTTGCTTGTGTGAAGTTTGAAGCAAGTGTTACTCGAAGCTTGAAGGGAGCTGAGAATTAGGGAACTTGAGGGTATAGCTGCCAAGTTGTCCGCGATACTGTACGACGGATAGTCTGGGAGACAGGATGTGACGTGTACATAATTAATTTGACGTGTGTAAGTCAAAAAGCAATCCGCTACACTGGGTAGCGGATGACTTTTTGTCCCACAATTGTCAGGGTCAAAAATTCATCCGTTAGACTGTGTAGCAAACGATGGAGGAGGGGCAATTTGGTAAAAAATCTTGTCCGCTAGCGGACAATGTAGCAGATGACTAATAGCTTTTAAAAAAAAAGTCTAGGACTACCAAATTGGGCTTGCAACTTCTCCCTTTTGCTAGCGCTATCAACGGATCAGCTCCCACACACACACACACACACACCCACACACGCACACACGCACACACTGTTTTTGTTCAACCAAAATTCAATCCAATTCCTACAATTTTTTGCAATTAGGGTTCAAGATCATACCCTGATGGGTTTAGGGTTCTTCCCTTTTTTATTTTCGGAATGGTTGGAAGAGTTGGTAGCTTTTTGATTTTTATTTTGGTCCTAGGATGCAGTTTTACCAGCTTCCCAAAAATGCTCTGAAGAGTCCTTTGTCCACCTGATAAAGAGTAGAGATCCTTTTTAAATAGGGTCAGTTTTTGGCTAAGAAGCATGGGTTTGGTGTCGCACACCTACTGGGACACAGAAACACCTTCGACACTGCTGGACATGTGTCTAACGCGGTCTAGTGTCCAAAAATTAAATTAATTCAAATTTAATTTTGGACACGTATGGACACCGCCGGACACGCCGAAGAGGCCAAGAAGAAGAGGAAGAAAGAAAAGAGGAAGAAGATGAAAGAGAAGAAGAAGAAGAAGAAGAGGAAGAGGAAGAAGAAGAAGAAGAAGAAGAACCAGATCTTGATCTTCGTCTGGAAAAGCAAACGTGTTCTGATCAAATTCGTGTGCTTTATGTCCGAGATCTGGATTGAATCTGATCTGAAACTTGTTCAAGGTGTGATCCGAACCTTGTTTAGCATCTTTGAAGGGGAATACTGCTCCTCTTCTTTACCGATCGAAGAATTATCCTGCTGACAGCAGTAGCGATGTTATATATCAACAAAAGTGTGAATATTATAATTTAACCCATCATCTTTTATAATATTTTCATACTGACACCATAACTTTACATACATCTACTAAACTCCAAACGTTTACCATTTAATTCATATAAACCCATCGAGGAAGAATTTTCTTCATTTCAATGGTCCAGTATCAATTTAAACTTATATTGATTCAACTCTAGAGCTAAATTCGTGAAGCATATGACATTTGTATTTCATATCTTGGCATATGTACGGAAAAAATATTGATATAAAATAGAGACGTCATGCGGTGTCAAAAATTTGAAATTTTGGAAAATGCGGTGTTCGGTGTCCCAGTTGGTGTTGATGTCGAACACGGTATTCGTGTCTGTGCTAACTAGGTTTTCGGGTGCCATGGTGGGTTACTTACCTACATGGGTTGACATGCTAATGCTTCATTCTTCATGAGTTTCTCTTAAGTAGGTTTCCATATGTTTGGGCTATGCGATTAGTGCGCCAACTGTTATCCTGGGAAGTAGTAAATGCTAATAGGTCATCACATGTTGTTTTGGTAAAAACTGAAAGCTGAATTGCAGATTTACCCATTCAGGGAGAAGAAAATCAAATGCGAATGTTGTTGTGATGATAAATGAACTTGTTGTGACCATGTCGAGTTTGGGTTTTGTATTTAGTTCGGAGGTGTAATCTGTGCTCACTAAGAATTGCATTAGATTGCTCATTGCACTTTGTGTGGTTATACCGAGTGCATTCCCGTTTTTGTTAGTTTTTCTTCACCATGGTATTAGAACACCTCACCTCACCTCTTGCTTCTTACTGATGTTTATAATAATTGGGTCATTTGGTATTTTTGAAAATCATTCAGAATCTATTGTGGGATCTGTTGCGGTGTGGCTTTTGGTTTGTAGTTTATAGCCTGCTTTGAACTGCATACATACTTGAATGTAATTGTGGTTTATTGGAGGATCGACCAAGTGTTGATGAGCTTTGCACCATCCTTATTTCTCACATCCCAAAGGACGAGATCAAGGACACAATTATATGATTTCCTTTGAAGTTCCTATGCTTGGAAGGTACTCATTACTCTTTCTTCTAGCACAGAATAATATATTCAATACTTGGACAATTACATTTTTGTTTGTTGCAGGTTTTGACCTATCTTGTCCATTTCCGGTACTGCCTGCTAATTTTCTAGTGAAGAGTAAAAACCTGTCCGATATTGCAACACTGTTTAGGCAAAATAGCATCACCAATTCATACGAAGAAACTGAAAGAAGTCTCAAAATTGGTTTGTTCAGTCATTAGTGCAAATACTGATGATTCGTGTCACAAGATGAGTACAATGTTCAAGCTGATTGCCTCTTACATAGATGTTGTTATTATGAATCTGGATGAACGTTGTAACAAGTCCAAACAACCTACAAAAATCGGTCACCGTTGGTTGGCTAAGACCCATAGCTATCTTTCTCAAAGATGGTTCTATGCATCTAGTGAGTTTTGTAACTTCGTTTCTCCCTTTTCACACTAATTCACATTGCTGATAATTATGGAATCGAATTAGCAAAGCTTGCATCCCTTTTGATTAATTGTTGACTCTGTTCTCAGGTGAACTTTGACAACTTGGAAAATATTTTAAGAAAATATCAAGGTGTCCATAAATTTTGGAATGATTACCGCGTTTTCATGAAAGCTTTCCGCAAAATTGGAGTTATTTACTGAGAAAATGAATATACAAGTGCTAACTGAAAATAGAATACCTTCTCTATTGAGATGTAGAGAAAATGGAAGAATCTTCCTACATGTATTTCTAGGCAAATTTTCCCGCAAATAATGATTTTTTTGGAAGTTATGGCGTTAGATCGGCGGGTCTCAAGGGAACCACGATAGCTAACAAGTTATCAGTTCTGCCCCTCCTTAAAGCAACTTTTATTATACAATCGGCAAGTGAAGATGATGATGAACATTTTGGCGAGTTCTCTTCTAACAAGCCGCAAACACTTTTCATTGACAAGCTTTCAAACATGCCATCTGATTCAACCACCAAGAACACATCATTGCCCTTTATTGCTCGCCAATCCAGTACTTTTGGTTCAGCTATTACACCATACCTAGCAATGGCAAAGTAAGCACATATGAAGAAGATATGGAATGCTAGCTCGAGGATCGACCTACATTTCACTTGTGTCATATTTCGCCTTGTAAATAACTGATTTTGTCACACTATATTTATGTACCAAGCTATTTGTGGTTGCTCATGTTGATTTTTCATACCGACAGTGTTTGACAAGGAAACGATAGTAATATCAAATGGAATTTCAAGTTTTGGAAAAATATTAACCTTTTCAATCTCAAATCGCAAATAGCTCAAGAGACTGCTAGAAGGACGTTGACGCGTTGCACGCCCCGTACCTAAACGAAACCACCAGCAGCTTCAATTCGGGCTCTTTCATCAGCTCTATTTGGATGACGATCTCAGGTCAGTTCCTCGGCATAAAGAATCCTTGAGCTTCTTGAATTTTCAAGGCCATGTTAGTATTCCAATTTTTGGTATCCTTATCTGTTGGACAAAATGCTTTTGTAAGTGAAAATAGGACCTTTGCTTCTGTTTGAGCATAGAAGCGCCTTCGAATCACCAACACTGGAGACCAAAATATGACCATCTAGCAACAGGGCGACGGTGGCCGTAGACCAAGCATAGTAATTGTTTTTGAGAGCTTCTTGGAATTTGAAAATGAATAAACAGGAAAATGGAAGAAGGATCATTCACTACTGGGAAGGACAAGGTTAACTTACCAAAGTAAATTCAATCTCAATATCATGGATTGCCCTCAGCGTTGCTTCCTTCAGAATTCCACAAACCGATTCTTCATCAAGTGTCGGTAAAAGGTGAGAACTACAAAACATCAGAAAAGAAATTGCTCAGATCAAGTGCTGATCAATCCTTCTCTTTCTTCATGTCGGTTAACAACATGAAGAAGGAAACAAAGCAAAGATGATATGAGCAAAAGAGATTAAAAAATTTGAAGAAAACCATGTAAAGGAGTCCATTTGAAGCAAAACAAAAGTTAATACCTTACGCAATTAGACACCGCATGGAGGTAAAAGTAGTCTAAGAAGAGCTTGGAAGCCATCTCACTAGCTTCTTTGCCTCCATGGCCATCAAAACTGCCGCAATGCCAACCCCATCACTGCTTGCATATAGATTACCTCGTGAATCGTAAATTTCTTAGATTACTTAATAACCAAAATAGATCACGGCATCTTTAAAGACAGAAAAGTTACGATAAAAAGTATTTTATCGCTATTATAGCTTAATGTACACCAGAATTCAGGTCTGCAAACAGTACTAATGGAACCATAAAATTGAGGAGCAATGGAACTAAAGAATACCAAGAAATGGCATCGTTAAATTGAGATCGCATGTTACACGGTCTTCCTGATATTCTCGATATCCCTGAAGGGTGGCTTACTGACAGTTGGCAGTTTGATTGCCTACGAGATTTCATTGAAGACATTCTGGTGATTGAAAAGCTGTTGGAGCACTGCCTCCTCATAAGCCATCATGCACGCCACAGTGACATGGCCATGAGCCGTGCTTATTGATACCAATACGTGAAGTATTCCAATAAATGTTCCAAACCTAAATGTTGACATTAGCCTGAAATAAATTCAAATTCAAGATTCTCAAATTAAGTCAAATCAAAACAAGAATCTCAAACTAAGTCAAATATTCGTCTGTTGTCCGACATCATCATTTTGATACAAACGGTTTGAGAAATTTTAGATAGACAAGTGATTATTGTATTTTTAGTTATGATAACATTGGGAATTAGTTCAGCATTCTATCTCCTCCACCTGCGTCCAGCCTAAGGCCCCCCACCCCCGCCGCTGGGTCAACTCCCTCTTCATCACTTCCCTGCTGCGGTCACTTCCCTTTCAGCAACCTCCTACACCACCATTGACAACTCCCCCAACCTTCGAACACACCACAACGGATTGCTCCTTCCTCACCCCTACCACCACCGCCACCAAAGCCTTTGCCTTCCCACCTTCTTCAGCAACCACGCCTACTCCATTGCCACCGTCATGCCCAACCGCTTGGTCCTCCACCGCCACCCTAGCGTGCAGGCCCACCATAGTCTCTAACCCTACGGCCGCCACGACCTTGCCTTTAAATAGGCACGTAGACCCTAAACCAGGGCAAACTAAAGGCCAAATGATACCAATATGCTTAGCAGCCCAATCACATTGTTTCATATGCCCACTCACACATCAAGATCCACATTTCACACACACACACACACACACTACATTATTTTCTTCTTCTTCATTACATATACCAATACACATATATACACCTCACGACTACAAACACAGTAGCCCATGGCTGTCCATACCATACTCACATAGTCCAAACAAACACACTTTTCACACACTTGGTAGCCCACATTCCTCTTCCCTTTCACTGCTGTACTGCCCATAGAAAACACACCCACAGTGCACACTAAATCCGCCCAGCAGTAGGTCCCTTCTCTCTCTCTTGGATGCAGTCAAACATGCTTGTGCCCAGCCATGTCAGCCGTGCAAACACAGCTATGTCAGCCGTGCAAACACAGCTATGTCAGCCGTGCAAACACAGCTATGGCAGTCGTGCAAACATAGCCATGACAGCCCTTCCATGGCTGTCCTCTCTCTCTATCTATCTCTCTCTCTCTCTCTCTCTCTCTCTCTCTCTCTCTCTCTCTCTCATACACTCACATGAACCCACATATATTCACACTCATATATACACATACCCACATGCTACCCATCATCTTCACCAATATACCCACCAATTTTGCACATCCAGGCTCACACAAACACACACTTGCTTGCACTAAACTCATGCACTCACTTGTATACACAAACACATGTACCTAGCACACACATGCACTCAATACACATTCCATTTACCTAGCTATCTACCAACTACATGACACCCCATCTCCTGAAATCTGGTGTACAAACAGAGACACGACACATAAAGAGGGAGACAACCCTATCCAGAAACACGCGCGACACAGATGACACACACCAATTCACGCACGATACACACGTACCCCTCCTACTTTCATTCTTCTCTCAGCCCTTACACACTCTTGCTCATGAGCACTCAGTCACATTCACCATAGCTGTGACCACCTCAACTCAACCCATAAACAACCAAAAAGACTGAGGAAAAAAAAAAGCTATCTCTGTTCTCTCTCTCCCTCGACCGAGTTTTCATTTGAAGGGAAGGAAACTAATGATGCTGGCTCTCAAAGTGTGTGTACATATACATAAACCCTAAATTGAACATATATCGAAAACCCCTAAATTCGTTAGTTATTCAATTTTTACCCAAAACTTTCTATTATTATGAACAAGTCCATAATTAATTATTTTCCATAGTTTATGTGCTAGAAAAATATTTAATGGGTTTGATACGCCATCCCGCTTCCTTATCCATCGCTACAAGTTGCTATAAAAATGTCGACGCTAAGTAGAAATATCGTTTACACTAATTGTCACTAAGTTCGTCGATCAATATCATTCATCATTAAATTATATCTTATAACTTCTAAATTTTTTCGCTAAAGATAGCCGTTAAAAATTTGATCACGCTAATCGACGCTAAATCTTGCCGACAAAATTTCACTCATGGCAATCAATGCTAATTGTTGTGTATAAAAAGTCGTTGCTTAAGATAAACTAAGTGGCTATACCTTAGGTCGCCGGTGAAGAAATGGGTTGCCCGGGGAGCTTAGGTCGCCGGTAAAGAAGAAGAGTCGTGAGCAAAAAAAAAAAGTTGAGGGGAATTGGTGTACCTATAAAGCTCAGGTCATCACTAGGAAATGCTGGAACTGAACACGGTGCACCAGTGAAAGGCCAAGTCTTAAGTGAATAAGGTTGTTGAGTACAGGAGCTTGAAAAGAAAGGGTGAACTAGAGAAGCCAAAGTCAGCAGCAAAGAAGGTTGCAAGTGATGCCTTGAAACACTATTTTTAGAGTTGATTTGCTCTCAATTCACATTAGAGTTAAATAATTGCTGATCTATTAACAATTCCTTAACCCTAAAACACTCTATGTGTGTGTGTATATTCAAATTACGGAATTTAATACTAATCGAAAAATAAAATACATACAAAGTTTATTCAGAACTGTGAACCAAATATAACATGTGGTGGGAGAAGAGCGCGAAAGGGATACAAATGTGGGGGATGGGGTGGGGAGAACAACCCCATGAGGGCACGAGAAGGGAAGAGGGGAAGGGCTCAGGGCTCGTTGAGACTGGGATTTGAAACCTACTAATCGTCCTCGTCCATGGGGGTACTATCATCCAGTTTCGACTTAGTTTGTCCAGAAACTGTGTCTTGCAGGTAAAGGCAAGGATGCAAAAATCTCAATAATAGCCATATATAGTAGTGTTTAACAATCAATATAGTGTTTGTACCTGACCCCGAGCCCTGATCATCTTGAACACCTTCTCAACAACGCGACAGAAGTGGAAGAATGGAGGTCATGAGGTGGTACGGTTAGAGGTCATGGAGTTGGAGGTTACTTTCTAACCAATCATAGTTTAACATCTATTCAGTTGTATTTTAGAAATAAAATTCTTAAATAAAGGATTAGAAGCTTGGAAGGCAAAGAAAATCATACGTGTATGTCTATATATATATATATATATATATATATATATATATATATATATATATATATATATATATATACACACACACACACACACACGGTTGTGTGAGTGTGTACTACGTGCATGAGTGTGGGTGTGTAATGTGTGTCTTAAAGTATGTTTAGGTGTGTATGTGTGGGTGTCATGGGGTCTGTAGAGAGTGAGTATATTTATGTACACATAGGGTGATTGACCGAGAAGAAAAAGATAAATGAGTCTTGGGTATGTAGTCAGTAAATACCGGATTAGTGTTAAGTACGATACATGCATTGGATAATTCACAATCATCGTTAACATGTAAAACTTTACAGTATGATACGCTAGGACATATTAGAATATGTGGCAAAATTTTATAATTTTCTGAATTCGTATGTATTTTTAGTATTTTCTGTAATTTTAGATTTGCAAAATTCTTTTGGAGCTTTAAACTCATGAAAATGTTCTAGAAAACTTTTAGTATTGTTTTTATGGTATAAATAAGTCTCACTTTAATTTTGATAATTTTTAGAGTTGATTTGCTATCATTTTTTGTATTGCATTGGTTTTAGCAAAAGAAAAATTTTAAAAATAATTTTTATGTCTTTTAATTTCTGACTTAAATTTATATAATTTTTATACATATTTTAAAGATGTTACAAAAATTATGGGACTTTATTTTTACCTAGAAGAAATTATGGCTATTTATGGTTTTAAGTTGAAAGATACATGTAACGATGAATAGTGCTCGTATGGGTATGTTTTGGATGACAAATCGCACTAGAAAAATATTGACGAACTTTGTATAAAATTTTCTGCTTTCTGTCCCTCGAGAGTCGACTACTCCTTGTATTTATAGTGTTGAACCACAAATCCTAAATTATAAAGATTATACCAAAACACTAGGTCACATACATAACACGAGGCACTAACTGCTTTTGGTCTCATATCTTTGGAATTACTTTTTTTCAATAAACGTTGGTTACATAAGGCAATTTAGACCTTAAACTAAATTATCTGAAGTCCAAGTCTTAAACCCTAAAAAATTGAAACTGTCAAAACTTTGCCACAACCCTTTCGGCCGTCGTAATAACATTTGCTCAAAGTAAATTAGTTGTGGTGGTCTCAAAAGAAAGGCAAAACAATGGTTTGGACCTCATTTCTTTAAGGTTCTCTCAGGCTAACACATGGCCTCTCTAGTTAGTGGACTAACTAAGACCACGTCAAGTACTGGGATTGAGCTAGCCCAAAACCTAAGACCATTAGCAACCCAATTTGAATTTTATAGCTCTGCGCCTCTGCCCAAAAGGCCCAACAATTACACCGTATTGCTTTTTCTTCGCTAGTGGAAGTAGTTGCCGTGCGCAGCCACTGAAGCATCGTCAGAAGCTCAACGACGGCTTGATTCATGGCCGGCCATTCAAAAGGCCGCGATTGACTTACCTAACGGCTTCATGGTCACCGTGGGCACCACAAACCAACAACGGCCGCCCATGCATCGCTGAGAAAAACCTGTCAGCCGCAGCTACCGTGATAAGGTCGACATCCATGGCCAATACAGCCACCCGGCTAATCTTCTACTGGATCGCACGCGGCGGTTGGGTAGATACTATCCCCGTCAGCAATGCGACGAATGGTGGGGGACCATGGAAACACCATCGAGCTCCCACCACTATTAGATCATGGCCGGGCGCTGCCGCGCCCTTGCTGTAGAATGCAGCCCAAAGCTTCCATCAAAGCGAGATCCGGGGCTGGCTTGTCCAAGGTCAAAATCTAAAATCCCAAGCGCCATGGGAGCTCTGCTGATTGGTAGAGTGCTAAACGGAAAATTGTTACAAAACATAAACATCGTACGACAATCATGTTATACGACTGGATAAGGTAAAACATACATGTAATCACGCTTCAAAATATTGACAAACTTAGAAAAAAATTCTTTTGCTTTGTATTTATAGATTTGGTTGATAAATCTTGAGGATTTCATTAGGCCACACAAGTAGCAAAACTCATAATATGTCTCCTTGTAAATTTTATAGTATTGGATGACAAGTCCTTAATCAAATAGGATTCCACAAAATTAGGCCAGACACCTAACAAAACTCATAATATATCTCCTTGTACTTGTTGTTTTGGATGACAAACCCTAATCATCAAGGAAAACAAAACTCATTAAAGTGGCTTATTGAGTGTTGTCGTGGCTGGTTTACTGATTAGGGTGAAAATTGTCATTCTTATTAGAAAAGTTAAAGGAAAAAATTATATTATTTCGGAATGGTTGGAAGAGTTGGTAGCTTTTTGGTTTTTGTTTTGGTTCAATGATGCAGTTTCACCAGCTTCCTGGAAATGCTCTGAAGAGTCCTTTTCCCACCTGATAAAGAGTAGAGATCCTCTTAAAATGGGGTCAGTTTTAGGCTAAGAAGCACCGGTTTGGTGTCGGACACCTACCGGGACACGGACACACCTTCGACACCGCCGTACACGTGTCCGACACTCTTTTCGGTGTTCGAAAATTAAATTAATTCTAAGTTAATTTCAGATACGAATGGACAACGCCGAACACGCCAAAGAGGCCAATAAGAAGAAGCAGAAAGAGAAGAGGAAGAAAGAGAAGAAGAAGCAGATCTTGATCTTCAATATGGAAAAGCGAACATGTTCTGACCAAATTCGTGTGCTTTATATCTCAGGTCTGGATTAAATCTGATCTGAACCTTGTTCAAGGTGCAATCCGAACCTTGTTTTTTGCGTCTTTGAAGGGGAATACTGCTCCCTCTCTTTGCCGATCGAAGAATTATCCTGCCCACGGCAATAGCGATGTTATATATCAACAAAAAGTTTGAATATTACAATTTAACCCATCATCTTTTATAATATTTTCATACGGATGCCATAACTTTACATACTTCTACTAAACTCCAAACTTTTACCATTTAATTCAAATAAACCCTTCGAGGAAGAAATTTTTTCATTTCAAAGGTCCAGTATCAATTCAAACTTATACTGATTCAACTCTAGAGCTAAATTCGTGAAGCATATGACATTTGTATCTCATATCTTGGCATATATATGGAAAAAAATAATTTAAAAATAATTATATAAAATAGTGGTGTGTGGTGTCCAAAATCTAAAATTTTGGAAAATGCGGTGTGTGGTGTCGGACACAATGTTCGTGTCCGTGCTACCTAGGTTTTCGGGTGCCATGCAGGGTTACTTAGCTACATGCGTCAACATGCTAATGTGTCATTCTTCATGAGTTTCTTTTAAGCAGGTTTCCATGTTTGGGCTTTGCGATTATTGCACCAACTGTTATCCTGGGATCCTGTAAGTTGGAAAAATCTCATTTTCCTATATTATGCTTAGAAGTAGTAAACGCCAATAGGTCATCACATGTTGTTTTGGTAAACACTGATAGCTAAATTGCATATTTACCCATTCAGGGAGAAAAACATCGAATGTGAATACTGCTGTAATGATAAATGAACTTGCTGTGACCATGTCGAGTTTGGGTTTTATATTTACTTCGGAGGTGTAATCTATGCTCACTAAGAATTGCATTAGATTGTTCATTACACTTTGTGTGGTTATACCAAGTGCATTCCTGTTTTTGTCAGTTTTTCTTCACCATGGTATTAGAACACCTAACCTCTTGCGTCTTACTGATGTTTGTAATAATTGATTCATTTGGTATTGTCAAAAATCATTCAGTATCTATTGTGGGATCTGTTGTGGTTTGGCTTTTGGTTTGTAGTTTATAGCCTGCTTTGAACTGCATACATACCCAAATGTAATTGTGGTTTATAAGATGATCGACCAAGTGTTAATGAGCTTTGCACCATCCTTATTTCTCACATCCCAAAGAACGAGATGAAGGACACAATTAGATGATTTCCTTTGAAGTTTCTATGCTTGGAAGGTACTCATTACTCTTTCTTCTTGTACAGAATAATATATTCAATACTTGGACAATAACATTTTTGTTTGTTGCAGGTTTTGACCTATCTTGTCCATTTCCGATATTGCCTGCTAATTTTCTAGTGAAGAGTTAAAACCTGTCCGGTATTGCATCATTGTTTAGGCAGAATAGCATCACCAGTTCGTGTCACAAGATGAGTACAATCTTCAAGCTGATTGCCTCTCAATACTAAGAAACTGAAAGAAGTCTCAAAATTGGTTTGTTCAGTCTTTAGTGAAAATGCTGACGATTCGTGTCACAAGATGAGTACAATCTTCAAGCTGATTGCCTCTTACATAGATGTTATTATGAATCTGGATGAACGTTGCAACAAGCCCAAACAACCTACAAAAATCGGTCACTGTTGGTTGGCTAAGACGCATAGCTATCTTTCTCAAAGATGGTTCTGTGCATCTGGTGAGCTTTGTAACTTCGTTTCCCCCTTTTCACAATAATTCACATTGCTGATAATTATGGAATCGAATTAGCAAAAGCTTGCATCCCTTTTGATTAACTGTTGACTCTGTTCTCAGGTGAACTTTGAAAACTTGGAAAATAGTTTAAGAATAGATCAAGGTGTCCGTAAATTCTGGAATGATTACCATGTTTTCATGAAAGCCTTCCGCGAAAATGGAGTTATTTACTGAGAAAATTAATATACAAGTGCTAACTAAAAATAGAATAGCTTTTCTATTGAGATGTAGAGAAAATGGAAGAATCTTCCTACATGTACTCCTACTCAAATTTTCCCGTAGATATTTATTCTTTTGGAAGTTATGGCGTTAGATCGGCGGGTCTCAAGGGAACCACCATAGCCGACAAGTTATCAGTGCTGCCCCTCCTCAAAGCAACTTATATTATACAATCGGCCAGTGAAGATGACAATGAATATTTTTGCGAGTTCTCTTCTAACAACCGCAAACACTTTTCATTAACAAGCTTTCAGATATGCCATCTGATGCAACCAACAAGAACACATCATTGCCCTCTATTGCTCGCCAATCCAGTACTTTTGGTTCAGCTATTACACCATATCTAGCAATGGCAAAGTAAGCACATATAAAGAAGAGAAGCAATGCTTGCTCGAGGATTGACCTACATTTCACTTGTGTCATATTTCGCTTCGTAAATAACTGATTTTGTCACACTGTATTGATGTACCGTGCTATTTGTGGTTGCTCATGTTGATTTTTCATACCGAGAGTGTCTGACAAGGAAACAATCGTAATTTCTAATGGACTTTCAAGTTTCAAAAAACTACTAACCTTTTCAAGCTCAAATCGCCAATAGCTCGGGAGACTGCTAGAAGGCCGTTGACGCGTGACACGCCCCGTACCCAAACAAAACCATCGGCAACTTCAATCTAGGCTCTTTCATTAGCTCTATCTGGATGATGATCTCTGGTCAGTTCCTCGGCATATAGAGTCCTTGAGCTACCTGTATTTCCGAGGCCATGTTAGTATTCCAATTTTTGTATCCTTATCTGTTGGAGAAAATGCTTTTGTAAGTGAAAACAAGACCTTTGCTTCTGTTTGAGCATAAAAGCACCTTCAAATCACCAACATTGGCGACCAAAATTCGACCATCTAGCAACATGGCAATGGTGGCCGTAGACCCAACATTGTAATTGTTTTTGAGAGCTTCCTGGAATTTGAAAATGAATAAACAGGATAATGGATGAAGGATCATCCACTACTTGGATGGACAAGGTTAACTTACCGAAGTAAATTCAATCTCAATATCATGGATTGCCCTCAGCGCTGCTTCCTTTAGAATTCCACGAACCGATTCTTCATCATGTGCCGGTAAAAGGTGAGGACTGCAAAATATCAGAAAATAAGTTGCTCAGATCAAGTGCTCAATCCTTCTCTTTCTTCATATTGGTTAATAACATGAAGAAGGAAACAAAGCAAAGATGATATGAGCAAAAGATATTAAGAAATTTGAAGAAAACCATGTAAAGGAGTCCATTTGAAGCAAAACATAAGTTAATACCTTGCGAATTTGATACATTGTAATCACCAAACACCGCATGGAGGTAGAAGTAGTCTAAGAAGAGCTTGGAAGCCATCTCACTAGCTTCTTTGCTTCCATGGCCATCAAAAACCGCCGCAATGCCAACCCCCATTACCTCGTGAATCATAAATTTGTTAGATCACTTAATAACCGAAACAAATCACAGGCATTTTTTAAAGACAAAAAAGTTATGATAAAAAGTATTTTATCGCTATTATAGCTTAATGTACACCAGAATTCATGTCTGCAAATGGTACTAATGGAACCATTTGAGGAGCAATGGAACTGAAGAAAAACAAGAAACGACATGATTAAATTGAGATCGCATGTTACACGGTCCTCCTGATATTCTCGATATCCCTGAAGAGTGGCATACTGATAGTTGGCATGCGTAGTTTGATTGCCTACGAGATTCCATTGAAGACATTTTGGCGATCGAAAAAACTGCCGGAGCACCACCCTCCTCGTAAGCTATCATGCACGCCACAGTGACATGGCCATGAGTCGTGCTTACTGATACCAATACGAGAAGTATTCCAATAAATGTTCCAAACCTAAATGTTGACATTAGCCTGAAACAAATTCAAATTCAAGATTCTCAAATCAAAACAAGAATCTCAAACTAAGTCAAATATTCGTTTGTCATCCGACATTATCATTTTGATACAAACGGTTTGAGCAATTTTGGATAGACAAGTGATTATTGTATTTTTAATTACGATAACTTTGGGCATAGTTTGCAAAAAAAAAAAAAAGTAAAAACAACCAACTTGAATTTTCAGAAATGACCGAGACTTGTTTTTCTGTTTGTTTTTAAAGGTTAATTTGGTCAATATCAACATTCTATCTCCTCCACTTGCGTTCAACCCAGAGCCCCCCACCCCGACCGCTGGGTCAACTCCCCCTTTCTCCCTTCCCCACCGCGGTCACTTCCCTTTCGGCAACCTCCTACACCACCATCGACAACTCCCCCCCCACATCCGAACACACCACTACAGACTGCCCCACCTTCACCCCCACCACCACCACACCAAAGCCTCCGCCTTACCACCTTCTTCAGCAACCATGCCTACTCCACCGCCACCGTCACGCCCAACTGCCTGGTCCTCCACCCCTACCATAGCGCGCAGGCCCACCATAGTCTCCAACCCCACAGCCGCCATGACCTTGCCTTGAAATAGGCACGTAGATCCTAAACAAAAATAGGCACGTGGACCCTAAACCACGGCAAACTAAAGGCCAAATGATACCAATATGGGTAGCAGCCAAATCACATTGTTTCATATGCACACTCACACATCAAGATCCACATTTCACACACACACACACACACACACACACTATCTTCTTCTTCTTCATTACATACACTAATACACATATATACACCTCACTGCTCCAAACGCAGCAGCCCATGGCTGTCCACACCATACTCACACAGTCCAAACTAACACACTTTTCACACACTCGGCAGCCACATTCCCCTTCCCTTTCACCACTGTACTCCCCGTAGAAAACACACTCACAGTGCACATTAAATCTGCCCAGCAGTAGGTCCCTTCTCTCTTTCAGATACACTCAAATATGCTTGTACCCAGCCATGGCAGTCGTGCAAATCCCTCCACGGCTGTCCTCTCTCTCTCTCTCTCTCTCTCTCTCTCTCCTTCTCTCATGCTACCCATCACACTCACATGAACCCACATATATTTACACTTACATATACACATACCCACATGCTACCCATCACTTTCACCAATATACCCACCAATTTTGCACACCTAGGCTCACACGAACACACACTTGCATGCACTAAACTCATGCACTCACTTGTATACACAAACACATGTACCTAGCACACACATGCACTCAATACACACTCCTTTACCCAGCTATCTACCCACTACATGACACCCTATCTCCTAAAATCTGGTTTATAAACAGAGACACGACACATAAAGAGAGACGCACCCTTATCCACAAACACGCGTGGCACACAACAATTCACGCACGATACACAGATACCCCTCCCACTTTCACTCTTCTGTCAGCCCTTACACACTCTTGCTCACGAGCACTCAGTCACAGTCACCATAGCTGTGACCACCTCAACTTAACCCATAAATAACCAAAAAGACTAAAGAGGAAAAAAGAAGCCAGAAGCCTTACCTAAAAATCGTACTTTGTCGAATAAAAAACATTGTCTGTTTCAGCCCTCTCTTCCCCCTTCTATCTCTCTTCTCTCTCTCCCTCGACCGAGTTTTCAGATGAAGGGAAGGAAAATAATGACGGCTGGCTCTCAAAGTGTGTGTACATATACATAAACCATAAATTGAACATTTATCGAAAACCCCTAAATTCTTTAGTTATTTAATTTTTACCTGAAACTTTCTATTATTATGAAAAAGTCAATAATTAATTATTTTTCATAGTTTATGTGCTAGAAAAATATTTAATGGGTTTGATACGCTATCCGGCTTCCTTATCCGTCGCTACAAGCAGTACTAATGGAGTGTCTTTGTGAGTCCATTAGGTGTACTTGATTTTTTATAGATTCTTCCAATATGGTGCACTTGACCCTATGGGTACATTCTTGTTCTTCCCAAGAGAAATTTAAGAGTTAAGTTGTCTTCTTCCCTTTTTGGTTTTGTAATTTAGTTCGCGATCAATCCTTCATTATGGGAATCTGAGATTAAGAGCTACTGCTTACGGCATGTTTCCATCACTATTCGGGCCATAAGAAACAAGAGAAAATTTGTATGTCTAGTTGTTAGCCTTTCCATGTTCCACAATGAATAATAATGAGGGTAATTAGTCTAGAGTTATTAGGCTCGAATCCATTATCTGCTACCCCATGGACAATTTCGTTGGTGCTTTATGTTTTGGTCTTCCGTAGATTTTTTTGGTCTTTTATACTTTAGGCTGTATATACACAGCTTCATTTAGAAATAAAAAATGACCGTCATTTTTTATGCAGGTTAATGGTTGTGATTTGATTATTAGGCAATGGGAGACATGGTCAGGATGCAGACTCATTGATTACAACTTTGTCTTTTTGTTTCTCCCGCCCCACCCTTACTCCTTTTCTTTCTTCCCTTGCCTTTCGGCCTTATGAAGTCACTGGACCACTGTAAATGGGGTAGGGCAGTTCGATGGTGTTTTAAGTGCTGTTTCTTAAACGCTTTTATACCGGTTTACTTTATCATATTCTCCTTAGTGCTGGTAATTTCACATGGTCATTATAGCGGTACAAGTTTAGAATTGGCAAGTTGGTCGTCTATGCTGCACTTCATTTCATGTTGAATGGGAAAGGGGAAATTTGTGGTTTCTTTAATTGTAGTATGCGTTAATTACTCGATCAGACAGAACCAAAAGAAACTGACAAGATGTGTTTTTGCCTATCGAGAAATTGGAGCTTCGCATGTTTGTGTATTTTTGCTTCTTTCTGGTGGTCTATTGTATTTGTAGGTAGGTTGGTCTCTTCTTTCTTCTTTTGTATGTTTATTATTTGTGGTGATATTGTTTCTTCTCTTGTATGTTTATTCATGGTGATATATACGAGCATCGCAATAATTTTGCCACACTTCGGTCATCTTTCATGACATTCCAGCTGTCGTCGATTTTCTCAGTCACATGATATTAGTTTGCTTAAACATCATCAAGACGGATTCTTTATAATTGCAGGATCGACCTTCAACCAAGGTCCATGCTGCCCCAGGTGGTGGGTCTTCCCTGGGATACCTCTTTAGTGACAGCAAGAAGTGATCTCTTTGGTTCTTGAATTTCAACTGCGCAAAATGAATGTTTTTTCTATTGATATCTGCACGATCAGTATTGTGGATCCAGATCTGTATAAAAATCTTTTGTCATGGTAACAAGTTTGATAAAAAAATGGCCTGGTGATGTCATCAAGGTTGATGGTGTTGTAATAATGCCATAACTTTTGCTCAGGAGCCGTTTTGGTATAGTTTTTTTTCCTTCTTTTTCTCACAACTATTGATAGAAAAACCATTTTTCTTCAGAAGAAACCAGCTGAGAGCCCTACTTAAAAAAACTTCTTTGACCTCCATACAAAAGCTCTGTCTGGGCAAACTCTTTGGAGCTCTACGCGGGAGGTTTGCTTGGGAAAATACTTTAGAGGAACTATGCAACGCCCCTGAGAATTCGGAGCTCCGCCGCCCTGAACTTCCGGGTCGTTAACCTACTGGATCACATCAAACCTGCCAAATCCTGTTCACTAACACATACTTCCAAAACAGTTAATCCGATATCAACTCAAATTCTTCACATTCAATATTACAAAACTACTCAAACTTGAACTATTAAGATCTAGGTTCTTTACAAACTCAAGTACTTATAGAATGAGTTGACAAAACTGACCCACGCAGGGGTCTCCCTACACAGTAGTGATGGGCTCATCGGGATCTCATGCTACATTTGATCATCACCTGCAGAAGGGAGCCAAACGAAGGGTAAGCTTTTGAGAGCCCAGTAAGGTCGTACAAGGATTACAAAAGAGATTATAACACGACTCTGAAAATTCCAACCAACGATGATTTTCAAAACACTTCGAACGATCAAAACTCAATGATTTCCCAAAATGATCAAAGTTCATCAGAAATAAATGCCAAAATAAATATTAACAATCAGAACAAAACCCAAAAAGATTAATAAAAGATCCTTTTCAAGTCATCATTTCCAAAATACAACAGATTTTTTGAGGGATTCAACCCAAGCACAAATCATTTCAAATAATACAATAAAGGCTTGCAGGGGATTTCAACCCAAGTACAAATCCTTCTAACTAAATACGATGAATATTTGTCAAGGGCTTTTCAACCCAAGCACAAATCATTCTAGTTATTAAAATAAAAAATCAATGTTAATCCTGGGCGATTGCAATGCCATTATGACAAGCTAATAATATAGTGTACACATGCATGATGTACTAAAATAATTACTAGTCCACTTGGGTACTAGCCTGCGTTTCATGCAGGATTCAACCAGCCTTATACCGCCTCCCCACTAAACAGGTACCGAGGTCAACACAGAAAATCAACAATATAAATGAGCATTAACATAAGCTCATATCCCTGAAATCAATTCGGGTTCTCATAGTAATAACATATTGATGTAAGCCATTATTCGGAATTCCAGAAGAAAATCATAAATAAATAAATAGCAAAAACAATTGCAAAACATTATCGAATTTAGGTACAACAATTCGGAAGAACGGATACAAACAATTATTAAAATTTGCTCAACCCGCAATACAGGTGGGCATCACAAGATTTACAATTAATCGATTCAGGTTCAAAGGGTTTTCTGGGCAAGAACATGCTGATACCAATACATAACTCAGAGTTCGGCATTAGCCGTAAATATATCAAAGGAGTACTTACGAGTACAAGTAATCCAATAAGGGTTCGGACAAAAGTCCTTACCCAAGGTTCAGATAGAATCCCTTACCTGGATCCGCAACTAAATTATCCTAACCGGAAGTCTTTAACTTTAACCTAAACGGAATAATCGAATCATTAGAACACAGGATACAATACAATATTATAACTTAATTCAGACTCACACATACTCCCAAAATGAACCCCCCTTCACCGGGTATGTAAAATTATCGAAACGCCCCTGGAGTGTAAAATTATCAAAATGCCCCTCTCGGACTTAAATCACCCAAACGGTCTTCCCGTAAGTCGAATCACCCAGATAACCTTACTGTATGTCAATTTACACAAAAATACCTTTTTTCTTGTAAAATTACCAAAATACCCCCTCGGGTGATAAATTACAAAAATACCCCTCGTTACACTTTAATCATCAAAATGACTTTTCCATAAGCAAAGTCACTAAAATAATCTTACTGTATGTAAATTTACTTCAAAATACCTCTTATCGATAAAATTACCAAAATGCCCCTTCAAGGTGGTAAATTACCAAAACACCCCCGGGGGTTTCCTGCATTGGAAAAATCTCAAAATATCTTAAAATGCTATTTTAAGCATCCTGATATCATTTTTGTAGTAAAAAGGCTTTTAGAAAATTTTTGCCAGAAAATCTCGAACCGGTGTCCGACTGAGCGCTAAAAGGTTAGTTTCGCGAAAAATACCTATCAGTCTCAGAATGGCCAAAAATTTTAGAATATGAACCATATCAGTAAGATAAGATTTTCCTAAAATTTTCAAATCAAAAGAACTTGGCCATAGCTATTTATGAAAATTAGTTGAAAAACTGCTTAAAGAAATCTCTAGCATTAGCGACAATTAAGCTTACTATTGAGATTATTACACACACATTACACCTTCTATGCACTTGGTTTCTTCTTCCTTGCCTGCCGAGACCCATTCTTGCACACACAACTCTCAAAAACTTACCCATTATTCCTTATACCCACTGAAACACTTCAATTACTCACTATACCTTGTAAAAACACACCAACACACAATAAACATATATACGCACACATCTTCACCCTTGTAAACACACACACACACACACACACACACACACACACACTCACGACACACATTTAACACACATAAACTCACACACGCATTCCTTCTGACACAACCAAACTCTCACTCCCCTCCACTTAGTCCTACTTACACATCAACCACCCACAATTTCACAATTGACTAACATAATTCACCCATACCCACGGTTTCCATACACACACTGCACCCACGACACAACCATGTGCAAATTTGTACATTAAAACTCTCTAGAAAAGAAGAGAGATTTCCCCTAGGACTCTGTTCCAAATTTTCTTCTCTCTTCCCCTGCTCCGAGCTCCCTGCTTGCTGCTTCTCTCTTGCTCTGTTTTCTATTTTTTTTTCTTATTCTTCTACATTGTTTGTTCTTCTATTTCCTTTTCTTTCTTATTCTTATGCGCTGTTTGTTCTTCTATTTCCTTTTTCTTCTTACCCGAATTCCCCTTTTGTTTTCTATTTTTTTTCTTCCCCCTTATCCAATCGATTATTAAATAGTTTATTTAGCTTAGTCATGCAAGCTAGTAGGTGGTAGAAAATCTTTAAAAAATATGATTTTCTAAATTATTTTTATAAAATTACAAAAAGACCCCTCAAACTTTACATAATTACAAAATAAACCCCAAATTTTGTGTAATTGCATTTAAGCTCCAAAATTATTCTAATAATTCTCAATTTAATTAAATGCCCCCAAAACATATACTAGCGCATTTCATTATTTTTTTTCATCACCAAGAACATTAATTACCTTTATGCCCCCCAGAGTTTTCCAAAATTACAAAAATGCCCCCCCCCCAAATTTCAAAATTATATTTTTGCCCTTGAATCTTTTTAAGCTCCTACGCACTACTAATACTCAAACATTGCTCAACTTTAAAGTCCGTTTATTTTTCAGAGCCCGAAATGGTTATTTTAACTGGCTCCCTAAATTCGAGATATTACAAACTATTCCTGGCAAAGTTACACTCGAACAGCCTGTCTGGGAGCTCTGCAGGACAAGGTTCTACTCGAACTTACATCCGTGAGGGTATAAGACATTTCTTGTTACGACTTGGGCTCTTTGGAGATAAGGCATAGAATTTCACAGAAGTTGCTTGTCTTTGAGCTTTGTCTGGGCCAAGTTTTGTCCAGGTTCTCTGCTCGTTGGATTTGTATAAAGACTATATCCATACAAAGTTCTGCTCGATGCTCCACTTGGACGGTCTATCTGGGAGTTCTGTCTAGGCAATTTCTCACTCAAACTTACACAGTTAAGAGTTAAGTCGAAGACTCTTTCTTTGGACTTGGGGTTTTACGAGTTAAGGCCCTGCATATTGTCCAAAGTATCTGTTTTGGTTACTTGAACATATGCTTGTTCGGATAATATGTTTGGACTTGAGCTCTAGGAGCTAAGTCTTATAATTTTGCCGAAGTAGTATGTTCGAGAATCCATGCTCGGTATGCATTATAGTCAGATAGGAGACTAGGACTTAAGCCCTTGGGAGCTTAAGCCATGAGATTTTGCCTAAGCAGTCCTTAAGAGAGCAGCACTCAGGAGGGATTATGGTCAGACAGGCAATTTGGAGTTAAGCTCCTGAGAAATTAAGCCACTGAATTTTGCCCAAGTAGGCTGTTTGGACCTTATCTCTTGAGAGCTAAGTCTTAATATCTCGGCTAGCAGGTTGTGCGGACATGTTTTTAAGAGGATGAGTAATAAGATCTTGAGATCCTTATAAGGCATCCCCAATTGTAGCCTCTCTATGAAGAGAATGCAAAGCTACAAATTGTTGCTTGTGCTTCTACATGATAACTTTCTCAAACTCACATCATCAGGTGAGTGTTGGTAAATCCCATCTAGCATATCGCTATAATGTTTTGAAGAAGATGAAAGGATGATGGACTAGTGAATTCTAGTATAATATTCTCTTCTTGAGGCTTGGAGCAAGGCTAAGCCTTTTTAGAGTTTGGGCTGGTGAGATCAACCATTGACAAAATGAACATCAAGTTCAGGTAAATGTTCCTGAGGGAAAATTGAACATATAGTTCAGAATGCCCTTGAGTTGAGGTGATGACCAAGTGCATGTCATCAAACTTAGTTGAGCTACTGCAAAAGAATTCTTGTTCGTTTTTCCTTGGACTCAATCTAAACAAAGTTCCCCATAGAGGTCTAGTCATGCTTGGTGGTTCAGGAATTTTGGATGGACAAACTCTATAGATTGCTTACTAGAAAAACATCAAAGAAGTTGATCTTACTTTATTGCTACCATAACTGCTCTTCTGAGGAAATTTCTATAGCCCCCTAGGGACTCAGTAAGTTATAGCTTCCTAGCTTGAGGAACCGAATCAAACATTCTTAAGTTCTTACCAACGTCGACTTTTCTCAACTGATCATGGGGGATTTTTCATGCCTCAGATTTCTTATAAAATTTAAAAGGCATGACAGTTCGACAAGGTCTTTCATTACGAGAAAGGGACTTTTAGCAACGGGAAATTCCGTCCCTAAAAGACCCTTTTTCGTCGCAAAAGACATTTAGTGACGAACATCCTGTCGTTAAAAGTCCGTTGCCATTAACCTGTCACTAAAAGTTTGGGGACGGAATTTAGGAACCCGTCGTAGAAAAATTAACTTTTAGCGACGGGACGATAAATTAATTAGCGACGGAACGGGATAATTTTGGAATTTTAGTTTAATTTTTTTCCAAAAAAATAATTTTAGAAAATATTTAGCAACGGAATTTCCCGTCGCTAAATATTTGCCTACAAAAATGGACTTTTATCGTTGATAATAACTTTAGCGACTGTAAATTCTCTGTGGCTTAAAGATTTTCAGTACTATAAGTAAATACTTTTAGCAAGGGAATAAAAATATGTTGATAAAATATAATTTTTTTTAAATACCCAAATGTGCCACTCAAATCCCAATTCTTAATTCACATTAGGGTTAAATAATTGCTGATCTATTAACAATTATTTGACCCTAAAACACTTTATGTGTGTGTGTATATTCAAATTACAGAATTTAATAATAATCAAAAAATGAAATACATACAAAGTTTATTCAGAACTGTGAACCAAATATGACTTGGGGGCGGGGAGAAGAGAGCAAAAGGGATACAAATGTGGGGGTGGGGAGCACAACCCCATGAGGGCACAAAAAGGGAAGAGGGGAATGGCTCAGGGCTCGTCGAGACTGGGATCTGAAACCTACTAAGCGTCCTCGTCAATGGGGGTATTATCATCCGGATTCGGCTCAGTATGTCCAGCAACTGTGTCTTACAGGTAAAGGCAAGGATGCATTAATCTCAATAATAGTCGTATATAGTAATGTGTGTTTTAAAGTCTGTTTAGGTGGGTGTCATGGGGTCTGTAGAGAGTGAGTACATTTATGTACACATAAGGTGATTGACAGAGAAGAAAAAGGGAAATGAGTTTTGGGTATGTAGTAAGTAAATATCGGGTTAGTGTTAAGTACGATACATGCATAGGGTAGTGCAAGATTATTGTTAACATGTAAAACTTTATAGTATGATATGCTAGGACATATTAGAATAAGTGGCACAAGTTTAAAGTTTTCTGAATTTGTATGTATTTTTAGTATTTTATAGAATTTTAGATTTGTAAAATTCTTTTGGAGCTCTTAAACTCATGAAAATGCTTTTAGAATTCTAGAATTTATTATTGTTTTTATGGGTATAAATAAGTCTTAGTTTAAGTTTGATAATTTTTAGAGTTGATTTGCTATCATTTTCGTAAGTCATTGGTTTTAGCAAAATAAAAATTTTAAAAATAGTTTTGATGTCCTCTAATTTATGATTTTAATTTATATAGTTTTTATACATATTTTAAAGCTGTTACAAAAATTATGGGACTTTATTTTTATCTAGAAGAAATTATGGCTATTTATTGCATTTAAAGAAATTATTTTGAATTCAAAATATTCAGAAAATTCATATTTTAACTTCTTTTATAATATTTTAAGTTATAAAAGTATTTTATTATAATTTATAATAAATTTGGGATATTGTTGCGCATTAAGGAATGTACGAGATTTTCAGGTAGGATGGCCGTGTGCGAGGCACACTTTGAGTTGCGCGATTTTGAAGTTAGAAGTGAGCACGTGGGGGGTAGTTGATTTTATAGTATATATTAGTATAGATTGTGGTCTAACAAATAGATTCCCAATCTAGGTTTATTCAGAGATTATTGATCGAGGTTTGGTAGCATTGCTTAACTTGGACCGAGGTAAGGAATACTATCTGAACCCTAATTCATCGTTCTGATTTCAAATGTTTTATTATGACATATTTATGAACTACATTGATTTGATTTTATGTTTGATATAAAAGATGTTTTGAAACTATCCATAAAACCCTAATTCTAGCTTGTTAGCGATCGTTTGGAATTCGTTACTTTCATCTACTTATTTAATTCAATCATTGTAAAACATTTTGAATTGTGTTTAAATTCCTTGAATATTGACATAAGTTAGTAAACCTGGGAGTTATAAGGATGTTCTGTATTGTTGGAGTTATAAGGATGGTCTGTTGGTTGGGTTAAACTAGTACCTAGATGGATTAGTCAATGTACATATGCATATGTAAAGCGTATCGATCGAGCACTCCTGGGGTCGCTTTGCTATCGCGTACTACTCATCGAAGAAACTTGACTTGGACTTTATTCTTGGCAATGCTCTCATTGAAGAAATGATACCGTGTGTCGATGTGCTTGCTTTGATCACGAAAGACTAGATTTTTTAGCAAGAGTTATGGCTGACTTGTTATCCACATAAATCTGTGTCGATTCTTCTTGATTAAAACTTAGCTCTTTAAGAAAAGTTCTTAGCCATATCGCTTGGCAAACGGTCGATGTTGCAGTCACATATTCAGCTTCACATGTCGATAGAGTCATTATCGATTGCTTCTTTGATGTCCATGTGAATGCTGCTCTTCCGAAATAAAATAAAAAAAAAGGAATCCAAATGTACTCTTTAGATCATCGACGTCTCTAGCCCAATCACTGTCACTTTATCCCACTAATTTCATATCACCTAACGCAGGATAAAATATGCCAAGATCAATAGTACCTTTAATGTATTAAAGTATCTTTTTTGCCACTTTGAAGTGATAAGTTATCGAATTCTCCATATACTGACTACATATAGGATATCAGGCCTCGTGCATGTCGAATACGTCAAACTACCAACCAAGCTTCTGAAAAAGGTTCGATCGATTGGAGCTTCTTTGACGTGTCTCAAAAAAAAAAAATTCAACCTCGAAGGGGATATTGACTGGGTTGCAATTTTTCATATTGAACCTCTTTAAGACTACTTTTGCATATGCCTCCTGTGAGATGAAAATTCTATCATCTCTTTGCTTTACCTCGATCCCAAGTTAATATGACATCAAATATCAGTCAAACATCTTCACACTATTGCCTGTGAAGATTAAGTCATCGACATATAAACAAACTATCAAGATGTCACCTTTTCCATTCATTTTGACGTAGAGTGCATGCTCATGTGGGCACTTCTTAAAGCCTTTCTCTTGAAATTACTTGTCGATATGACTGTTCCACGCCCTTGGCGCTTGCTTCAACCCATACAAGGCCTTCTTCAGCCTTAACACTTACCTACTGGTGGTGGGTGCTCGATGGTGTTTCCATGGTCAACCACCATATACCGCATTATTATGATGAAGTCTTCGCCCCAGTCGCTAAGTTGGAAATGGTACGACTGTTGATATCTCTAGCAGCTCTAAACAAGTGGAAAATTCATCAAATGGACATAAAGCCTGCCTTCCTGAATGGTTTTCTTGATGAAGAAGTCTTTATCGAACAACCAATGAGAGCTCTGCCATGCTTGGACTCCGCCGATTGGCACAAGGCTAGACCAAAAACTATTACAAAACATAAAAAACGTATGAGCAACATGATTATACAACCGGTTATGTTGAAGGATACCTGTAAGGATGAATAGTGCTCGTACGGGTATGTTTTGGATGACAAATCACACTAGAAAAGTATTGAGGAACTTTGAATAAAATTTTCTGCTTTTTGTCCCCCGATAGTCGACTATTCCTTGTATTTATAGTGTTGAACCACAAATCCTAAATTATAAAGAGTTCTACCAAAACACTAGGTCACATACATAACAAAATTCATAACATGAGGCACTAACCGCTTTTGGTCTTAGATCTTTGGAATTACTTTTTCAATAAACGTTGGTTACATAAGGCAATTTAGACCTTAAACTAAATTATCTGAAGTCTAAATCTTAACCCCTAAAAATTAAAACCGTCAAAAGTTTCCCACAACCCTTTTTGCCGTCGTAATAACATTTTCTCAAAGTATATTAGAAGTCGTGGTCTCAAAAGAAAGGCAAAACAATGGTTTGGACCGCATTTCTGTATGGTTCTCTCAGCCCAACACATGGCCTCCCTAGTTAGTGGACTAACTAAAACCACGCCCAGTACTGGATTGAGCTAGCCCGAAACCTAAGACCATTAGCAACCCAATTTTAATTTTACAGCTCTGCGCCTCTGCCGAAAAGGCCCAACAATCCCACCGTATTGCTTCTTCTTCGGGAGTGGAAGTAGCTGCCGTGTGCAGCCATTGAAGCACCGTCAGAAGCTCAACGAAGGCTTGATTCATGGCCGGCCATTCAAAAGGCCGCGATTGACTTACCAAACAGTTTCATCGTCACTGTGGGCACCACGAACCACCAACTGCCGCCCGTGCATCACCAAGAAAAACCCGTCAGCCGCAGCCACCGTGATAAGGTTGACATTCACGGTCAATACAGCCACCAGGCTAATCTCCGGTCAGATTGCACGAGGCGGTTGGGCAGATACTATCCCCGTCAGCAATGCGGCGAATGGTGGGGGACCATGGAAACACCATCGAGCTCCCACCACTATTAGGTAACGGCCGGGCTCTGCAGCACCCTTGGTGTAGAATGCAGCCCAAAGTTGCCATCAAATCGAGGTCAAAATCTAAAACCCCAAGCGCCATGGGAGCTCCGCCGATTGGTAGAGTGCTAAATGGAAAATTGTTACAAAACATAAACATTGTACGAGTAGCATGATTATACAACCGGACAAGGTAAAACATACATGTAATCACACTTCAAATATTGACAAACTTAGACAAAAATCTCCTGCTTTCTCATGTATAACGTATCCCAAGAGTTGACTAAGGCTTGAATTTATAGATTTGGATGATAAATCTTGAGGATTTCATTAGGCAACACACGTAGCAAAACTCATGATATGTCTCCTTATATTTATAATATTGGATGACAAGTCCTTAATCGAATAGGATTCCATAAAATTAGGCCAGACACCTAACAAAAACTTATAGGGTAAATTACACTAAACACCCCTAAAGTTTTACTTAATTACACTCCACTACCGCTATCTTTAAAAATTACACTCAGCTCAAAAAATAACTCTTTCTCTTACGGTGTTAATGGTGCAATGCAAAAAGACATGAATGCCCCTCAGACTGTTTTCTTGGAATTTTTGGAGGGAAAACTTGGTTTTGGGAATTATTGGCATGAAGCACTCTCACACACCTTCCCGCACAGTTTACATGCAGCCACATAGGCACTCACACACATGCACACAGCAGAAACACACACACACACACACACACTCAAACACAGCTACTGCCTCCTTTCATTTGTTCAAAGCCACCCAAAATGCATTCAACCCACCTCACAGCACACTCACGCACACACGCTATATACACACCTCCAATCCACACCCATGCAACACACACTTGTGCACACATCACTCACACACATGCACTCAGAAATTGTCACACACACACACACATGCACACAGGTGACAAAAATACACACACACACACCCAACGCATGCACACACATTTCAGCACACAGGACATACTTCACGGCACTCATACAACCACACTCACACTTGCTCTCAGCAAACACACTTCCTCACCCATATACTTATTCATCCACTCCACCAATGTATACACACACGAACAACTCCCTTGCACAACAGCCTGTGCTGCTCCTCTCGCAACCCACCTGCATTCATGGCAGCCACCACGGCTGCCTCATTAACTCCCATCCTTCTTTCACCATGAACCCACACCCGTATACACACCTTTCCCTGAACCCACTCTCACTAAACTCATCTCCATGCCATCACCAAACACGCACGAACCCCGCATATTATTTTCTGTTCGTAGAAAACCCACCCTCTAATTCACTTAGAGTTTGTGGAGTTGACTGAAATTTTGAAAAACCCACTACTACAAGAAGACCACACAGGTGAGTAAAGGACAAATGGGGGGTATTTTGGGTATGAAAATTGCATAAAGTAATGTGTCAGAGAATCTTTTCACGGAGTTGGGCCTGCCGTTAAATGTGTGTAGTTGTGTGTAATGCGGGTACAAACCTCGGGGGGTCGGAGTGTAATTTTTAAAGATAGCGGTAGTGAAGTGTAATTACGTAAAATCTCAGGGATCTTTAGTGTAATTTACCCAAACTTATAATATGTCTCCTTGTACATGTAGTTTTGGATGACAAACCCTAATCATCAAGGAAAACAAAACTCGTTAAAGTGGCTTATTGAGTGTTGTTGTGGCTGGTTGACTGATTAGGGTTAAAATTGTCATTCTTATTAGAAAATTTAAAGGAAAAAAATTATATTATTTCGAAATGGTTGGAAGAGTTATTAGCTTTTTGGTTTTTGTTTTGGTCCTAGGATGCAGTTTAACCAACTTCCTGGAAATGCTCTGAAGAGTCCTTTTCCCACATGATAAAGAGTAGAGATCCTCTTAAAATGGGGCCAGTTTCTGCTAAGAAGCACTGGTTTGGTGTCGGACACCTACCAGGACACTAACACGCCTTCGACACCGCTGGACACGTGTACGACACGGCTTTCCGGTGTCCAAAAATGAAATTAATTCAACGTTAATTTTAGACACCGCCGGACACGCCGAAGAGGCCAAGAAGAAAGAGAAGAAGAAGAAGCAGATTTTGATCTTCGATCTGGAAAAGCGAACATGTTCTGATCAAATTCGTGTGCTTTATGTCCCAGATCTGGATCGAATCTGATCTAAATGCGATCAGAACCTTGTTTAGCGTCTTTGAAGGGGAATACTGCTCCACCTCTTTGCCAATTGAAGAATTATCTTGTCGATGGCAGTAGCGATGTTATATATCAACAAAAAGTTTTAATATTACAATTTAACCCATCATCTTTTATAATATTTTCATATTGACGCCATAACTTTACATACTTCTACTAAACTCCAAACTTTTAAAATAACTATGTCCTGCAGTGTCCAAAATCTGAAATTTTGGAAAGTGAGGTGTCCGGTGCCCCGGTCGGTGTCGGTGTCAGACACGGTGTTCATGTCCGTACTACCTAGGTTTTCGGGTGCCATGCAGGGTTACTTACCTACATGGGTTGACATGCTAATGCTTCATTCTTCATGAGTTTCTCTTAAGCAGGTTTTCATATGTTTGGGATTTGCGATTAGTGCGCCAACTGTTATCCTGGGATCCTGTAAGTTGGAAAAATATCATTTTCCTATATTATGCTTAGAAGTAGTAAACGCCAATAGGTCATCACATGTTGTTTTGGTAAACACTGAAAGCTGAATTGCAGACGTGCCCATTCAGGGAGAAAAACGTAGAATGTGAATGTTGTTATGATGACAAATGAACTTGTTGTGACCATGTCGAGTTTGGGTTTTATATTTAGTTCGGAGGTATAATCTGTGCTCACTAAGAACTGCATTGGATTGCTCATTGCACTTGTGTGGTTATATATTCCCCTTTTTGTCAGTTTTTCTTCACCATGGTATTAGAACATCTCACCTCTTGCGTCTTACTGATGTTTGTAATAATTGATTCATTTGGTATTTTTGAAAATCATTCAGTATCTATTGTGAGATCTGTTGCGGTGTGGCTTTTGGTTTGTAGTTTATAGCCTACCTTGAACTGCATACATACCTGAATGTAATTGTGGTTTATAGGAGGATTGACCAAGTGTTGATGAGCTTTGCACCATCCTTATTTCTCACATCCCAAAGGACGACTACATTACTCTTTCTTCTTGTATAGAATAATATATTCAATACTTGGACGACTACATTTTTGTTTGTTGCAGGTTTTGACCTATCTTGTCCATTTCCGGTACCGCCTGCTAATTTTCTAGTGAAGAGTAAAAACCTGTTCGGTATTGCATCACTGTTTAGGCATAATAGCATCACCAATCCATACTAAAAAACTGAAAGAAGTCTCAAAATTGGTTTGTTCAGTCTTTAGTGCAAATGCTGACGATTCGTGTCACAAGATGAGTACAATCTTCAAGATGATTGCCTCTTACATAGATGTTGTTATTATGAATCTGGATGAACGTTGCAACAAGCCCAAACAACCTATACAAAAATCAGTCATCGTTGGTTGGCTAAGACCCACAGTTATCTTTCTCAAAGATGGTTCTGTGCGTCTGGTGAGTTTTGTAACTTCGTTTCCCTCTTTTCGCACTGATTCACATTGCTGATAATTATGGAATCGAATTAGCAAAAGCTTGCATCGCTTTTGATTAATTATTGACTTTGTTCTCAGGTGAAATTTTGACAACTTGGAAAATAATTTAAGAAAAGATCAAGGTGTCCGTAAATTCTAGAATGATTACCGTGTTTTCATGAAAGCCTTCTGCGAAAATGGAGTTATTTACTGAGAAAAGGAATATACAAGTGCTGACTGAAAATAGAATACCTTCTCTATTGAGATGTAGAGAAAATGGAAGAATTTCCTACATGTATTCCTATGCAAATATTCCCGCAGATATTGATTCTTTTGGAAGTTATGGCATTAGATCGGCGGGTCTCAAGGGAACACGATAGCCGACAAGTTATCAGTGCTTCCCCTCCTTAAAGCAACTTCTGTTATACAATCGGCCAGTGAAGATGACGATGAACATTTTGGTGAGTTCTCTTCCAACAAGCCGCAAACACTTTTCATTGACAAGCTTTCAAATATGCCATCCGATGCAACCACCAAGAACACATCATTGCCCTTTATTGCTCGCCAATCCAGTACTTCTGGTTCAGCTATTACACCATACCTAGCAATGGCAAAGTAAGCACAGAAGAAGAAGATATGCAATGCTAGCTCGAGGATCGACCTACATTTCACTTGTGTCATATTTTGCCTCGTAAATAATTGATTTTTTCACACTGTATTGATGTATCATGCTATTTGTGGTTGCTCATGTTGATTTTTCATACCGATAGTGTTTGACAAGGAAACGATCGTAATTTCAAATAGACTTTCAAGTTTCGGGGTTCAAGCTCAAATTGCCAATAGCTCGGGAGACCACTAGAAGGTCGTTGACGCGTGGCACGCCCTGTACCCAAACAAAACCACATGCAGCTTCAATCCGGGCTCTTTCATCAACTCTATCAGGATGGTGATCTCTAGTCAGTTCCTCGGCATATAGAGTCCTTGAGCTTCCTATATTTCCAAGGCCATGTTACTATTCTAATTTTTGGTATCCTTATTTGTTGTACAAAATGCTTTTGTAAGTGAAAACAAGACCTTTGCTTCTGTTTGAGCATAAAAGCACCTTCAAATCACCAACACTGGAGACCATAATTCGACCATCTAGCAACATGGCAACGGTGGCCGTAGACCCAACATTGTAATTGTTTTTGAGAGCTTCCTGGAATTTGACAATGAATAAACAGGATAATGGATGAACGATCATCCACTACTCGGATGGACAAGGTTAACTTACCGAAGTAAATTCAATCTCAATATCATGGATTGCCCTCAGCGCTGCTTCCTTCAGAATTCCACGAACCGATTCTTCATCAAGTGCCGGTAAAAGGTGAGGACTGCAAAATATCAGAAAATAAGTTGCTCAGATCAAGTGCTGATGAATCCTTCTCTTTCTTCATATCGGTTAACAACATGAAGAAGGAAACAAAGCAAAGATGATATGAGCAAAAGAGATTAAGAAATTTGAATAAAACCATGTAAAGGAGTCCATTTGAAGGAAAACAGAAGCTAATACCTTGCGAAATTAGTTACATTGTAAGCACCAAACACAGCATGGAGGTAGAAGTAGTCTAAGAAGAGCTTGGAAGCCATCTCACTAGCTTCTTTGCCTCCATGGCCATCAAAAACCGCCGCAATGCCAACCCCATCATTGCCTGCACATACATTACCTCGTGAATCATAAATTTGTTAGATCACTTAATAACCAAAACAGATCACGGGCATTTTTAAAGACAGAAAAGTTATGATAAAAAGTATTTTATCGCTATTATAGCTTAATGTACACCAGAAATCATGTCTGCAAATGGTACTAATAGAACCATGAAATTGAGGAGCAATGGAACTGAAGAATACCCTGAAGAATACCAAGAAACGGCATCGTTAAATTGAGATCGCATGTTACACGGTCCTCCTGATATTCTCGATATCCCTGAAGGGTGACATACTGACAGTTGGCAATTTGATTGCCTACGAGATTCCATTAAAGACATTCTGGCGATCGAAAAACTGTCAAAGCACCACCCTCCTCGTAAGCCATCATGCACGCCACATTGACATGGCCATGAGCCGTGCTTAATGATACCAATACGAGAAGTATTCCAATAAATGTTCCAAACCTAAATGTTGACATTAGCCTAAAACAAATTCAAATTCAAGATTCTCAAATTAAGTCAAATCAAAACAAGAATCTCAAACTAAGTCAAATATTCGTCTGTCATCCTACATCATCATTCTGATATAGACAATTGATTATTGTATTTTTAATTATGATAGCTTTGGGAATTAGTTCGCATACAAAAACAAAATAAGTAAAAATCGGAACCAACCATCTTGAATTTTCAGAAGTGACCGTGACTTGTTTTTTTCTTTCTTTTTAAAGGTTAGTTTGGTCGATATCAGCATTCTATCTCCTCCACCTGCGTCAAGCCCAAAGCCCCCAACCCCACGTCGCTAGGTCAACTCCCATTTCCTCCCTTCCCCGCCGCGGTCACTTCCCTTTTGGCAACCTCCTACACCACCATCGACAACTCCCCCCACCTCCAAACACACCACAACGGACTGCCCACCTTCACCCCCACCACCACCACCACAAAGCCTCCACCTTCCCACCTTCTTCAACAACCACGCCTACTCTACCGCCACTGTCACGCCCAACCACCTGGTCCTCCACTGCCACCATAGCGCGCAGGCCCATCATAGTCTCCAACCTCACGGCTGCCACGGCCTTGCCTTTAAATAGGCACATAGACTTTAATCAAAAATAGGCACTTGGACCCAAAACCAGGGAAAACTAAAGGCCAAATTATACCAATATGGGTAGCAGCCAAATCACATTGTTTCATATGCACACTCACACATCAAGACCCACAATTCACACACACACACACTACACTCTCTTCTTCTTCTTCTTCTTCTTCTTCTTCTTCTTCTTCTTCTTCTTCATTACATACACCAATACACATATATAAACTTCACGGCTGCAAACACAGCAGCCCATGGCTGTCCACACTATACTCACACAATCCAAACGCTAAAGAAAATAACAAACGACTTTTAAAACATTAGAAAATACCTTATCTTAGCTATATAAGATCATTGTAGAAGTTTCAGGATTTAAGAACTTAATTTACTATTCTAAAATTACACCGAAATCCTTGTTCGGATAATTTAGTTAGCACGCTTTGCAACCTTAGAAAAATCTAAAATTTTTCCTGTGTGCAGATCTTCTAAGAATAATATAAGTTACTCTTTTGAGTTTTGTCCAAATAAATTTCTAAATATATCTTTAAAATTGGGAAAGAAACTGCTCAAAGAAAAGTCCTCTTTAGCGACACTTTTTTTTTAGTTAAACTCTTAAAAGTAGGTTTTCCCTCTCTATAAACAGCACCTTCTTCTCAAACCATTAACCAATCACTTCACTTCACAACCGTACATCTCCAAGCAGACCCATTTCTTTTCTTACAACCAAGTTGCACTCACAAGAAATGCAACATACTCACCAAATACACACACATGTATATATACATCTATCTACGCCATTCTTGTATACTATATGGGTATATCCTACACATAATATTCACAACACCAACCAAAGTTCCCCCACTTCCTCACACGGCTCACTGCAATACCCATTTGGTTTATGGCAGCCATGTGACCCCTTCTTCTTCTTCTTCTTCTTCTTCCCCATTACTCTCCATGATCTATGCACACAGCTCACTCATATATGTATATATTTATGGCTGTCTTGGCAGCCATGCCTTCACACTTGCACCTTATTTTCATGCTCTCATCCCCATTTTCCCCACATATATGAACACCCTCCCATAAATCTTCATACCCACGGACAACACACACTTTCACAAGTTTGGCAACACACAACACATTCACAATACACCCATATGCTACCCACCTAGACACATAATTGTATGTGACTTACACAGCCCCATCCGTAGCTCACACAGCTCTCACAAACCGCAATGCCACATGGCACCAGTCCACCCATTTCACCCTCACCGCTGCACAACCACCTTACACCCGCTGTGCGTTGACCATGCACATCTGCATGCGCATTAGCAGTTCCCAATTCCATTCTTTACACACCCTTACACCCATCGATACACCCACTGATACACACCTTACACTAGCATACACACACACACACACATATTCAAAGCACTTCTCACGGCTGTACATACAGCCACTCCTGCACACACACACAAAGATTCAGACACTGTGAAATCCCCCACACAAAAACACTCAATAGTTCACAGCCCCCCCACTCATACAAATACATTACACCCACCTGCCAACATATACCAATACCTTCTGCGCACACACACACGATCTACTCACCAAAGCAGGGAAAGAGATATCTTTAAGGCTTTCACATAACGCCCATCACAGTTACTGCCTCACAACAGTAGCCCTCCCTTCTTGCTGCCGAAAAACACACGCACATATGCACCACAGCCACGCACTCACGCACATATGCATATACGACACACACAATATTGGAGGATCTTTTGTTTCCAATGTATTTGTATCAGATCATTGACTCAACCTTAATCACCACAATCACCATAATCATAGGGACATAATCACCATGATCAAAGGATAATTGTCAGGCTGTAATTAGTTGGAAATCACCACAATCACCATAATCATAGGGACATAATCACCATGATCATAGGATAATTGTCAGGCTGTAATTAGTTGGAATAGCTTGTATTTAGGAGTGATATTAGGTGTTTTTGTTGTATATAAACTTGTAGCCAAATGCTATGAATAGAGACAAGAAACATTCTACAGTTTCTCAAATTTTCATGGTATGAGAGCAAGGCTTCTGAGACCTCTAATTTTTTTTTCAACATGGCCGGGACTGGAACGAAGGAGATTGCCAAAACCACCATCGATACTTCATCACCTTATTACCTTCATCCATCAGATCATCCTGGTTTGATTTTTGTGACACACCCTCTAAGTGAAAGTGGAGACAATTATTTCACTTGGAGACGTGGTTTTCTTAACGCTCTTCATTCCAAAAACAAAGCTGGCTTTGTAGATGGAACGATTGAAAAACCAGATGATGCCTCTTCTGATTTTCAGGCATGGATCCAGTGTAACGCTGTTGTTCTTGTTTGACTCACAAATGCACTTGCAAAAGAACTTCAAGAGAATGCTACGCATGCTGAAACAGCAAGAGAAGTGTGGAAAGATTTAGAAGAAAGATTCACTCAAGGAATAGCTCCAAGAGTTTATGAGTTGAAGCGTACCATAGTTCTTTTGCAACAAGAAAAGGCTTCAGTTGCATCATATTATGGCAAATTGAAAAGTGTTTGGGGGGAATTGCAAGGTCTGAATCTCACGCCAATATGCAAATGCGGATGTACCTGTGGTGCAGCGAAGAAAATGCAGATTATGCGAGAAGAAGAAAAGGTTTTCGATTTTTTGATGGGACTTGATAAGGCATACACAATAGTGCGATCTCAAATACTGAGCATTGATCCCTTACCAAATATTGGAAGGGCCTTACTCACCAAGAAAAGTGATTCGCAAATGAGATGGAATGGCAGTGGAAGACGCAACCAATTTCCACCTTGTCCACACTGTGGGAAAACAAACCATAGCCAAGAGTATTGCTTCAAGGTGATTGGTTATCCATTAGATTGGCGCAAACCTGGAAAAGGGAATAGTTCACGAGCAGATCATAAACAAACCAACTCTTCCAACGCTGCATTTACAGCAAAGATGGATGGAGAAAATTTGCTGATTCCAGGATTAACACCTTCTCAACAACAACAATTGATGGCTTTGTTAAATGGACAAGAAGCACCTGGAGGTAACCCATCCACAAATATGGCTACATCAAACTTCTCGGGTACGACAGAAAATGAGTGGATTGTTGACACTGGAGCAACAAACCACATAACTCATGATGTAAATTCCTTATCCAATGTTGAACAACAGCATAATATACCACCTGTCCAAATACCTGATGGAAAAACAGTACCTGTTCATGCTTTGGGGCAGATTACTATTGGGAAAAGATTGATTCTTGATCAAGTCCTTGGAGTTCCAGAATTTTGTTTCAATTTAATGTCAGTTAGTAAATTAACACGTGATCTAAATTGTACACTGACATTTTGGCAAAATTTCTTTGTGATTCAGGACTTACACTCGAGGAGGCTGATTGGAGTGGGTAGAGAGCGTAATGAACTCTACTATTTGGAGCCAATAAAAGGGGGGAAGGCATTAACGGCAAGGAACACGATTTCTGCAAACATGTGGCACTTGCGGTTGGGCTATCTCCCGGTTAATCGCATTCCTTTAATTCCAGATTTGTCGATCAGTTTTGATTGCAAGAAAACTTCATTCTGTGATGCTTGTTACAAAGCAAAACAGACAAGATTATCTTTTCCTCTCAGTATGAATAAAGCCCAGCATGTTTTTGATTTGATTCATTGTGACATATGGGGTCCGTATAAAACAAAATCAATCTTTGGATGTCATTTCTTCTTGACTATAGTGGATGATTTCAGTCGAGCAACATGGGTTTTTCTCATGAAACACAAGTCAGAAACTAAGGAATATTTGTTGCAATTTTTCAACTGGGTTCATACACAATTTCATGTGGACATAAAAGCTCTCCGAACTGACAATGGCTTAGAGTTTTCTCATCGTGATTTAATGAGCTATTATTCTAATCATGGCATGGAACATCAAACTAGTTGCACAGATACTCCACAACAAAATGGAGTAGTTGAACGCAAACATCGGCATCTTTTGGAAGTGGCTCGTGCATTGCGATTTCAAGCAAACCTTCCAATTTTCTTTTGGGGAGAATGTGTTCTTACTGCTGCATATTTAATCAATCGAATGCCACTTTCAACTCTAAAGGACAGAACTCCATATGAAATTTTACTTGGAAAGACGCCAACATATGAGCATTTAAGGAACTTCGGGTGTCTATGTTATGGACATGTGAACAGTAAACCTTGTGATAAATTTGCTCCTCGTGCTAAACCAAGAATTTTCGGTGGATATCCTAATGGGCAGAAAGGGTATAGGATATACGATCTCGAAAGCAAAAGGATTTATGTTTCCAGAGATGTTCAATTCCTAGAGGGAATCTATCCTTATACCAAGTCCAGTTTGGGTGAATCAAGACAAGTAAGCAATGAAGAACCAGATGCTGACAATATTCCTTTGAGTACTGACTTGTGCACTGATCCTGTCGAAGAGCCTGTTATGGAATCTATCGCAACTGAACCCATTTCGCCAGATATTGAGGTTGGGTGCTCTGAATCAGGTGAATCGAATCCAACAGTTGAGAATCAGCAAGCCGCCACTCTCCCTAGCAAAAGGCAACGGCATGTGTCACGTTTTCTATCAGGCTATCAGTACGTCTTGCCTCCCTCCCTTGCTCCTGTAGAGACTAACATGCCTCCATCCTCTCCTTCGGCCAATTCGACGGTACATCCTTTGTCTCATTTTATTTCATATTCCAAGTTTTCTCCTAATCATACTGCTTTCTTAGCGGCCATCTCATCCAATGATGAGCCGAGATCCTTTTCTCAAGCAGTCCAACATGAACATTGGAGAGATGCAATGATAAAGGAAATTGCTGCTTTGGAAGAAAATCAAACTTGGACTTTGGAATCATTGCCCTCTGACAAAAGAGCTATAGATTCCAAATGGGTCTACAAAATCAAATATAGACCAGATGGGAGCATTGAACGTTACAAGGCGCGTCTCGTTGCAAAAGGTTACACTCAGATTGAGGGCATTGATTTTCATGAGACCTTTGCCCCGGTTGCAAAATTAGTCACTGTCCGTTGTTTATTGACAATTGCTTCAGTGAAAAATTGGGAAATACATCAATTAGATGTGAATAACGCTTTCTTACATGGCGATTTAGAGGAAGAAGTGTATATGAAGATTCCACAAGGGTTTGCCAAAAAGGGGGAGCAGCGTGTTTGCAGATTACGGAAATCTCTCTATGGTCTTCGCCAGGCATCTAGAAATTGGTATCAAAAATTTACTGCTGCTCTTCTTGCTATTGGTTTTCGGCAATCCACTGCAGATTACTCCTTGTTTACTTTCACCCTTGGAGGATCTTTTGTTGTTGTTCTTGTCTACGTCGATGATGTTATTATCACAGGGACAGATTCAGATCATATTTGCAAGCTGAAGAATTACTTGGATACAAAATTTCACATCAAAAATCTTGGGAAGCTTAAGTATTTTCTGGGGATCGAGGTGGCACGTTCTCCAGCAGGGATATTTTTGAGCCAACGCAAATATGTCCTTGACATCTTGGCTGAATGTGGTCTGACTGGATGTAAACCGGCTTCTTTTCCGATGGAACAGCAACATAAGCTTTCCAATGAATCTGGTGAAATATGCAAAAATCCAGAAGAATATCGTCGGTTAGTGGGTCGATTATTGTATCTCAATATCACTCGTCCAGATATCAGCTATGCTGTTCATATTCTCAGTCAATTTATGCATGACCCGCGACAACCTCATCTTGATGCTGCTTATAGGGTACTTCATTATTTGAAAGGGTCACCAGGTCAGGGTATCTTGCTCCCTTCAAATAACACCTTATATTTGCAGGCATTTTGTGATGCAGATTGGGCAGGATGCCCCATGACACGCAAGTCAACTACTGGTTACATCATACTTCTTGGTTCTTCGCCAGTTTCATGGCGAGCTAAGAAGCAAACAGTGGTCTCCCGTTCTTCTGCTGAGGCGGAATATAGAGCCATGGCAACCACCACTAGTGAAATTATTTGGCTCAAACAACTCTTGCAAGACCTTGAAGTATCGTGTACTACTCCGGTTTCCTTATTTTGTGACAATCGAGCAGCTATTCACATTGCAGCTAATCCTGTATTCCATGAACGAACAAAACATATTGAGATAGATTGCCATTTCATTCGGCAACATATTCAGTCACAAACCATTGCCACCAAATCAATTTCTTCACAAGATCAATTGGCAGACATTTTCACCAAAGCTCTGGGACATGATCGATTTCATCAGCTACTTGGCAAGTTGGGCATTTCCACTCTTCATGCTCCAACTTGAGGGGGAGTATTGGAGGATCTTTTGTTTCCATGTATGTCTTGTATCAGATCATTGACTCAACCTTAATCACCACAATCACCATAATCATAGGGACATAATCACCATGATCATAGGATAATTGTCAGGCTGTAATTAGTTGGAAATCACCACAATCACCATAATCATAGGGACATAATCACCATGATCATAGGATAATTGTCAGGCTGTAATTAGTTGGAATAGCTTGTATTTAGGAGTGATATTAGGTGTTTTTGTTGTATATAAACTTGTAGCCAAGTGCTATGAATAGAGACAAGAAACATTCTACAGTTTCTCAAATTTTCACACGAAACCCACATAATACCCCCATTCCTTCACCTGTATACCTACCATTCCCTGTAACACACAAACATAAACGCAACACCATTCCCTTCTCCTAGTTCTTGTCCAGTGCATATATATATATATATATATATATATATATATATATATATATATATATATATATATATATATATATATATATATCCTCAATACCTATTTCACAGCAAGGTCTCTTCCCTTGCCCTAAAACCCACAAGACAGCCGTAGACACATACAACATCCCAAAGATAATTGATTTTGGAGAGAAGATACAGATCTTACCGGAAGGTTTCGCCCGAAAATCTTTTGCCAAGCTTTCTTCCTCTCTCTCTCCCGTACCCTGCTCAGCTGTTTTGCAGATGGTTGTGAATTTTAGGGTCGGCTGACCCCATAAGGTCTAATATATGTGCTAAAAAAAGAAAACCTAGCTTGAAAATCACTCTACATTAAAAGTTTGATATGTTTAGACATGTTTCTACACTTTTTTATCCCAAAAATAACCCGTGAAACATTCCATATTACCTTCTACCAATCTATTTTGCAGAAACAATGCAAGCCAGTTCTAAACGGCGCCATAAACAAACGAAAGGCCGCAGCTCCTCTTACGCGAACTGACCTCCCTTCTCATGGACACTCCTGTATTGCCTCAACAACAATATGCAAAAAACCATCCTCTCACAGAAGAACTACCAAGCTGTGAAACGGCAAATTGCACATCAAGTTGCAGGTTTCTGCAGCTTGCAACTTGACATGCGATTTGCCGTTTCACATGATTGGTACTTCAAGAATTCATCTGCAACCCAATTTTTTATTTAACATAATCACATTCTGTTCCATCTTGATTCTCCGTTTTCTGTGCATGTGTTATGTTCTTCCCACGTTCGTCTATTGTACATGCTATTGTGAACACCACCAAAAGAACATTGGGCTATTAAACGCGGAATCGCAGGTCAATCTACAAGTCAATTGTAATTCAACTTGAAAGCCACTGCAAATTGCTACTTCAAAAAACACCGGCAGAAGAAATACTAGGCTGTTAAATGACGAATCGCCCATCAATCTGTAAGTGAATCACAAATTAATCTGTAATTCATTTGCAGAATGCTACTTTAAAAATTCATCTGCAGGTCAGTTGTTTATTTAACAGAATCGCATTTGGTTTCCTTTTGATCTTCCCTTTAGTTCTTCTGTGCATGTATATCCTGTTGTTCATACCCTATTCTGGTCAGACCAGCAGGGCCCCCTAGGGGACCCACTTTGCGCGACACATCACCAGTCAACGGTCAGTTATTCAACCCTCACAGGCCGGTCAAAGCGTCACATAATCACGTCACGTGCTTTTTCCCTTTGAGAAGCAACCTTGGTATGCCTTCCCCCCCCGAGGGGGTCGGCCACCCTAGGGGTCGGCCACCTACCTTGACGACCGACGTCCGTCACCCATGGTCTCGCGCCGTAGTCACAGCGACCTTCGTCGCCCACGTCTGCGCTCCAACTCTGTGACTTTTGTCACCTGTGCTCCAACTCCGCGACTCTCGTTGCTCGGGCACCATCTCGACGACTCTCGTCGCTCACGCGCCATCTCTGCGACCTTCGTCACCCGCATCCGCACGACAGCTCCGTGACTTCCGTCGCCGCGCTCCAACTCTGCGACTCTCGTCGCTCGCGCACCATCTTCGCGACTCCCGTCTTCCGTGCGCCCTCTCTGCTACTCTCGTCGCCCGCGCACCGTCTCCGCAACTCCCGTCGCCCGTGCACCGTCTCCGCAACTCCCGTCGCCCGCGCGCCGTCTCCTCGAATCCCGTCACCCGCACACCTTCGTCGCCGCGCCCGTGCACCATTCTCATGATGCGTGCCCCCGGCACCAAGTATTGCTCCGCGACCTTCGTTGCCGCGCCCATGCGCCACTTCCATGACATGTGCCCCGGCACCAAGTATTGTTCCGCGACGTTCGTCCCTGCGCCCTTGCGGCATTCTTTGAAATTATCATCTTTGCAAGTGGTATCTACTCTACTTTATTTGAAACAGCTACTCACCAAATCCCACCCGTAATAGTAAAATGCTTCTGCAAGTGTTGCTAATAGTCCATTAAGGTGCTGAATTTGAAGAAGCAGCTAAAAAGGAATCTATTCCAACAGCGTACTGAGACCAAAATAAATGTCTAATGCAAAAGAAATTGAGAAGAATTGGCTGCAACAACAGGTTGCATGTTCACACATATTTACCTTGGAACATTCTAATGCTATTGTCATCTGCTTCCAAATATCAGCCAGACCATCGGAATAGACAGCGGACTGCTCATTGCTTTCCTCAGGCAACACATCATCATCTATTGCCCACATACACACCTTCATATTTCATGATTTTAGTTTCACAAGAAAGCTTTGCCACTTCCTCTACACCTTTATGCTTCCTAATTTTAGCTGCACCGCCTTCGCAAGGATTGCCTCTTCTTCTGTTTTGGTTGCGCCAGCAAGGTTTGCCTCCTCTTCTACACCTTTATGTTTCTTGATTTTAGTTGCACCAGCAACAATTCCCGCTTCATCTACTAATGGTTGGCCTTGAGCAAAATCATGATCCTAAAATTGTTAGTGTAACAAAAGTAGGAGACGCTAGAAAAGCAACTTATTCTATATTTGTAGGCAGGGATATTTCATATTTCCTCCCCAGAAAAAGATGACCAAAATTTTTCAATCACCTCATCCAAAACCTGAATATGTTAATAACAATCTCTAAGATAAAGTATAGACATATTACAAAAGGACAATCCACATAGCAATCATAAATACATAGCAATAAGAGTAGGGAGAGTTTGAGTTTATCACCTATTATGCTAAGCCACCCCCTCGCCTCTATTAAAATCCAATCTTTCTAAACTGTTGCTTTCACTTTTGGACCTTCCCCCTCTGTGATGTAAGGTAATTGAGGCCTTGTTATGAGATTTCAAATCCTGACCATTGGCTTGCTAAAGCTGCTACAAAGGGTGTCCTACATATATATAGGTATTATTTACATAATAAAAATCCATGATTATCAATTGTATAGATTTTGATTATGAAGCTTATTAGAGATGCTTTAGAATTATTTCCTTTAGATGCTAATATCACTCCAGTGCCACAGTTAAAATAACTTATGAAAAAGAAACAGATTTCTCTGGATTGCTGCAAAATCTGCTCAAACAAAAGTTAGTTCTTTGTCCTGTTGTCACCTCAACCTCATCTTGATTTCCTCAACCCTATTGATTAGTTTCTGAAGAATCACGAAGAGAGGCTTCCAAGGTTATCAGAAGGAAGCTCATTTTTGGTCAACGATGAATGCATGTAACTAGAATGTGGCTTAAGCTTCTCCCCTATGTCATGTTCCCAACACATCAGACCATAATAGTAACAACAAAAAATCTCAGGGAGAAAGGTAAAAAAGGAAAGCCTTCAAATTTTGGTCAAGGAATAGATATCCCCCAAAGTACATACTACCTTTACTACGCATAGGTGCGTAACTACATAAGTGATGTGCATGTTCATTTTTCTTATGAGAAGTATGAGAGGCGGAAATCTACTTGAACTTATGCGTTGCTTATTATGGCCTTCAATACTTTTAGTTTACTTTAAAAGCAAGGGAGCATATGAATATAGGCAATAATTCTGTTTTGCACTAAACCTAACACGTATTTTTACATGTCTAAGGCAAAGCTTCCCTACAACTTGTTCCTCGATGAAATCTTTTGAGAATTCATTATGTTTCTTTCAGTAGTTTATAAATATTGCTGTATTATAAACAAACCCCATGGAGGGAAATCCCATGTACACTGGCCACTACAAAAGGTCATGCCTAAGCAAAACCAGACCATGCAACTGTGGCACAGGCCAAGAAAAATAATCTACAGTATGGCCCCTAGACAAAATCATTCACAAAGTCTACCACAGCCACACATGATGCAGGTTAGTCCCTCGTAAGACAGAAGAAAATGAGGCTCACAAGTAATGCATTTTTCTGATTTGTACATATATGTTAAGGTAAAAGACACGAAGTTGGGGGCAAACATATGAACACAAGCTCTAATCAAAACAAGAAGGAAAAATAGAGGTCTCAGGCACCAAGAAGGGCCCTGATCGAACAAAACCTACAGAGCCCACTTCAGATGATAGAAGATACTCCTTGACCCAGTGAAAAAAAAGGCTCAAGAATAATGCATTCAGCCGTTGCATCTAGAGTCATGCCCTTTGAACACGCCTGTTTCTCCCGGCTATCTACATAAGACAAAGAGGGCCATTCACAATCTCTGGCATATCTGCCTTGGCACCTTTACCGCATACTATAGCACCCCTTTAACTAATTTTTGGCATAACCTACTGTAGCGCAAATATAATGAGAAGCACGCACCACAAATGCACAGCCACCTCACAACGGGGAAGAAGAAAATTCATAGTCTCCCCATCCTTCTGTACATGACACACAAGCTCGCTGATATGTGTCCCCTCTTCCTAATACCGAAGAAAAATGCATGAACACTCTGTAGCTACAATTCCACATCATCAAAAGTTCACTGATTCCGCTCCTTCGAAACCATGTAAGGCACAATGAGCCATCCTCCATATAAGCTTCAGCTTCCTCTGCACCCCACCCTCCCAATCAGTCCCCAACATGCTTTGTGAACACCCACATCAACCAGAAGATGGCTAACGAAGGCTTCACAGGCTGCTCGCCCCATAACAATAAGTCAACAAATGATCAAGAACCAATGTGCCTCATAAAAATTTGCATAGTACGTAAGCCTCAGATACTGTTATGTCTAAAGCTTTCCATGATGTTGATCCCAAACATTTTGTGTTATTTTTCTTCTTTGTATTAATATTGTTGATTTGACAGAAAGAGATACGAGGAATATGTGATTTCTATGTAGAGAGTTTCAGTTCCAAAAAATGCTTGGACTTAATGCTTTATAAGGAAAACAATGTCATTTTGGATAGAGAAAATTCATATCCAGTGTGTGACTATATATGCACGCACCCATGTCGACTGATTTTCTTACAATTGTATAGCCATTCTCAGCAATTTTGAAAAAGCAAAGACACTGGCCACTACTGGTTCTGCAGCTTCCTTTGAATATCCAAGCACCTGACCAAAGTATGCCTCCCTTCCAAACCAACATACCTTTTTCCTTTCTTGTGCCTTTGCATCTTCGCTGCATTTCTGGGTTGAGAGTTGTGGTTAGCAGCAATGGCGTTAATCACATAACACTTTGGTTATTCATGTCAGTAGATGATATGACAATCTATAATTGTTGCATAAAGTGAGATGGAAAACACATAAATTAATATTATCTGTGTGTAGAAGGATGTATTGGTTGCTAAAAGTGGTGTCGAACTTCTCAGGTTCATCCATCAACTAAAAGGATCTTTTACATGCTGGATTTCCCCCTTTCAGCATTTAAACCTTTTTTTTAAATTTGATTTATAGCTACTAAATTTGTCACATAATTCATTTTTTAAGGTAATGTTATCAATCTTTACGACCTCAAAAAACCGACGTTGAATATATTCGAACTTATCATAGTACCAGCCTATCAAAGACAATCAATCTTCTCCAAGAGTCGTTTGAGTGCAATTGCGTTATGAAATATACTACATGTCTTCTATTCTTTTGAAACATTGACTCAGCATTTCTTGATAAACTCTTAGAAAGTAATATGTTGTCGCATGTTTGGGCACATAGGAATGAAATGGTATGTACGGCATCTTAGACTTTATTCTAATGAGCATCTTATGTTGACTCATTTTTAAAAAGCTAAGAAATCACTTAAATGATCGTATGCAGCTGCAGGAGAGCTAGAAAGAACCATGACCTGGTGTATATTCTATGTTTAGTACATATGATATTGTTAACCTACTCTATAATTCTCACTCTACTTGCTTAAAGCATCTATTTACATAAAAGACAGACAACTGGGCAATTCATAATTAGTGTTTCCTTAATGGATTATGTTCCCCTTATTGTATCGGTTTTACGAGGTTAACTCCCTGACACAATGTAGGTTATGAGAGAGTAAATTTGAAAGGACATAGAAGATAGCTTATATGTACAAGGAAATAGTCTTTAATGCAGATATTATGGAGCACTGGTTTTACTTGGCTTTGCTGCCATAGGCTTGCCCCCACATATGGGAGGGAGGAGTAAACAAGAGAGATTGCATTGACTGTTGGTTTTCAAAAAAACGTTGAAGCTAACAACACTAAATAAAGCTACCTTTGTCAGTTAGAACAGTTTTTAACAATCTTTTACTCCTAAATATAGCTAGCCCAAAGAGAATTTTCACCTGACATGTCAGAGAGAACAAAATGTCAAACCACTTAGTTCCCACCATCATTGTTAGTCCTAATGGTAGCTAAACGGTCATTATGCTTGGATGTTGTCCTGTTAATGGTATGTTGTCAAGTGCAAATCACCCGTAGGTGAGAAGTTTGTGGAAGTTCTACAAGAATTGTCAAAGTACTTGCTCCTAAGGGTACATATTATACGTATAACAAAATTTTGAAATTAAGTTACACGGTTCATGACGTACAAGGCAAAAGAAGTTAAAATCATTTAAAGTTTTGGGGTGCCTTAATTTCTCGATGAATACAGATGGTTGATACTGCAGATGCTCATAAGTCACCTGCAAGTGGCGTGAACCTGGTTTCTTGTTATGAAATAGATCCAACTTAGGTTAAAATGCAAAGTGCATTCTTGATAATTGTTGGTTAATCTGTTTTGGCTATCTACAACTTTTAACGACAAACATTTTTTGAAATCAAAAAATGGATGAGATAAATCTTCCAAACAACAATCTTACCTGTAATGCACATTCTCTGAGAAAGGCACTTTCTTCGTGAAGATGTTCATGAAAAAGCAATGGCATTTGATTCGGAAGTCTGGAACTCAAATCTTTTGGCAGTTTCCAAGATAGAATCAATTATTGTAAAAGAAACAGTAATAATGCTCGATCAACCCATGACCATAACTATTCACATCATTTTGTTTAAAACTAATTGGACTTACTTACATGCATTGATTAAGGTTTTGAACAAGGATGAGTTTACCAGTGACAAAACTAATAAGATCCACGGGTAAGACTTTATTTTCCTTGTCATATGATACACCTTCTTAGATCTAACATGATTGTTTGCATGAATATTGCAGGGCTGTCAAGAGCATGATATCTCTCTAACAACCAAGACATCTTTTCAAAGTCTTGAAGTAATTTTAAACATCGTGTGTACAAGCTTGAGGCATGAGCACCTCTCAAATATACAATACGAGCTTTATGTAATTCATAAAGATCTTACATTGACGGTTTCTTTTTACTTATGGTAGGCATGATTTTTGAACAACAAGATAGTCTTTGACTAAAGTTGCTCTACGATGCATTTTATTTTCTCTTAATGGGTTTTATATTGATATATTTAGTTGACATTTGCCCTAATTAATTAAATAAACACCATTGTGTATTTGTACATATTAATGAAATTAGTTCATAGTTGGTTTCTTATTTCTATGTGCATAGTTCATATTTCTGATCATGGATGGATTGTATTTTGTTGGAAATCTTCTTATTTTTCCTTTTCTTTTTGTTTTTTTTTTGGCACTTGTTATTCTGATATATGATTTGACCAAATTACATATATAAAGACCTTTGAAATTTGATTCGATCACATTAGTGGATGCTTGTGTTAGAGAGTTTGTCAACGGTGATACTTATAGAATTTATTAGATCTGAAATAAGGTTGGGCGACTAGATAAAGTGGTGAGTTTGGCTTGTGTATTTCTAATTGCAAAAAGAAAATGCCGTATGTTTGATAAGAAAATATTGTTATTCATCAAGGAGAAGGAACATAATAACATGTCTTTCCTTATGAAATTAGGATACAAATCTTTTTACAATAATTGGCAAGATTTTCTCATTCCCGCGATCAGTTATTTCTATGCTACTATTGATCCAAACCAAGTATTCATCACCTTGTATAAAGAAATAGGACGGAAATGAACCTGTACCTTCTTAAGAAATACAGACAACTGCATAGACAAATTACCCGTGCACCACAACTAGTTTTTAATAAAAGTCTTCCAATTTTCATTAGTTAAATTACTTTTTCCCCAGCTTTCTATTATTGTCAAGAAAAGACCCAAAACTACTTACGACATCTTACGTGTTAGAAAAATTTATCAACTGTTGTTGCGTCACTCGCTTCACCAATTGCCACTATAAGTTGTTAAAGAAAATATGCTAACGCTAATCAAGAGTTCATCACTAAAAGTTCAATGATAATCGCTCAAGCCAATCGACGCTAAATATTGCGTATAATTATTGTTTCTAACAAAATAAGTTAACCGCCCTGAGTCGCCAATCTTTTAGCTCATGCAATTCGTCGCACAAGAACTCAAATAATTACTTATAAACTTTTTGCTATAAGTCGCTATAATAAAAGTACCAATGCTAAGCAAGAGTTCGTCGCTAAAAAGACGCATATATATATATATATAGATATGTATATATATACATATACATATACATATATGTATATATGTACATATACATATATATATATATATATATATATATATATATATACATATCTATACATACATATACATATCTATAAATGCTAAATCTAGGTGGGCAATGTGTTCGGTATCATTTTTACTACATATTAAAATATCATCAATATATACTAAGATAAATTCATTGTAAGGTCTAAAAATATCATCCATTTTTCGTTGGAAGATACTTGGGGCTGTCTTGAGGCCAAAAGGCATTACTAGCCATTCGTAGAGGCCTTCGGGTGTAGTGAATGCGGTCCACTTAATGTCTTCGGGCCACATTGTATATGTACATATATACATATATGTAGGGCTCGAAATCCCTTCTACACCCAGGATAAAATTTTGTGGAAGCAATGGCAAACCACCAGTAACAGTACTGTGCATCAAAGTACAAGTCCGGTTGACCAGGGCCCGAATTCAACATTCCCCTGTTGGATATGCGGCACATCAACCAAGTCGAATTTCATTGCTCATTCAACATGTACTCATCGAAATTCTACGATTCACATAGTATTCCATGGCATTCTTTTTAACCAAAATTTCTCATCAAATAATTTAGAGATAAAACATATGCAGAACAAAACTTTAATCTTTAATTTGATCAAATCATATGTACGTATATAGGATTTGCAAATAAGTATATGGAGGAACATGGCAGAAGTACTTACCTCTTTCAGTAACTGGTTCTTGAGCTTGGTCAAAAGCCGTTTCTATCTCTTGTCTACCAAAACCTAAATAACAAACCACAGAAGTCATTTATTATCGCCCTAGTACGCCTAGATATTAAATTTCTCTTCAGTGAGTAAAACTTTCCAAACTGCCCCTCGAACTTTGTAAAGTTTCTTATTCGTCCCCGATGCCTAACGTACAATTATCCACTTAGATATAACCTAAAAGAATACTTTTAAACCACTAGTGGGGTTTTCAGACAAGAATGGTCGTTCTGGGGATTTTCCACTTGGAACCTTAAGTCGTTCCTTAAATTTCAGACTAATGCTCATGTTCTAATAATATATCAAACGACACCAGAATGCAACAAAATTTTAGATACTCAAGTGTCATACAAATTTTAGATCATTGTTAAAATCTAGGCTCAAAATAATTTTGTTTACTATGTTAAATAATTAAAAAAAAAATTTAAAAATAAAATTGTTTGAGACAATTCCCATGCCCAGCAAAATCCCAAAAAATTCCACATCGAAGGTGTCACAAAAATAAGGGGAGCTTTAGTTTCGTACTTTTTCTAAATCTTCTCAGAAGAGGTTCTTAAAAATAGTTTAATAAATTGTTATAATAGTGAAGCGTTACGTGATAGCCGATCGAGTGTTACGCCGCTAACAGTGCCAAAGATAGCAAACGACTTTAAAAACTTTCAAAACCTTAGAAATTATCTTATCTTAGCTATATAAGATCATTGTAGAAGTTTCACGATTTAATTTCTTTATTTACTATTTTAAAATACACCAAAATCCTTTGTTCGGATAAAATTAGTTAGCACGTTTTCCAAGTTCAGAAAAATCTAAGAATTTTCCCGTGTGTATATCTTGCAAATATAATATAAGTTACTCTTTTGAGTTTTGTCCAAATAAATTTCTAAATATATGATAAAGATTCGGAAAAGAAATGCTAAAACCGTATTTCCATTAGCAACATTTGAGCCCAATTTTAAAACAAAACCCTTCCCCTCCAATCATCTCCTTCTTCGTATCAACCCAGCAGTGTTCTACCTGAAATCACCTCTCACACGACACTCACACACACAAAGAAAACCCCACCTTCAAACACCTATAATACACTCCATACTCCTCAATATGTAAACATTACACTTATTCACACAAACGTACACCACTATACAGCCACACATCTACTAATATCACATATACACTCACAGGCAATCCCCCCACAAACCCCATTCATAGCAGTTCTCTCTTGCGGCATACATACACCAATGCACACTAATACATTCAGTCTCACAAAGCCACAAAATACACCCACACTACACACTTACACACGCACAAAGCAGAATCTCTACACATGGATCTCTTCTTGGCAGTCCTCCCCATGCCCTTTTTCTCACAACCGTAAAACCCATGAATTTACATGCACAGCACTCCATCACCTTCCCTTCACACTGCCGTGAACCCACTGCCTCAAGGCAGTGGTTTCCTCTCTCTAAAAACCCATGTAGCTCCCATTGTATTCATGGCTCCTACATCCCATTTGATATATACACTAAGGTAAACACAAACCCATAAACATTATACCCATAAATCTTTTGGCTGCCTCATCAACCCCTCTCCTTCTTTCATAAACACCCATTTCAATTCCATCATTCCCACCTCCACACAGGTTCATATTAACCATATACTTCCCAAACACACTGCATAAATTCAACTTCTCCATAAGCCTCCATGCACATCAAAACACCATTCACACACAAACCCAAAACTCATAACATGTACCCACCTATGTACATGGCATATACAAACGCACGCACCCACCCGCTTCCTTCAAGGTAGTCTCACGCAGACACTCACAGCATGCACACGGCTGTCCTTCAGCCCCTCCATGGCTGTCCTCTCTCTCACTCTCTCCCCTCGTCCTCTCATACACTCACATGAACCCACATATATTCACAGTCACATGTACACAGTTTTTGCACCTCCAACTGTATTACACAACAAAACACAGTTCACACACACACTCACACGTTCATGGGGCTGTTTGGCAGCCCCTCTTCTCCCTTACTCCTCCACTCACGTACACAGGAAATCACACATGAATATATCACTTACACACACACCCCACGGCCCCCGTCATGGTTGCTTTCTCTATATAGATCACAGCCACTAAAATTGCTTCTACCCTCATATGATCCATGGCAGGGCCGCAACTCATATCCCCAACAGTCGTGGCCGCTCATGGCTCCAAACTCGTACACCCGTGCCCACCATGCATTCACCATACCTGACAATCTCACAGTATAATGCTAAACTCCTTAAACACTTAACAAATTTTCCCCTCTTCTTAGGTTCTCACATCCAACAGATCCATATACCCCACAGTCATATATGCAATACAATAATGAAACTTAAACTAAACTCTATAAACTAAGAGAGAAAAAGCTAAAAGAGAGCTTATCGAAATTTCTATTCGACTGCCGGAAACTTGCCGAAAAATTCCCTTTCAAACTCTCTTCTTTCTCCTCTCGATATCTCCTTCTATCGTGAACCAAATTGAGTCTGACGGCCAGCAGGGTGGTTGCCCATAAATATGTCTTATATACACACCTACCAGTGGAGAAATAGCTATTTCTCCACCATAAATCTAGCCGTCCACGTGTACTCGTGAATGACCCAGAACTGATTTTTTTTTTTTTGAAAAAGTTGCAACCGCCACTCTTTCAAGCGGTTGCAAAATGGACAAAAATGCCCGAGAAAGCTGAAAAAACCCCAACCGCTGGAAAGACTAGCGGTTGGGCGCCCACGAATTTCCTCCCAACCGCTACAAAGTGTAGCAATTGGGAGCACACCCAACTGCTACACTTTGTAGCGGTTGGCATCATTGCAATTTTTTTTAAAAGGTTCTTTCGTGAGACCAATTACCACCCAACCTCTACAAAGAGTAGGGGTTGGAATCATGACCAACCTCTACAAAGAGTGGGGGTTGGAATCATGACACTTTTTTTTCTTTTGCACCACCCAACCGCTACACTTAGTAGCGGTTGGAATCCTTCAAATAATTTTTCATTAAAAAAATCCTAAGTGGCCGCCCCACTTTTCATTAAAAAAAACTTCCAGTAAAACATCCTAAGTGGCCCCACTTTTTCATTAAGAAAATCCTTAAAAAAAGTACAGTGCAACCATTACAAAGTGTAGCGGTTGGGTGTGCTCCCAATTGCTACACTTTGTAGCGGTTGGGAGGAAATTTGTGGGCCCCCAACCGCTAGTCTTTCTTGTGGTTGGCCTATAGCATGTAGGGGGGAAAAACCAGCCAGTATTTTGTAAGCTAAACTGGTAATTTTGTAAGAGGGAAAGACTCTGACTAATTGGCGAGCAATCCGCTCTCCCAATCGGGCGGTTAGTCAGTATGTGCATTACTTAAAATATTGAAAACTGGCTAGTTCAGACTCTCATTCAATCCATTGATCAACCGACCAGTTATCTTCTCGGATGACCAGATGGTTAGTCAGAAACCTCATCCTCAGAAAATTTTGCAGAAAAAACTCCCAAAAATGAACTCTCAACCCACTGACCAACCGGCCGCTTATCCTCCCAAGTGACCGAACTATTAGTCAGAAACCTCATCCTTAAAAAAATTCAGGAAAAGAATCCCAGAAACAAGCCCTAACCACGCTGACCAACCAACCAGTTACGCACCACAATTCGATTGGATATATAAGTTCGAAGAAGAAGAAACTAAACCCCCTGCCACACCAAAATGGAAGGACATTTTAAATTAACCTCACTCGAGTTGTAGATTATTAGGATGAAGAGAGGCGATGACCTTGTAGACCTTAGTCCCTTAACCTTGAATCCTGAGGACTGGTTATCCCTCAAATTCAAGATGTAGGGATGGATAAGTTTGATGGGACCTAAGATCCCAAAATTCATGTGAAAATGTACATGAGGGAATTGGCTCCATATGAAGTGAATCAAAATCAGTTGATACAAATGTTCCATCGCACTCTCACTAGAGTTGCCTCTCATTGACCTTAGATAAAGCCCGAGTCCATACATAGGAAGATATTGTTAGAGAATTTGTGAAGCAATACTAGTATAATGCCGACATAGACATTACCTGGAAAGATTTGGAAACCACAAAGTAAGAGCCGAGAGAGTTCATTTCAGCTTTCATCATGAGGTGGAGGAATAAGGTAGTTCATATGCTGAATCGTCCAATAGAGGAAGAACAAGTTAACATAGTTAGGAGTAACTTGCTCCCAGTCTACCATGATTATATCTTTGGCAACTATCATACGACGTTCAAAGCTCTTATGGGATCCCTCAGATAGATATAAAATGCTATCAGCAAGGGATTCATCTTTCACGAGTCGAAGCCACCAGGGGTATATTGAGCCAGTCTAAAAAGTTCTAATGTCCGGCCTAAGCCACCAGCAGCCACCAATGTCAACATCGTGCAAACACCTCGAGCAATGACATGGGAAGCCACTACCGCCTACAGTAAATGCATTAAATGCATCGCTCCCTAAAGTTTTTGAACAGTTGCTAAGGAAATGAATGATTTCCAAGCTACCGCCTACCCTTACGCCAACAGTGATTCCCGAAGGATATGATGTGAATGCCTTTTGTGACTACTGTCAGGAAAAGGGTCATCCCACAGATAGATACATCACCTAGCGACATGCCATACAAGACCACATAGACATAGGTAAGTTTAAACGCTAGTCAGATCAAATGTTCCAAGAGAACCCTTGCCGCCTCACAGGATTAACTGCATCCATGATAGCCAGCCAGTTAAGAATCTGACTACTTTCAGTTTTTGCTTACAATTCTCTACCAAAGTTTCACGATTTGATTACTTGGGAAGATTTAATGGAACAAGAGACCTTTCATGTTGAAGAAGAGTATGATGAAGAAACCAGGCTATGTTTCGACCCACTGCTAAAGTACCCCCCTAACCAGATTAGGTAGAGTATACCAGACTGCGCCCTAGCCAGCCATATCTGACCCACTATTTTCTCAAGACCCCTAGATGACGAGGTCCTTAAACAGATGAAGAAGACTCAAGCTAATATTTCTATATTGGGACTATTGTCTGCCTCATACTATCATAGCCAAGCCCTCATCAAATTTCTCAGTGAAGCTCAAATGCTGATTCAGACCTAGCCTAGAGACCTTTCCCAAGTAATAGGGGTTGTACATTACAAAAATGCCTTCACTTTTTTCAAATTTGATATGCCTAAGTCGAGATCGATACACAATGACCCACTCCATATCACTATGGGAGCATTTGTTAAGAGGGTACCATTGATTCTCATTGATAGTAGTTTTGCTCTAAATGTCTGTCCCCTACGCACTGTTCAAGATCTCGGCATTGTCCCATCAAAATTCACCCCTTTCAACCAAGCCTTCCGAGCTTACGATAACACCTGAAGGAGGTGATTGGTACAGTAAAGCTTCCAGTGACCATGGATATTGCTACTTTGATATGGAGTTTCAAATATTAGATATACCCGGTGCCTTTAACCTCCTGTGGGATGACCTTGGAAATATTTTGTGGGTGCAATGTCCTCTACGTTGTACCAAAAGATCAAGATTGTGTTGAATGATGTTGTTTTAACCATAATGGGAGTTTCACAATTGCCTCAGGTCGAACAGGTTGAGAAGGACAATGTTTAAGTGTTGCATGACTTTTTAGATATTCTGCTCAGTGGATTGAGAATGGATCACCCAGTTCAGTGTCTTGATTATGAGGAAGTTTTTCATGGTGAAAAAATTCTCGCTTTTTCCTCTTATAGCAGCATGATGGTACTCCCCATGTTGACAGAATTCTACTACTTTCAAGGAAAAGGCTTAGGCCGAAACTAGCAAGGAATTTCTAGCTTCCTTGTTCCTGTGCAAAAAGTACAAATAATTTGCAGGCAATTCGGTTAACAACCTTTTAGTCCCGGCTAGAGTTTTTACTATTTTTTTTTGTTTCCAAATTTTCTAAAAATAATTGTGGTCCAACTGATCATTTAATATTTCTAAACATCAAATACGGTTCCATTAGTGTTCATACGTACTATTTTCCATTTCTAGCATTTCGTTTACCTTCTTAGACAATTTACTCAATTCAAGGTGTTTAACATTTAAACGTACATTCAAATATGTTATCATGCATAGTTCATCATAACCATTTTAACATAAAGTGATGCATCTAATCATACTTAAATATGTAATCAAAGCATACGCAATATTGGGTTCTCACACCCTTCACTCTTTTAAAGCATTTGGTCCCCAAATTCATAGCTTAAACTTACTAAATAGGTATAGATAATCTTTTTGCATATCGTCCTTTTTTTCCCACGTGGCTTCTTCTACTTCATAATTTTTCTACATGACTTTAACCAACGGAATGCTTTTATTCCTCAAAATTTCACATCAAAAGCCAAAATCTGCATTGGCAACTCTTCATATGACAAATCTAATCTGATTGATACCGGTTTAGGGCTTATCACATGAGATGGGTCAGGGTTATACTTCTGTAACATAGAAACATGAAACACATCATGTACTCCTTCCAAAGATACAAGTAAGGTAACTCGGTAAGAAAAATTCCCAACACGATCAAATATATCTCGTGACAGCTTGCCTCTCTTTCCAAATCGCTTTATTCCTTTGAATGACGAAACCTTGAGAAATATAAAATCTCCCACTGAAAATTTCAATTCTCTTCATTTGTTATTAGCATAACTTTTTTATGCCTTGAGTAGTCAAGATATTTTGCCAAATTTGCTGAATCTTTTCATTGGTCTCCTGAACTATTTGTGGCTCAATTAGACTCTTTTCTTTGACTTTACTCCAACAAATTGGTGAACGATACTTTCGTCCATACAGAACTTCATATGGTGCCATACGAATACTAGCCTGATAACTATTATTATAAGCAAATTCATCAATGTCAAATGTTGATTTTGACTTCCTTTGAAATCTTTCACACATGCGTGAAGAATATCCTCCAATTTTGAATAGTTCTCTCAAATTGTCCATCAGTCTGAGGATGAAATGCTATGCTAAATTTCAAATTTGTACCTAATGCACTTTGCAAAATTTTTTAGATGAGATGTAAATCTTGGATCTCTACTACTTACAATACTTATTGCTATTCCGTGCAATCGAACTATTTGGTCTATATACACTCGGGCTAATTTATCCAATGAGTACGTGTTAAGTATAGGTAGGAAATGAGCAGATTTCGTCAGTCTATCCACAATCACCCATCATAGGTCCTTGGCAATCCTGTAACAAAATCCGTTGTTATATGGTCCCACTTCTATTTGGATACCGATAACAGTTCCAATCCACCCCCCCAGGCTTCAATGTTCAGCTTTTACTCGCTGACATACGATACATCTTGAAACAAAGTCAACTATTTCTCTTTTATGTTATTCCACCAGTAATTGTATTTCAAAACCCGATACATCTTCGTTCCACTTGGATGCACTGTATACTTTGACTTATGGGCCTCTTTTAGTATTTCTCCTTTCAACTCTTCATTGTTAGGCACAACTATTCAGTCTCTGTACCACCATTAATATCCGTAGAAAACTCAGGTTTAAAGGTTCCATCTTTATCCTTCACTTTTCTCTGCAACTCCAAATCTCTTTCTTATTCCTCCTAGATTCTCATTAATGACACTGGTTTCACTTGTAAATTTGCAAGTATAATTTCTAACTCATTAAAGTAATTCTTATAAACAAGCTTGCTCAATCATCTTCCACTCTTTCACCATTAAGCTAAAAACTTGTACTTTCCTACTTAGTGCATCTGCAGCAACATTGACTTTACCTAGGTGATACTGAATCATAAGATGATAACCATTGAGTACTTCCATCCAGCTTCTCTGTCTCATATTCAAATCTTGCTGAGAAAATAGGTATTTCAAACTCTTATGATTAGTAAAAATCTCAAACTCAGCACCATACAAATAGTGCCTCCAATTATACAATGCGAACATAATCGTTGCTCACTCAAGATCATGTGTTGGATAATTCTGTTCATAAGGTTTCAGCTTTCTTGAAGCATGAGCCACAACTTTGCCATCTTGCATCAAAACACAGCCTAATTCTTCGTTTAGAGCATCGATGTACACCAAAAAATTCTTAGTTCCACTCAGCAAAGTCAAAATTGGAGCTGTAGTTAATCTCATTTTTAACTCCTGAAAACTCGCCTCACACTTATTGGTCCACTGATAGGCTACTTCCTTCAGAGTCAATGTGGACAGTGGTGTAGCTATCCTTGAAAAATCTTATACAAATCGAAGATAATACCCCACCAATCGCAAGAAACTTCTAACTTTTGCTACATTTTTTGGCGCTTGCCAATTCAAAATAGCTTTTATTTTAGATGGGTCAACCGTTAACCCGCTTCAGACATTATATGACCTAAGAAGGCCACTTGCTTTAACCCAAGTTCACATTTACTGCGTTTAGCATACAATTTCTTATCCCATAGTACTTGCAGTACAATCCTCAAATGATGCTCATGCTCCTCTGTACTTTTTGTATATACCATAATATCATTAATAAAAACTACTACAAATTGATCTAAAAAGTCCTTTAAAATTTGATGTGTTAAGTCCATGAAGGCTGCAGGAGTATTCGTCAATCCAAATGGCTTGACAAAAAATTCATAATGTTCATATCTTGTACGGAAAGCCGTCTTTGGACTATCTTCCTCTCTTATCCTCAATTGATGGTATCCAGATCTCAATTCCAACTTAGAAAATATCACTACCCTTTGCAACTGATCAAATAAATCATATATATATGCAGAAGTGGATACTTATTTTTTATTATTACTCTATTCAACTGCCGATAATCCATGCACAACCTCATTGTAACATCTTTCTTTTTAATCAATAAAATTAAGGCTCCTCATGGCGATACAAGAGGTCAAATAACCCTTTATCCAGTAATTCTTGTAGCTGCAACTTCAATTCCCTCAATTCAACCAGAGCCTTCTTATACGACACTTTTGAAATCGGGGTCGTTTCAGGCAACAAATCTTCTCATAAGGAAAACAGTCAAGTCAGCATATAGCGTATGCTCACCCACAATCATTGCACAAGATTTATATATCAGACTAACCAGAGTACTTTTTCCTAAAGGAGTACTAAATTTCAACACATATGATATCAACTCAGGTTCTTGGGGTAACATGGGTACCAATATGATGAAATGAACAAATGAGTAGAACCAAGATCAAATAGTACTCTAGCAGAACATTAAAAAAACAGTGATTGTGCCATCAATAACACCGCTAGTATCTCGAACCACCTGATATTCCAATGCATATGCTCGCCCTTGCACTCTTAGCTTCTCAGCATTCCATTGCATATTCCCTCTACCCTAGTTATCTTGAAGCATAATTTGATTTCCAGAATAAGGGCAACTTATCCCAATATGTCTGGGCTGAGCACACCTAATACACAAACCCATCTTTGTGCGACATTCATTCTCTATATATCCAGTCCAATTACAATATGTACATCGCTCTCCAATTCTTGCATGTTTTGACAATCGCGTGTTTGATATCTCAATCCGATTTCTCCTTTTATTATTGTCACCTGGGGATGATGCTGCAGTACTGGCTTGACTAGCAATATAACCACTCATTTGATTACCTCGACCTCTTCCCTAACCATTTTCATATAAATTATGATTTCTTCCTCCTAAAACCCTTTGAAAACTTCTCTGCCAAGTATTCCTTTGACCCCTTACACCAGGGTTTACATTTCCACTGTTATGGTTTCCCTGTCCATTGTATGTTGTGCTCTAAATGGTTCTGTATCAACATTCTTTGGCTCTTCTAAATCATTCTTAATAGCCAATGTTCTATCAACAACTGCCATATAAGTTTTTAATTGAAAATGGATCAACTTATCCCAAAGATCCTTATTCAAACCTTTAACAAATTTTCTTACATTTATTTATTTTTATTTTTTTGTATCCAACAGATGCAGAAAAAATCTAGCTGAATCAGTAAACTATGATTCATAAACTGATATTGACAGATTTTATTGTTCAAACTTTATAAAATTTACTTCTTTCTTCTCTTGGGTCACCGCTGGAACATACATATTAGTGAACTCCCTTTTAATGTTTTCCTAAGCCGACGGGACTCCGTCACGTTTCCACTTCATGGATAAAAATTTCCACCATCTTTCTGCACTAGCCTCTAGCATAAAGCTAGTACACATCAGTCTCTGAGAATTCAGAATCCTAGTAGTATCAAGAATTTTCTTTATTCTAGCCAACCATTCCTCGACTATCGTTAGATCAGACATCCCGAAAAACAGGTTATTTATCAGTTTAACAAACTTATTAAGGGTAAGGCCCCTATCTCCCAACACTTGGGCAATATTCAACATCTCTTGGGGTTGCTAAACTTGTTGAGCACCTCTAACATTACCTTCATTCACTGCTTTTTGGACATTTGTATTTACAGTTATATTTCTACCCATTTGTCTCATTTCATCTCCAACTTGCTGGAGTATCTGACAAGCCTTCAGTAATCCACTAATGGTCACATAATTATTATTTCCAGTGGAATTCTCTTCTACATTTACTTAAGGGTTGTGCCCATCCTTACCTTCAGCATTAAACTCAGGATTATTCCTTCTTTGAGTTCCTTCATCGGCCATTTCTCTATTATTTCCTTGATTTCACACTCTACGCTCTCTCTGTGTCGTAGGGCTACACACAAACTCCATATAAGTACCCCACACAATATGCAATATTTAATAATCACTAACCACACAAGGCCTTAAGAATTTATCCCAGCCTTTAACTACGCTATAATACCACAACTGTAACCCCCCAACTTAGGATTACCTTAACCCGATTGGAGTATTACGACACAACTGCTAATAACATCATTTTGATAATACAACTCATTCTAACTCGCTTGGTAATTAACCCATATTATACAAAATTAAAGAGTTAACTTTTACAAAACACACCTAGCAAGCTCTATGCCAGATCTCAAAGTTGACATAATGTTCTATATTAAGTACAACATAGTTCATAAATGTACAAGTATCCCCTTGCCGATCTTTTTGTGCCTCACACCTCGTCCTTGCCTTTCGAGGGATAAGCTCCTTGATCTAAAATATTATATGTAAAAAGTCGTCAGCCAACTGACTCAATAAGATAACCAAATACATATAATATAACTTTCAACTCTAGAATATTGATAATGCACGCTATTGCAATTCAATCACATTAAGCAGTTCTACATGTGCATGTTACACATATCAATCGTTAACACTTAGTTGAGCATTACAAGAGTTTACCATTCCCGAATTCAGTCACATCAATAGACCACCCTTATGTCATCACACCCGGTATATAAGTTCACAACCTTTGCCTCGACCAAAGGCAAAGTAACCGAGAACAAACGAATATCGGTACTGTCTTGAGTAGCAGTCGCAGATATAAATGCTCGGCTTATACGGTGCACCACTGTTCAAACACAATCAAATCAACCCCAATCATTTGAATGAGATAACATAATAATCATCAACAATATATCAACCATCTCTTACAATGAAAGGATGTAACATGCTCATGTGCAAGCAAACATATCATTTCATACATGTAGTCATTGTAATCTTCATTTACTTGCATCGTAAAACTTAGCTATCAAATATTTAGTCACATTCATCATGTCACATCATCTTCTTAACATCTTGAACATGTAATCTAATCATTTATATTCAGTAAATGAGCTTCAGTTATAGAACTTAACAAACATGTACAAAATCATATTCTAAACATATTTAGTTTAATATAATTTCATAATTCACATATATCATAACCTGTTTCACGGCTTCCACAATCCCCTATATGTTAAACATGATTAGATTCACTATTAACAAGTCTCTAACATGTATTCAAAAGTTTGACAAAGAATTCATACTAAAAGAATTACGCTAACATAGCATATATCCATATCCATGTCTTAGAAGCCCATTAAAAAAACCTTTAACCATCTTATCTTAAAGAAGAGATGAAAGAACCAAATTTTCATATCTTAAACACCTCCAAAGACTCTTCAAAACACGTTATAAACACTGTTTGAAGTTCACAGAAACTTTCCAAATTAACTACTTAAGGTTCCCTTTCAAAAACAAGTCTTAATCCTAGATTTTGTAAGGTTTTTAGTTCATTTTCTCGCAATTTTCTCTCAAAAAATGAGATAACAGGATCTAAGCATGTCAATTAGGTCTCTTAACTCAAATTAGAAGCAAGTAGAAGGTGTCAAGTGGAGGTGAAGAGGTGGATAAGTCAAGCATGATGAGGCTCTAAACACGAGGTGACAAGACAAGGTTCTGCCACCTAGCAAGCACGACAAGGTTCAAGCATGACAAGGCTCGAAGCACGATGAGTTACGACAGTATGTTGACACGTTGCAAGCACAAGGTGGCACAATTCTGTGCAAAAAGCACAAGCAATTCGCAGGTAGTCTAGTTAACAACCAGTTAGTCCCAGCTAGAGTTTTTACCTTTTTTTTTTCAACTCTTCTAAAAATAATTTTGGTTATTCCAAATGATCATTTTAAGTTTCGAAACATCAAATACGGTTGCATTAGTGTTCATACATACTCTTTTCCATTTCTAGCACTTCTTAGACAATTTAATTAATTGAAGGTGTTTAACATTTAAACATACATTCAGATATGTTATAATGCATAGTTCAACATAACCATTTTTCACATAGAGTGATGCATCTAATCATACTTAAATATGTAATCAAAACATATGAAATGTTGGGTTCTCACACTCGGAGTCTTTCTCTTGTCACCAAATGGGCTCATAGCCGTCGGTTTTCTATTTTGGGTAGATCGACACCATCCATCGAGGGAATGGAAGACTCTTGGCCATATCATCCTCTTTCTTCCCCTTGCCTTTCTTCTCCGGGCTAACCTTTCTCTTTATATTTTCTTCAACCATTCTGAGTTCAAGGGAGGCGGCCCGATCTTCTCTCATGAATGCCTCATAGATTCGAAGATCGTTCAGCTGTTGTAAGAAGGTCACTTGAATCACCCTAAGCGAGGTTTGCCTCAACCCCCTATCCAGCTCCATCGTGTGGTACATCTTGTTAGGAAGAGCCGTCGGTATTTTGAAACATAAAACCTCCATGTGGTGCTAGGGAAGCACCCTATCCCCTGGGTTGAACTCTTCTTGATTGGTCCCTCCAATAGTATTTGGCACCGGGTACGGGCAACTCCTCAGCATAGTCTCCCACTTTACTCCACCACCGAGACCAGGATTAGTGAGACCAAGTAGGGAAAATATGAGAATTCAATAAGCATGCCTAAAAGAGAAAATTTACAAATTATGAAGATCGTTTTCCAGGCACTCACTCAATTTGTTGAAGCTACCTCGGTGTACGAACATTAAGAACCTAGTCTGATCATCATTATAGTTCCACCGGGTCATAGCCAGCAAAGTCTCAGCCACATGCCCTCCTTTAGGCGAGGAGCAAGGGGACCCAAAACCTCAAAAGCCCAAATCTGTAAGAGCAAACATGGCACATGTGAGTATATGTCAAGAGTAAGCATGCATGGATTTATTTGAGAATAATCAAAGAGCATAGACATACCTCCCATATATCACAAAATCCCATGAAACTAAGAGACTACCTCCAGGACACAATACCCATCGATCGGTATAGATAAGCCAGAGAGGGAATACCCCAATCATACTCCCCTATCTCCTCAACCACCTTAAGGGCTCGAAGGCACCAAAGCTGGACGAAATCGTCTCGATTGCTAAATAGAGTTTCCTCTAAAATGTAAAGCAAAAATACCTGGATAAATTAGTCAACCATCATGAGCTCTACCCTCTCTAAATTCATGTGCTCGAGCAAGGATGGTACCCAAGAGTATTAGCCCTCCCTTCTTGAAAGATAGTTTGTAGGTGAGCAGGCAGACCACAAGATCCTAATCCTTATGAAAATCATGGGCCCAAAGAATGGGCCTCCCTCAACCATGGACATCGTGATGTTAGTAAAATGGAATAAGGTAAGCGTAGCCTCCCCGAATGGCATATAGAAGGTGTTGGTAGAGTCCCACAAACGCTCGGCAAGAGACAATAGGTGTTTTTTGCTCTAGGTAGAAGCATGTAACCCATCTAAAAAGGGGCAAAATCATTTAGAGTCTATTCTATTTTTAATGGGGATGGGGATTTTTGCCCACCACTCTCTCATAAGGTTTGGGTAGCCTCTACATCACATGTTCAAGGGGAGGGGCTACAAAATTCATAAAGCGAGGAACAATACTTAAAGAATTATCCATTTCATGGAAGAATTACATGAAAAACCTAATGTGTGGGTCCTACCATGCATGGGCATAGGGGTGTGTGTCAAGCAAGGTGAAATGGTGTGTGGTTAGAAGAAAAGTTCGAGCAAAACATACCTTATCCACAAAATAAAGAGCACTAAGATGGGTGCGTTGTTTCGGGGTGAGTAGAGATTGATCATCGACTTTGATCTTCAATCGAAATTCCTGATTTGGGGTCCCCCTCATGCCTCATGCGATTCCGCACGTACTCATCCATGACTTTGCAAAATTGAGAGGAAATCAGTGGTACTTATAGTAGGGGTGTGATTAGGGCTAGATCATACAACCTAGGATTCCTAGAGAGAAAAAAATCTGAGAGAGGTGATGGTTGGATTCAATAAAAAAATGTGTGAAAAAAACCCCTAAATTCACCATCCAACTGGGCGACCAAATCGGCCGGTTTTGTTATTTAAGTTGGTCAAGGTGATTGACCACCCAGCTGGTTTTTGTGTCCAAATTTCAAATTTTCTTAAAATCTGTTGACTAATTAGCCGATTTTCAATCCAAAATTTCAAATTCTACCTTTGTTCTGATCAACTAGTTGGTTTTGGAACCTAAAAAAAAGAATATTTAGACACATACTTGTATGCTTGAGTGCTTTGAGCATTTGCACCTTCAATACAATTTTACATGCCTACACATTTAGCTTAATTCATGTTTTGTATGCCCTGGAGCATTACTATCTAGCATTTGTATGCTTGCATGTCTGCCTGTGCATTTCCAGTATTGCATCCCTAGTTGGTTGATGACAAATATTTCTTCAAACTTCAATTATCCATTCATCAATCCTTGTATGATGTAAGACGAATACAAGATTTTGTGTTTGTAGCCGATCGCAGTCGCATTCTCATTTCAAGTGAATTGATTTCTCCACAATCAAAGGCCAGCAACTTTATAACATTGTTGGCACTGGCTCTTAATTAAACTTTCACTTTGTTCATCAACTCTTTTGAGTCAATTCGAGGGCTCCACTAACGTTCAGAGTTTCTCTTATTTTTGTTTTCGACCCTTTCAAATCGATTTGGGGACCCTGGCAACATACAAGATTCTCTTACATGTCTGGATGACCCTTTCAAATCGATTTGGGGGCTCCAGTACCTAGACGTGACTTCTGTTTATTAACCATCCAAACTTATTTGGTGGCATCATTTATAGACAAAAATTTTCTTTAGTATACTGTCTGTAGACCCTTTGAAATCGATTTAGGGATTCCGGCAATGAATTGGTTTGATATTCCTTTTACATGTCTAGACGATCCTTTCAAATCCATTTAGTGGCTCCGGTATCTAGACATGAGTTTTGTCCTTCGGCCATTCAAATCAATTTGGTGGCTCTTGTAGCAGGAAAAATTTCCTTAATACATTGTTAGACCACCAATCATTGTTATTATTAGTTCTGACTTTGAACAATATCCGTTTGTGTTATCGGAAGACACAAAACTACAAACTATATGGATGATGCAAACACATGAAGCATACATGTGTTATCAGCATGCATTTGACACATGGATGCAAATTTTTTTTTTTTGTGGTTCAGAAATTAGCCGGTTGATCAGAGTCTAGGAAAGTTTTGAAAATCTGAAATTTTGGGTAAAAAACTGGCAAGTTAGTAAGCCACATTGGGAATTTTGAAAATTAAAGAGTCGACAAACTGGCTGGTCAACCACATTGACCAACTTAAATGACAAAATCAGTCGGTTAAGCCACCTAGTTTTGTGCACAATTTTTTGGGGTTTTATTTTTTTTTTCCAAAAACTTTAAACCCAATCCAACACTAATCTCTCTTAAATTTCTCGTTCCAAGACTTCTAAATCGTGTAATCTTACCCTAGTCACACTTCTATCGTACATATTCACCCAATTTTCTTCCAATTTCTGTTAATTTCGTTTAAGAATGGCCAAGTACATTCGAACATAAAGCAGCCATGAGGGAGGTCCACAAATCAAGAAGAGCTCTCGATTCCGACTGAAGAATCAGCTAGACAATCACTCCTTGCTAACTCTGGAGCAAGGAACCCACCTAACCAAACACTTCTTTGCCTAGGAGGTGAGTTTCGCTCGAATTTCTTCTCCTCAAATACACTATTTGACCCACACACACACACACCCCATGTCCATGCAAAGTAGGACTAACGTATAAGAATTTTCCATGCAATTCTTGCACGAAATGGACGCTTGAGTTCTCTTCCTCACTTTTCAATTTTGCAGCCCCTTCCTATGAACTTTCACTATAAGGGCTCCCCTTATTTCTTTAGGGAATGGTAGACAAAGATCCCCGAACCCATCAAGGTTAGAATAGCCGATACGGGTTTAGGCCCTTTTTTGAACGGGTTGCACATCGAGACCCGTAGCAAAAGACATATTTTTTTGTCTAACTGAGCATTAGTGAGATTCCACAAACACTTTTCTCGTGCTATTTGGGGAGGTGACAGTCACCCCGTTCGACTTCATAAACAATATGGGTGTTGGTGCTCAAGGGAGGCCTGTATCCTGGGCCCATAATCTCGACAAAGACCGGGACCACGTGGTCCGGTTGCTTGGTTATTAACCATCTTCCAAAAATGGCGATTCCATCATGTTGGGCACCTTTCATGTGCATTATGAGAATAGGGATTTGGAGGGGTTCGGGGACACAGCGATTAAGTAGTTTATCCGAGGGTTTTTGTTGTATGTTCTGGAGGAGATCCTTTCTAGCAACAGGGATGATTCTGTCCAGCCATGGCACTTACGGGCTTTAGAGGGTATATAGGAGATCAGGGAGTATGATTGGGGTACTCCCTTGGTGGCATATTTGTTTCGGTTTACGAGTGCAGTGTCCCAACGGCAATCCCTCAGCTTCATGGGCTACTACGACATTTGAGAGGTATGTCCATGCTACTAAAACTCTTTTTCAATTATTCTCATGCATGCTTTAGAAATTTTTCTCACACGTGGGGTATGCTCGCTAATTTGGGCCTTCGAGGTCCTCAGTTCTCATGCTCTTCAGTTGGAGGAGGGGCATACTAGTGAGACTACACCGGTTTGATGTACCGGTGGAACTTCAGAGATGAGTAGGTTGGTGCACCTAAGGTGGTGTACTGGGTTAGCTTCAATAGGCTGAGAACATGCTTGGTAAGCAAGTCTAAAATTTTGCTTACACATGCTCCTCGAATTCTTACGGTTTTTTCTCTCATGTTTTAAGTTTCCATGTCTTGGTAGAGGACAACCGAGGAGTATCAGAAGGAGCTAGCCTGCATCTGATACTAGATACTGTTAGTAGGATACTCGTAAGAGGAGTTCTACTCAGGAGACATTCTCTAGAACCATCAGGATGTTCAAGTCCAAATTCGAGCTGCACTCCCGAGGAGATGTATCATACGACTGAGCTAGATAAGGGCTTGAGACAAAGTCTTGTTAGTAGGATTGATGCATCCTTCCTACAGTGGCCGAACGATCCTCATGCTTATGAGGAATTCGTAAGAGAAGATTTGGCCCCTCTTCTGACCTCAGAGTAGCTGAAAAAAGGTACAGAGAGGGAGCCCGAGAGAAAAAAGGAAGGGAAAAAAAAAAGGAAGAGTAGGCTGAGGGCATCCCATTCCCTTTATGGATAGTGCCAGTCTTCTTGAGGGGGAATACTGAGGACATGTGCCAATTCCTAGGCCAGAAAAGGACTCCAAAGTGTTTGGCTTGAAGGAGCTAGCCAAAATCCACACTATAAACTCTAGGCTTGAATGGATTGTTTAACCTTCTTATCTTTCTTGCTAGATTTAATTTTGTGTTTTTTCTCAATGTAGGTCCCTTGCGCAATGCTCAGAGATGCATACCGTATGATCAATAGACTTAAGGGCATGGGGTCTGGCTATTGGTGTATAAACCTTTGGAGAAGGCTATAGAGACGCCTACTCACACGCCCTCAATGTCACCTTTGGGAGTTGGATCGAGTGGCTGAATGAGCTTTGTGAACCCCCCCCCCCGACCCCTGATAATGCTACTGCGACTCCTTAGGTGACCGTTTCAAAAGAAAGTGATTGAACCAGAGCGGGCACCCTCTAAGGGTGAGGAAGTCACCACTGGGAGCAAACAGAAAGCTCCAGCTCTTCCACTACAGCAAAGGAGAAAATCAACTCGGATTGTCGAGGAAGACTGAAAGAAGAACTAAGGAGGAGGCTGAAAGAAGAGCTAAGTAAGGAGGCCGAGAAGGAAGTCGAGGAAGCTTCGGAATCCAGCAGTGAATGGAAGCACAACCCCAAGAGAACCTGGAAGCTGTGAGGATTGTCTAGCTTAAGTTTTAGATGTTAGAATAGGCCTAGGGTTCTTTAAAATTCTTTCTTACTATTTGGTGGTGATGGATGAAAATGGTGCTTGTGTGTCGGCAGTGGCCCTGGGTAGGGGGTGCCTGTGGTGTTCAAAGTAATTGTACCTTTTTCTTCTATCAAGTTTTGAACAGACTTTGGCTATGGCTGTGAGGGGGGAAAGATCGGGGCGGGATCGGGGATGGTATTGCCCTCTTTTGACCCGGTGCCGGGGTGAGGCGGAGTAGAGTTTCAGGACTAAAGGGACGGGTGCAGATTTAATAAGATCCGCATCTGACCCACTCCATTGCCATCCCTACTTTTGTTTGGGTCATCATGCTTATTAGGATACACAAAAATATAAAAATGAAGCGTTGGGTAGATATTATTGTGATATGGATATAAACCACACAAGGACTGTCATGGGGAAACCGTTTATGGTATAAATATTTGCTACTAGCAAGGGATCTCATCTACCACTATTAGAGCTTTGTGTAGATAGTACTTTCTCCACGGCGTATAAATCAAAAATTAAATGTGAAACTAGAACCCCTAAAGCTTAACCAGTACTATAAGGTAACTCTGATTAGGTATGTGTCAGAATTGCTAACCTTTGCAAGTTCGGAGTTGATATAATGACTATTTGATTCACCGTACTTAGCCATGCGTGGAACCTATAATCTTGTCTTTAGCTTTTGCATCTTACCATTAGGTGTTCATGAAGAGCATTTATTGCTTTCACTTTGCAACCATGCTTTTGTTTTTCCTTTTTGTCTTTCAATCCCTTTTATTTATTTACCTCTTATGTTGTATAGCTAAGCATTCTCTATCTTACATTTCGTACTCGAACAAATGGAAATAAAGCCCATTAAAAAGTAGAGACAAAGTTAGAAGGCAATTTATGGTGTGATTGGGAGTGGCGGATCAAGCCTCTCTCTGTGTAAGCGCGCTCGTGTGTCTGTGCATGTTCCGCTTGGTAGTGTTGAGTTTGGTAGGTTGCGATGTGTGGTAGCGATAGGGTTGGGTTTGTTGGGTGGCAGTTTTGTTGTTAAACTTGGAGACGATAGGTTGAGTGGCAGTGGTGGGTTCGTTGGCCAGGGAAGAAGGCTGCGGACAAGGAAGTGGACGGTGGCCTGTGGTTCTCTTTTGAAGAGAAAATATCTAGATTTTTTTTATGTTTCAATTCCATTTCCTTTCTATTTTACTTTAATATTTTTATGGGTTTGAAAAATTTATCGCTAATTTTGAACTTAATTGACTGAGGTTTGTTATCAAGTTCGAAGGAAAATCATATAAGTTACATACTTGTTGTCTAAACAAAGAGTCAGGTTTTTAAGTATCAAAATTAAACGCTGAGTCCTGGATTGAAACTTTGAGGTAGTTTTGGGGTATTATTTAAAGTTCATTTAATTCATGATTTTAAGAAGGATTATCATTGTTCTCTCGCCGAATGTTCATCTATATGTTGTACATGGTAGCCAATACCCATTTGGACTAGATCTAGCTTTCGCACCTTAGAAATTGTAAAAGGCTACCATCCATATTGCTCAAGGTAAAGTGTTGCAGATTTGTTTTAACTTTCAGTCTAGAGAGTGACCGAAACATCTTAATAGTGATGTGCTCTGAATGTTATTATGTTAATATCTCATTATTAAGATGTAAAAGATTATCTATTGGCAATCTATTGCCAAACTACTTTACAAACCGTGCTCGATTACTATGTGAACGGTGGATCCAAATATCAGGGATTTTTCTCGAAATCAGCTTCGTGTTCATTAAATCAATAGTGTAGTATTGGCTCCATCCTCAATTCTCTGGTAGGATTCCTGTGCTCGTCCCTGCCCTTCGCATGTTGCTCCCCCCTCTTTGCAATTTTCATTTTCTGCCCTTGCCTTTTCTAATTGGCTTTAGCTTCAAGAGCCACCACAAGCCATTTCCTTGCAAACCTTGATGTTATGTTGGTTCAACTAAAGATGACTTCCATTTCAACGCCATGTTACTTGATGTTAGAACACATGTCAAAGCACCTACATTGGCAAGGTATTTTCTTGCACAGCTCATATTCGATGAAATTCCTAGCTGAGGTCTAAACCTTAAATCCTAATTATTATGTTTGCTCTGCTGGTTCGGCTTCTCTTTAGACAAAATCATTAATCACTTTACTTGCATACATGTCGTTACTTTAACATGGTTCTATACTTGCACAAATGCACTTTCTTGAGTGCACATCTATAAATAGACAAAGCTCATGCGATGCACACAATTTCTTTTCCATCGATACATCTTGCAATTTGTAGTTGATTAGCTTCTGTGTTAAAACCCGTTTCTTCATAATATCAAAAAATTTTGATCCTGCAATACATAGAAAAGTGGAACTATGGATACTAACTGAATACCTTAGTAGCCATTTAGGGTTGCTCTTATTATATCGAGTGCTTCTTTAATTGTAGATCCATTATACCTCCATATTTGTATATTTGTAGAGAAAGATAGGATGTCTTGTTTAACAATATAATTGAAGCCACAAATGACTGGTTTGTTGAGTTCAAACTATAGAAATCGGTAATTCCTTGCTTCGGTATCTTGCTTTGATTTTGATTACAACACTTCAAGAGTATTTTCTCATTATGCTAAAGCGTGTAACTACAAATATATGTAGGGTGCAAGGGCTAACTTAATGACCACAATAGACCTAAGTAATAGAGAGAAGAAAATGTTCAGATGTAATAGAATAAGAGGAGCCCCTAAAGAAAGAGCTAGCTTCTAATTAGAGTGTCCCATAAATTCAGGTTGATCAGTCTGAAGGTATTGAGAGAGAGAGAGAGAGAGAGAGAGAGAGAGAGAGAGAGAGAGAGAGAAGGCAGCTAGCAAACTCGAAAGTTGCATTTTGCTGTAGCATGGTTACTATAAACGAAACAATATGAAGAAAAATCTATAGATATAATATTGGAGTGCTAGAATGAAGCTTTTCGAGCTCAGTAGATATAGAGCACTAATTATTTCTAAGCTGACCATGGCAACAACTACACCATCACTTTTAGGGTATTATATATCGGTACCAGGGTTTGGATTTGGAAAAACTATATGAAAATCATATTTTTGCGAGTTACACTTGCATGCCATGCACACTAAACAAATTGCATCTGTGTGCGCACCCAATGACTTGAAACAAGCTTTTTAGAATATTGAAGGCCTAATACTCGAACTTCAGCAACTAAAAGGAAACCCTTTTCCTCTAGAAATTGGAGTAGTCGGTCAAATGGCTGAGTAGAGTTGCCCAGTTGAGTTTGATTGCATAGCCCTTTTAAAAAGACATTGGGTTGGTACCAACTTTCTGCTGAACTCTGGGAATATATTTACGTAGTAGATTTTCTAATATGGCTTATAGTCTCCAATGTCCAAAGTGACAGGTGGATCCCAAGAAGTGGACTAACTTCTAGGTACTTAGCAGTTTGTCTCAAATTGAGTTCGGCAAGACAAATCCTATTAATTATATATGTTGAGAAAAAAAAAGATAGAAGACAGTTTACTTATGAAGTTTGTGGCTTTTTCTTTCTTTCTTGGTTAGTTGCTAAATTTTCTTTACAGTGAAGGAGTATTGAACGATACCAGATTCCTTTTTAAAGGAGAATAGGAACAGAAGGGAAAGTGATTTATAGCACTCCCTTCATAAATTGTAGTGTTTTCAAGGAGCAATCACCACGTCGAAAGAGTTGAGTTTTGGAACATGGTGTTCAACAGCCTTCTCTTGAGGACTTTTTTCCTTTTTCATTTATGCTAGCATTTTGAATGTTAGGTTCTTACACGAGACACACGAGCTCTCATTAATGTTTCGTGAATTAACAATGAAAACTAATTGACGAACAACTCTTGCTAACAAGCTACGTGCATCACACGTGAGAAATAACTAGTTCCAAAGAAAAGTATAATGCACTTATATGCTCACACACATACACAGAAAAGAAAAGAGGATGGAAATGAATTGGTTGAAAAAAAATTTCACATTGAGTTACGTGGTTGACCGCTACAGGGTTTGGCCTAAAAGTAGGTAAACCCTGTCACTTTTTACAGAAACCGAATAACTAGCGGGTTAGTCAGTGGCCAAAAAGATTATTCGAGGTAAACAACCGGCTGGTCAGAACTAAGTCCATTTTTATGGTAGAACTGGACAGTTGAGCAGAGACAAGATCGAGTTTTCTAGTAAAGTTGACTGGTTGGTCAGAAGAAAATTAATTTTCTTGAGAAAACCGAATGCTTGATCAAAGAGATGGACCATCAAATATTCATATCAAACAGGAAATCTGGCCGAAATATTCGAAAACTGTCTGGTTTTTTCAATAAACTATTCTAATTTTTTTTACTTTTGACTCCTAACCCTAAACAACTTAGAGCTTTCTCACAATATATTCAGGGCTTATCCCTTCAGAATGACATTTTATCTCATTCTTTTCCAGAAACTCCAAATGGCTTTCGAAGATGATCCCACGATCTTCGATCTCCAATTTCATACCTTCACTAATTCTTTCAATAAGGTTGAATTAATCCATCTTGATGGAAAATTTAATCTGAAATCTGTCATGAGTTTAAGGAGTGTGGTTCACGAAGAATTTCTTCCTATAGCATGCAAGTTCCCGAATGTAGATGATCATGCCTTTCGTTTCGGTTTAGACGAACTCTACCTAACTTACGAAGAATTTTCTACTCCGGTGGATATTCTGGTCAATCTGTCAATCTCTGTTTTGGTCATCCAAGATGTTATGTTTAAGCCATCAAGACCTTACTAAAGGTAAAAAAAAAATGAGTGTGCTAGATCTTTCATCCAGGGAGAAGGTATTCTGCTCTCTCCAATGATAAAATATTTTTTTTGCTAAACACACAAATCGTCATCACCTGTATTCCTATTTTATGGTTGCCTAGCTGCCCTGGCATTATGCTTGGTGGCCAAATATCTCACTTTTTTTGGCCCTGGTGTTGCTTATGTGAGGCGAAGTGTCGCATTGATTCAGGTGTTCATGAAAAGTAAAACCCTAATCCCCTTAGTGGTGGCTGAAACGTTGCATGGGATTACCGATGTGCATAAGGATCCAAGTGTTTCTTCTGGGGTAGCCCTTTGCTGCTATATATTTGGCAGCTGGATCACATGCCTCCTGCTTGGGGGGAGATGTCATGCCAGTGCTTTTTGTTCTCGACCTTTGCTTTTTGAAGGTTGTTTAGACATAGATGAATGGAATAGATTCTTCAGTGTACGGGAGTCCAAAGATATTCGTTGGCATTGTCCCTGGTGGGAAGTTCGTGGCTCTATTCTGTAGACGTCCAGATATTATTGTGTCTGCCTCTTTGAATCCTGCTATTCTACTTTCTACTTTGCTTGTCAGATTCTAAGATAGTTTGGATATAAGCAAGTTGTTCTGGACTTTTATAGTACCTTCACCATTGTGGAGGGCATCATTAGCCCCTCCGTGATCAAAGCAGTTATGAAGGGTTGGGGTTACCCTCCATTTATTGATTGTTTTGTAGGAAGGAACAAGTTCGTTGATTGCAAGGATTTTGCTGCTTCAATGCTATCGGAGTATGTCGATTAGCTTTGGTCCCATGTTGATAGGAAAGTTCAAGCTTTGGAGAGTAAGCTGAGGGCTGAGCTGAACTAGCATTTCTCGAGTGCTTATGAGATAAGGTCTTCCAGCAAGCTAAAGAGAATGCTCATGCTGCTATTGGTTTTGGCCCAGAGGCACCTAATTCTGGCAAGTCTTCTCAGAGTATAATACAAACCTTTGGTAGCCCCTAGGTTGAAGGCAAAGTTTGGGTTACTTGAATCAGGCAGTCTCAGATCAGTTCTCAACTGTTTGAAGAGAAGTTTGATATTAACGGGAATTCAGTATGGTCTCTGCACATGGATGAGCCACGGCTTCTTCACTGCATAAAGAGAAACCAAATAAAAAGCCTCCTCTATCAAAGCTACTCAAAATCGAGAAGCTGGCATGGATGCTTGCCTCGAGGTTTGGTTTGATCACAAGGGTAATAAAGGTAAAAAGAAAGTGGATCAGAGACCAGCTTCTCTATCCCGATCTTTCTGAGGTTGACTTACAAGAAAAGTATAGAAACATGGAAATCAATCATAAGTCTGGATGAAGAGGATACTCCGGCTTAAAAAAAAAAGTAGATGCTAATAGATTTCCCCTAGTTGCTGATAGGACCTAGAATTTTTCTTTTTGCCCTAACTTTTGCCTAGGCCACCTTTGCGGGGTTTTCGTCCTCGCGGGCTTTTTTATTTTTTAAGCATTTTTTTCTTTGCCCCAACTTTTGCCTTTACAGGGTTTTTGTCCTAGCGAGCATTTTTATTTTTCTCAGGAATACAATCTATATCTTAGTTAGTGGAATAAAAAACTCTTATTAACAATTTGACTGCATCTGAGGTAATTTTACGAGCTGCCTACGTACCCGCATATATGTCTTACATCAATTTGTGTGCGCTATATAATGTTCTTAAGGAGGGTCTGGTCATTCATAGTTCTATTACAAATTTTGCTCAAGCATAATATTTCTTTAGTCCATCTAAATTGACTAACTATAACAACTTTATTCCATCTAAATCGACTAACAACGCTCAACCCCATTGCATGATTTGCTTGATCATATAGGGGCTTGACCAGTTTGGTTCGAACTTTCCTCATGGTTTTCAGATTTGTCTAATGTTCTTCTTTAACACTAAGACTCCTTTTTTTAGACCACTCCTCTTCACTCGCTTGTTAAATGCTCAGGCAATCCGCTTCTGGTAACCCTGAATGTAATATAACACACGAACAGATAGGGACTGAACACTGTGAAATGGAGCTAGTTGATCATGTGCGATAGATTCCTCATAATTACAGAAATGGTGACTGCCATTTAGATAAGAAGGTAATGAAATTTAGAAAATTTTTAGCCTGCAAGACATTCCAAGATGTGACTCGCTGTCGGAAAGGCCTTGATCTCTTGCCATTGCCATCGTTCTATCATATTTTTTCGGTAGGGTTTGATGTGGTGACTTATTTGAAGGTACTATAGCACTAGGCTCTAATAGCTCAAGAGGGTGTAGGGGAGCCAATCCTACATAAATCCATCATTTTACTCAGCATGTTCTTGATGTTCTTGTTAGCTTTCTCGACAGCTCCATTGGTTTGTGGGTGGTACGGTGAGAAGAAATATCTGATGATACCGTACTCCTCGGCTAGGTCTGTCACTTCTCTTTCAAAATGTAGTCCATTCTCTGAGATCAATTCCTGGGGCACTCAATATTGAAAAATGATGTTCGTTCGGATAAACTAGGCCACCTTTTTTGCATTGAGCACAGATACTAAGCAGCTTCCCCCTACTTCGTAAAGTAATCTATGGCTACCAATATTAATTCATGTCTAATACATAGTTTTGGAACCTATCAAATCTATTCCCAAATTGAGAATGGCCAGTGAAATGTTACGCTGTATAATTCTCGTGGAGGGCGCTATTGTAGGTTCGCATACACCTGACACTTGGGACACCTCTTTACATACTCAACACAATCTCGCTCCATTGTGCTCCAATAATATCCCTGTCGGAGGATCTTCTTCGCTAGCATCTACCCATTCATGCGCGGTCCACACTATCGACAATGAATATCCTCTATGATCTGATTGCCCCTTTCTCTGTTACACACAACAAGTGTTCTTCATTACATTGTCTCTTGTACAATCTTTGGTCAAAGATGATGAACTTGTTGCCACTAATCTTTTCAAAGTTGTTCGGTCTTTACTAGAACATCCTTCGGGATATTTTTTGTCTCAGATAAGATTTTGCACATTTTTATACCAAGGCACAGCTACTCCATCTTCTTCTACAGGCACTAACATGAAGCCATTGTAAGCTGGTCTATCTCTTTTATGTATCACAAACAGTTTTACCTCTTGTCCTTCGGGTATATCAACCACTGACGCAAAGGTGGCTAAGGCATCGGTAAAATTATTATTGAGTCGGGTAGTTAATGAAATTCTACATCCTCAAACCGGTCTATAATTTTCTCCAAATAGGCATGATATGCTTGTAGACGTTTATCTCTCATCCTCCACATACCCTGGATCTGGTATATGATCAATGCTGAGTCTCCGTGTACTGTAATCTGTCAAACTCATAGGTTTAGGGCTATCTCTAAACCAATTATACAAGCTTCATATTTTACGATATTGTTAGTACCGTCGAAAGTTAGCTTGACCGCTATAGGTGAATAGGCTCTATCTGTGAGATTAGTAATATTCCTACTCCAAATCCTTTACTATTTGCTACTCCATCGAAGTATAACTGCCACCTCATTTTTGTGTCCACAATACACACCCCTTCATCCGAGAACTGCACCTCCCATCGGCTGGCATCACCTATTGGGCAATTCACGGGTATTTCCCTTGATCTAGTTTTCGGTGACACATGTGATATAAAATTTGAACAATAGCAAAAGCCACTTAGTTCTGACAGTACTGGGCTCTCAAATAGGTACTTCATGGGATCCATTCTAGCCAACATTCTTATGAGGTATGCCAAAACATAATGTATTGATTACGGTTAGCTATAGCAACAAAGGGCTACCAGGTACCGAAGGGCGTAGGATTAGAGGGTTGCTAAGGTATTGTTTGATCTTGTCAATGGCTTTTTAGTACAAGAGGTTCTATTCTTTAGTCAAGTCTTTCTTCCAAAGTTTGAACACAGGCTCATAAATCATGGTCAGTTGGGATATGAACTAACTAATGTACTAGATTCTACCTAAGAACCCTTGGATCTCCTTCTCTGTCTTAGGTGGAGGCATCTCAACTATGGCTTTGATTTTAGCACGGTCCACCTCTATCCCTAGTCTGATCACCATAAAACCTAGTGACTTCCCAGTTGTAACCTCAAGCACATGCTTCTGCATGTTTAACTTCATATTGTACTGCCTCAACCTCTGAAAATATTTTCTTAACACTTCTTGGACCAATGATCATATCATCCACATACACTTTCCCTTCCTTACGAATCATGTCATGGAATAGGTAGTAGCGGCTTGCCAGTATATAACTCCAGTATTCATTAAACCAAAAGGCATCAATGAGTAACAAAAGGTGCCCCCGAGGGTTATGAAAGTTGTCTTCTCCTGGTCCTCAGGAGCCATCTTTATCAAGTTGTACCCTACAAAGCAATCTATAAAAGATAGCAACTCACTCTCGGTTGTTTTATCTACAATCATATTTATGGTGGGCGAAAGGAAGTCATCTTTAGGAGAAGCTTGGTTGAGGTCTCGATAATCAACGCACATCCTGACGGTGACCGAAAGATTTAGGAACACGTACGATGTTGGCTAACCAAATAGGGTGCTCAATCATTCTGATAAATCCAATATGGAATAATTTTGTAATTTCTTCCCTAACCTTAAAGGACCATTTTGGTCTCAGCTTATGGAGCTTTTGCTTAACAGGTTTCACTTCCTGTAGGATAAATAGGTGATGTTCCATAATCAACGGGTCTATATCAGGCATGTCACTATATGACCAAGCAAACACACCGATAAATTCCCTAGAGAGTGTAGTGATTTTTTCTCTCTTTCTCGTATCTATAATGGCCCCTATTTTAATTTCTTTTACATTTTGGGCGTGCGTATATTGACGTTGATTGTTTCTTCTACCGCTGGCTTGACATGACTAGATTCCCAGTTTTCAGTTTCTTTCAACATCTCTTTTAAATATGTTTTCTCTTTCGGGTCCTTTAGTTGTGACTCATCATTAACTGAGCTGATTAATTCATCATAACCAATATCAAAAATTAAGGGATAATCAAAATCGATCATCATATTTTCAATCCCACAGTTAGTGGTCCATAACCCATCATCCAATTCCATGCATTGCCCTGTGCTAGAGTGATTAGGCTTGCTGGATATATGATTTGGTTATCCACTTCATAGATAAGCACCGAGATAAGCATATTAGTGAAGCATGTTGTCATTGCTTTTGGTTTCATCATCTAATCTCAAACTCCTTGGGTACTGGGCTCAGTCTGTACTAGTAGTTCCTCATCCTCGACCTACTTACAGACATAGAATATTTCTCATCCTTTAATCTACTTCTCGGTCTAAACATTGTAGATTGGCTCTAAAAATCCACATAAGGGCCCACTATATCCTTCTTTGACAAAGCATTCTTTCATGGTAGGGACCTTGGTCATGCCTTTAACATTCGTGTGCTGCCCATTTTCCTTATCCTTCTTGGCCTGCTCAAGTTTTCGGATGGCTTCCTTTTTCACCTTTATCGACATCTGGGAAGTTGGGAATTCCTTGGCAATACCGGCCAAAGCCTTTTTTTTTAGGAAGTAATAAAATTTCCTTAACAAAGAGAGCAGCACCATCCTACTATAAGGGGCAAAGGTGAGGGAGTTTTCACTACGACAAACCTCTTCAAATTCAAGACACTAAACCAGATTATCCATCCGAAACCCACCGAGCAAAACTCCTAATGAATCGTGCGGTACTTGAACATTGTCCTTTTCTTTCTCGACTGGTTCAATCTGCGGCAGCTACGAATCTCCTATTATAGTGAAGACGGCTTTGTCCAAAACAAACTTGACTTTCTAGTGCAACTAGAGGAAATTGCACCCACATAGTGGATCTGGGGTCTTTTGAATAGGAGAATAAATGCAACAGGTTTATCTAACGCTTGAATCAAAACTAGTGATCTCCATAGTCATCAAGAGCTTAACCTTACCAATCGCTTCTCTTCGGGTATTGTCGAAGGCTCAGACGACTTGGTTGGATAGGGTGAACTCTAATGGGTCAATGCCAAGGGCTTGGACAGTGCGTAAAGAGCAGACATTCTAGCCAGAATCATTGTCTGGGAGGAATAAGGAAACTCTCTTATCAAGTGCTGGCATGGTGATTTAGAATGGGTCATTATGGCTTAGTCCTAAATATAACTTCAAAAAGGTAAGGATATTTTTGTGATGTCCCCTAGCATTTGAGACAAGTCTTTGGGTTGGGTTTGGATTTGTATATGGGCTTTACTAAGTAGTTTGATGAGGGCTTGATGATGAGAGTATGAGCAGGATAGCCGTCCCCATACGAAAATGTTGGCTTGGTTTTTCTTCAACTGTCTAAGGACTTCATCACCAGAAGGGTCTTCAGAAAACAACGACTGTTCGACATACAACATTGTGCTGGACTACTTTAACAAGTCTGCGCATGAGATATCCAGCATCTGATGTTTGTACAGCAGTATCCACAACCCCCTTACGTTCTCCGTAGCAAGAAATAATATATTCTATTAATGTATGTCATAATTGAATAAAGAATTCAGAAAATCTAAATAAAAGGAAGACATAATCAATGGTCAGATGTAGTTGGTTGGGGTGCAGCCTGGTACACTTGGCCTGATCGAGTTAAGGATACCTCGGCACTGGTCAAAACATAAAACCAATTTCTTCATCATATACTTCCACAATAGTGAAGGCCTCGCCTTCCAGAGAATCACATATTGAAATTGACTTCCAAACTGGCTGGAACAATAAAGATTGCCAATCCATGAGAGGTCGGCTATCATCAATGCAGCGATAAGGATTCCTTTTGATAATTTGGCCTCACAAAAGGGGTGAAATTGCCTTTGTCAATAAGGGCTTGTATGGCATGTCGAAGTACAATGCATCTTTCTGTAGAGTGTCTCTTTCCTTGATGATAAACGCAAGACACCTATACATCATATCCTTTTGGTATTCTTCACTAGCATAGTGGTAGGTGGCATCTTAGATATCATCCCCTTCCTTAACAACTGCTCGAAGACTTTGGGTTGTGGTGCATTCAATGATGTGAACTTCCTCTTAGGCATCATTGTAGCTTCCTAAGACACTATATGGGGCACCTGCACATTGTTGACATTGTTGGTTGTAACTGGTTTGAGCTGTGCATTAGAGCTCCTCTGGCTTCAAGCCACAAAATATGGTTCCCTTATTGATGTCATCTTCTATTTGTAGGAGGGATCCCATAAGAGCTTTGAATGACGTGTGGTAATGGCCAAAGATATAGTCATGGCAGATTGGAGCAGATTGTTCCTGACGATATCCAGTTGCTCTTCTACCGTCAGATGGTTCATCGTCTGAGCTACCCTATTTTTTTACCTCATAATAAAGGCTGACACCGACTATCTCAACTCTTGCTTCGTGGTTTCCAAATCTCTCCGGGTAATATCTAGGTCAACATTGTACTGATACTATTTCATAAGCTCTCCTACAACATCTTCCCAAGTCTGAATTTGGGCTTCATCCAAAGTAAGGAACCAATAGGAGGCGGCTCTTGTGAGAGTACGGTGGAATAACCTTATCAACTAATTCGTATTCACTCTGTAAGGAGCTAACACTCGCATTTACATCTTACCATGAATTTTGGGATATGTGGCCTTGTCAAACTTATCCATCTCCGACATCCTGAACTTGGTAGACAGTCTATCCTCAGGGTTAATGGTCAAGGTACTAAAGCTAGAGGGTCATCAACTCTCTTCATCTTGGCAACTTAGGACTCGAGTGTCGCCAACTTGTCCTTCCATTTCATCATGGTAGGGGGTTTAACTTCCTCATCCTCAGACTCATACTGTCAATCAAATTCTGGATGTTTCTTTTTGTCATCTTTCTTCTCTCATAACACCTCCTATTTTGATTTTTCATCTCTCTCCTCTTGAGGTTGTCTAATTCCTTGACAGTTCAAGATTGTTACTATGTTAAGGTTATGAAACCATTCTAAAGATCTTCCTAGAGTTCACTGATAATACAGACCAAATTGGAGATCTGTGGAAATTCATTTACCATTGGAGTTCATGAGAGCTTTCTGGATGAGGCCCGATAACAACCACGCTTCGCCTTAACTATGTAGAGAAAATTTTCAAAAATTTAATGACACATATCACAGAGATGGAGCTGGCTGACTCATACCCTGATAGGAGTGAGGAGGCCTTTCTAATCTTTAGGGGTATTTTGGTTAAATTTTGGAAAACGAGGTGTATGACTGACTAACCGTCCGGTAATTGAGGACAAAAACTAGCCAATTGGTCAGTGAGGTTAGGGTTTGTTTCTAGAATTTTTCAAAGAATTTTCCTGGAGTGTAAGGTTCTGACTAATCATCTGGTCATCCTGATGGATAAACCGGGCTATTGGTCAGTGGGGTTAGGGTTTGTTTCTAGGAATTTTTCTAAAGGATAAGATTATGACTAACCGTCCGGTCATCCTGATGGATAAACCGACTGATTGATCAATGGGGTTAGGGTTTGTTTTCTGATAATTTTTCTACAGGATAAAGTTTTGACTAATTGTCCGATTATCTATCACGGTCATCCTGATAGATAAACTGGCCGATTGGTCACTAGGGCTGGTTAGTGTATAGAGCAACCAGTTTTAATTTTTTTTTCAAGTAATGCACATATTAACTAACCGTCTGGTTGGAAGCGCGGTTAACTGGTCGGTTAGTCAAAGTCTCCCCTGTTTGCTAAATCACCAATTTGGCTTATAGAATATTAGTTGGTTTCGATACCAACATGCCATAGGCCAATACAGGTACTCTCCCAAGAAAGGACAGAACACTGAATGCTCCGGGTGTGTGGTTTCTCTCTTAACATTGGTGTAAAGGTCACCCCATCGACTCGACTATACCATATGCCTCTCATCCGTAGCTAGGAAGTTAATAATAAGTGATTACCAGTACATATACTAGTCACTTAATATATCAATAAGATCGGGAGGTCCCTTTAGTACGAGGCTGTAGAGTTGAGAGCACATTCGAAAGATCGCCTTATGCCGAGGAGGACTAAGGGCTTGAACTGGTGCCCTTAAACGAGTGAGTCGAAGTAAGACATGAATGTGTGGGAGGTATGGATATAAAAGGTCAAGTACCACTGTTATACCATATTATACATGCCGCAAAACACAAAAGAAAGTACGAGAAGGCCAACAATCAACAATAATCCCCAGCAGAGTCACCATTATAGCGAACTGCCTCGGAAAAGATCCCTGGAAGAATTTTAGGAGTCACAATCTTATTTAATTTAAAGAAAGGAAAAATAAGAAGAAAAAAAAACTAAAGTAACTCTAAAGTGTCCAAAAGGATGAATAATCTATCGAAAGGATCAATTGCACTGGGAGCCCTTAAGTTTGATAGCGGTTGCGTGCTGAGCCCCAAAGTTCATCCCAAAGTTTATTTTAGCTATCTCGTACCATAAACTTGCATAAGGTGGCACAAAACACCCCACGGCAACTTTCTAGCCAATGAACTCGTTAGTGTGGTAATTTAACTCAACTCTGGGGGACATTTTCTACAATCACCCATCTCTTTCTTTCTCATCCATCTTCATCTTCATGTTCCACCTCCCTTCCTCACCAACATCACCACCACCGATATAAAACCCACTCCCACCCCTATGTCCACCACTTACAGCCTCCAGCAATTACCAAATTTGTCACCACCTCCTTTTGTAAGACCGTTGCCACCTTGGCCACCATTGCAGAAACCCATCACACCATCAATTTTTGCTTAAATCCTGTCACAGCTATCAATTTTTGCCCTGAATTCCATCACGGCCATCAATTTTTTCCCTAAATCCACCACAACCATCAATTTGTAACGTACATGAAGCCGAGATCCCTTCTTCCTCAATCACAGTCAATCCCAGAACATTTTTAACCTGATATTCCAAAAATGCCATCTTAAGTTTATCCATGTCAAAATTTTTGCCTATAATTTGGTCAAAGGATGATCAATGCCACACTTATGTAAGTTTTGGTGCGAGATAGCTAAAATGAACTTTAAGGCACAGCACGCTACCGTGAGCAAAATTAATGCACGCAGTTCAATTGACCCTTGTCAAAACCAGGAGATGGCTTCAGGGACTAAGTTGCACAACATGAAGCTATTATGCACCCGCCACGCCCTTTTGGTCTCTACTTCATTTTCATTAATTATTGGCCTTAAAAAATATTTAACATGCAAAATACAATAAAACTTACCCTAATCTATTTTTAGATTTTTGGCTTAAATCAACACCGGGGTTCAAATTGCTATGTATCTAGTCGGACTAACCAGAATCAATACCACTATAGTTTGACTCTGGTCTTACGGGAAGTAATCTATATTTTGTTTTAAACATAGACCAAGAAATGTAAATGACACTTTTTGTGGTTTTAAATAGAAATGTGACTACAGGATTTGGAGACATCTATATGAGTTCCTAAGCTAGGAAAGTATTAAAGATTACCTCTTGAAGTAGCTTGCCTTGAAGACTCAGGGAAGCTCTTCGAAGGATCCACGATACAAAGGCTAAAAAAACTTTTTTGAGTGAGTTTGAATGCCTAAAATTCTCGAGAGAGCAAGAATATCACTTCACAAAGAAATGACATGCAAGCTCTAAGGAGAATAAGCTTCTAGACCTTTAGACATGAAGGCCAAGAACCATATTTATAGAGCTCTGGGTCACATAATTTAATAAGATTCGTTGTGCCAATATGCAAGGTTGGAGATAAGTCAGAATAAGTGATAAAATTACAGATTGGTAAAAGTTAATCTACCGGTTAGTCAAGAATCTGTCGGTTCATCCCACAAATTAAAAAAATTATTTTTTTGAATTTCGAGGCATTATCTGACCCTGATTTTAGTAATTATCTCTGATTTTGCAGATGGGATGCACCGGATTTGCGATAATTTGTTTCCTTACCATAAAATTGATTAATTTAATCTTTGCACCAAGGATAATTCAAAGATTATTTTTCTTAAATTATCAAGGAAAACTAAACCAATTAAATAATAAAATCTAGACATTGGACTAGATTGACACAATCGAATTGAATTGAAGGACGAAACATGCAAATGGACTGAACTGTTGGTTTGGACAAGACCACACACTTAACAATTTGACTTGACTGGGCTGGGCTGAATTAATTAACGAAGTAAGATTACTTGGCTTAAATTCAACAATGCACATAATGATAAAGCCCACTAATTATTTAGTTACCAATAACTATGAAAATAAGGTGTCTACACATACCATGTAGACAATCTCGGGTATTTTAAATCCCTGATTAAGCCTATACCCCTCATTGTGAACTGTCTATTACCCATACCATGTATTGAAGCCAACCACGTACTTGATAATAATGATCATTCCGGCATTGAAATAGCAAATTCCACACCCTTCATACAATTCTTTTCCATATTTTCTTAGAGAAATGAGGAAAGCTAGTTTTACAAAAGATAAGAGCTAAGGTATAATAAATCACGCTTTAATGTTAAAAGGAAATATAAAATGAGGGGAGATCTTACAACTAGTACCTACAGTATTCACATACACCGTTCATATAATCCCACCATGATGGAATTTTTTGCTGCTGAACTTTGAGCTCCTTGATCTGATTATGCTCCCTTTGAACAGTAATGGAAACATGAAAAAAAAAAAAAAGAGGTAACAGCACCAATGGTCCCTGAACATTGGGCCATTTTGGGGTGTAGTCCCTGTAGTTCCAATTCGTACAACCAGTCCCTAAACTATTCAGTTGTAGCCCGTTCAGTCTTTTTTCCCACGTCCGTCTATTTTTAGCCGTTAATGTGCCCCACGATGGGGTTATTTTTGTCTTTTCTCCTTGCATTTCAGCCTCCACCACCGTCCAAGCTGCTACTGCAGTCAACCACCATCCAAATCGATGGTGATGCCAACCACCACCATCAAAATTATTGTTGATGCAAAATGGGATAAGATCTGTGAAAGGTTACTCTCAATCGGTGTTCATGGCTTATGAGAAAGAAGTGATAGATGGTGAAGCTCATTTGTATTTGGTGGTTGACAAGAATAGGTGGCGGGACTTGAGCGTTTGGGTGATTGGCGGTTGATTGGATGTATGGTGGCGCTCGAGGATCGTGGTGGCCGGCAGTGTGGGCTGTAGTGGGGCCGTATGCATCACCATCGAAGAGACGTGGCGGCGTTATGCCTGGTGGTGGGACTTGAGCGACGGCGGTAATGGGTGGACAGATTCATGGAGGCCGCATCATCAGTGGTCGATTGGTGGCGTTGGTGGCCCTTGGCTGTGCTGGATTGTCGTGACAGTGAAAGGCAGTAGTTACCGGCAGTGTGTGTAGTGTATGTTTGCGTGTCTACTGGGGTGTGTGTGAGAGAGAGTTGTGTGTGTGTTGTGTAAGGACATTTAGAAATGGGAGGACTGTGTTCAATTAGTGGTTGATAATGGCAGAAGGGAGATGGTGGCACGGCGGAAGGATAGCGACGACGGCGATGGTGGAAGGGTAGGGGCGGCTGTGATGAGAAAGAAGAATGATTTAGGGTTTAGGTTATTTAATATCAAATAACGGTGTTACCCTTAATAAAAAAAATCTTAAGCTTTGTAAGGAAGGGCTTTTTTTGTCACGAGTCTGAAATGTAAGGAAAAAGACAAAAATGTCCCCGTTGTTGGCACACTAACGGCTGAATATAGACGGACGTAAGAAAAAGGACTGAACGGGCTAAAATTAGAAACTACAAGGACTGCTTGTACGAATTCGGAACTACAGGGACTACACCCCAAAATGGCCCAAAGTTCAGGGACCATTTGTGCTGCTACCTCAAAAAAAAAATCTACAACACAATTGAATTCACTTGGATCGGGTTCTCTAGGCCTTGAATAGTTCTTCACAGTCAATTAGCCAATCGAGCTCCCTACGATCCCATGATTCAAGAGTTTAGGCTTTAGGGATTTTTGTAGTGGACTTTGGAAATGCTTGATTTATGGCCTTTGGTTTACCTTTTTTTAGTATTCTAGAATCTTTTTTTTTTTCATTTGGTCAAAATTTGTATCATGATTTTCCTATACCCCATAACTTGGGACCAAGAGGAGCTGGGTATATCAGTAATTCCAGGCTATATGAATAAAAGGCATCCCTTCTGAATGCTTGTGCTACATTACTTTAAATTTCTTGGGTCAAGTATGAAAGGTTGATATAGGGTTCTTTTCAAAGAACAGGGGTGCATAATCTGAGGATTGGATCCCAAGGTTTGTCAGAACGTATTTGGTCAGAGTATTCTCTCGGGCCAAGGATGGGAGGTTGAGAAAGCGTTCGTTTCAAGCAATAGGGGTGCATAATCGAAGGGTTGGACACAAGGTTTGTTGAAAGTTGCCCATCTAGAATCCATTGAAGAATGGTCAATTCTCTTATATGTGCAATCTGGCCCTCTTTATTATTTTTCCAAGTGAAAATGACCCCTCTGCCTGTTAAAATTGACTTGGGGGCTTGGTTGAATTTTTCTTAAATACTGTGACCATTTATGACTTGGTAGTTAGCAACCGCCATCTTTGAGAAGAAGAGGATTCATTGAAATCTTCCAACAGTTCCACTAAAATATGACAGGGTGAATAAAAATTGCACTCAAAGTTTAGTGGCTTCTTCAAAAGGAAGGGTGAGCATAAATACATGTAACTAACCAAAGTAGTTTCGGATCGTATCGGAAGGAGATCAGAATCACATGCTTGGTTTTGTACATGACCCTCAAGAGTTTAAGTCCATTCATCCCAAAAGCCACCTTCTCTTCCCATGATCCTAAACAAGTTGACACCAGTAGTAGTGATAAATCCATGTCGATGAAAATGTGAGGTGACTTTGTCAGTTATAAGATTGTCCTCACGAGGAAATTTTTTTTTACATTGGTCTTAAGTAAAATGGTAAATTTATGTGCTGCTGAACCTTCATAGGCTTACCAAACCCCTAGGCAGTGGCGGAGCTCTTGCATGACGGGGGGGGGGGGGGGGGGGGGGTTGGAATTTTTTTTTGGTTATTTCAAAAATAGATATTTACATTTCACATATTTATGAAAAATCCATTATATCGTAACTAATTAATTAGGATTCCTTTTGTTGTATTATTTATTCTTTGTGTCAATAGCCATCATAATCTTCTTCGTTCTCATTATTTACTCTTTTAAATCTCAAATTCAAAATTTTCAAATTATGAAAAAATATGAATTTATCAAGATGAGTTCTTTTGTTTTTAGTTTAATTCTTAGAGTATTAACAAATTGAATTGTTTCACTAATTATAGTATTAACGAATTCAATATATAGTTACGCTATTCATTAGTTTAATTCTTATTAACATATTCAATAGTTACAAAGAAACAAGAACCGGACAATTTACTATGCATATAATTGTTTACTATAGACTCGATCATTGATGATTTTTGTAACTATAAAGAATGCCGAGTTCCGCTTTAACTTTCGATGTACAGAGTTACTTTTCTTATATTTTCTTATTTTGTGAAACATGATGAATTAATTCTAATTTTAGTGTTATTTATTTTTCATGGTTTATGTGTACTTGAACCTTCTTCAGATTTTTATGTTAGCCATCAATTTGTATGTCTTTTTTACCTTCTCGATTAAACTTTCTAAATTCGTCCCTGCCTCTAGGTTCCAGCTTAGATAAATTTATTGTAGTTGAAACTGTTGTTGGGTACAACGCCTAAATCCCAAAAGCTTCTTGTTTCAATAACTATACAGATATCCAGCACAGTTATCCCTTGCTATTGTGCCTGCTAGATGTTGCCAACGGTCCTTTTCTAAGTTGATAAACGATCTCCTCTTCTTAATAAATAAAAAGGCGCAAGAATGTGAAGAGTTGGAGGGACTTGGTTCTTGAGGAAAGCTGTGATAGGTGTGTGCTCCAAGGAGTTCTTGGCCTTGGCCAATAAAAGGAGGATATCATCCATCTCATTGAATGAAGCTTAACTTGATTGGTCCAATTTTTCTGATCTTGCTCAAGTGCTGCATGCACCTGGTTCTCATTAGATCTTTGTGAAAGATATTGGATTAATGGGAATCTCTCATCACCCTTAGCCAGAGGGGAAAGTTGAGTTCGGACTTTAAGAAGTCATAAAAGTATTCCACAAGTCGCTTAGATCTCCTCTCTTTTTTAACTTCCTCTTAATATTGAAGTGTAACTATGTTCTACATTAATTTTTATATTTTGTCTTGGTCTGAAATCTTAAAACAGAGATGAGATGCTTATAATTTTTCTTCTATGAGAAATGTAACTATGAGTTGAACTTTTGAGGGGAACGGTTTTTATTTGAATAAATTACACACAGAAGTTTGCCTTAAACTACACGGCTCCGCCTAATTTTTTTTATTACACTCCGTCACATTTATTTTCATTCGACGGGATTAACGGAATTAATAAAAAGACGCTAATACCCTTCATGAAAAACAAATTTACCCAACCCACCCACCCACCCACCCAGTCCTCCTACCAATTCACCACCACCACACCTAAAAATCCCACACATTTTGCCTCTCACACACACAAAACCCCACAATTATCTCTATCCTATCCTGTTAATCTCTAAGATTCATTTTATCTGTAAACCAAATTCACCCTTATTATTTTTCTAATTGGACCAAATGGGCATAGGCTTGAGTAAGATGCCCGCCGGAACGCAGCCGTGGAACTTGTTGTTCGCCAGAACTATTATCGAAAACAGCGAGTTGCCAAAATTATCGGGCAAATCAAAGACGAAGCTGTTGTGGTTGATGAAAATGGCATCCAAATCCTTGTCGAATAGCTCCCTCAACACGCCGCCTACGAACTCGTTGAACCGCAGATCTAGAAAGTTCAACTGGGGCAGCTAAAGGACAAAACCAAGGGAATTTACAGGCGAACCGATTGTTATTGATGTCGAGCTCGAACAGCATCTTAAAGTTCTTGAACTTTTTTGGGACGTTCCCACAGAACCTCTTGAATCTCTCACATAAGTGAGATGCAGATCGATTCAATCGGAAATATATGGATAGAGAAGAGGTGAGGGGATCGATTTAAGCATCCTTGGTTGCAACTTCGCCGTCGCCGAATGACGGGGTCGCGGCGGTGATCGACTTCTCCGGCGAGGAGTTGTCATCACCCGTCACCCGTCATTCAGCGATGATCGACTTTTCTCGCCGCGACGAGACGTCGAACGAGGAGTCATCGTCATCCAGCGAGTTTTGGATTCGTTTCGATTCAATCCAATGTTACGCCGAGAGAGAGAGAGAGAGAGGATTCGTTTCGATTCAATCCAATGTTACGCCGAGAGAGAGAGAGAGAGAGAGGCGTCCATGATACAGCAGGTTCTCCCTCCCCCGTTCTCTCCGTGATGCAACGTCGCCGATGATGGCGGGCAGAAGGGGCAGTGATAACTTGGCTTTTTCTGGTGAGAGGGAGGAAGAACACATAGGATATTTTCAGTATATCATAATAAAACAAACTCTAATAGAAACGAGTCTTATGTAATAAGAAGGGGACTTAGTGTAATAAAAAAAGTTATGCAAAACCATGTGCAATTTAAGACAAACTTCAGGTGCAGTATGTAATTTATCTTTTTATTTTGACAAAAAAATTGTAAATCAGTGTACCTTCACGCATTGGTTGTAAAAAAATTTAGTAGTTTGTCTCTAATGTACTTTTTAACAACAAATGATAGTGAAAAAGTATAACATATTATAAAAATAGACGCTACCAAATTGTAAATGAACGAGAGCCCCCATTAAGAACATAAAATCCCAGCTTTTGCTAGTGCTAGAAGATCAAGGCAAGGAGATATCCCCTTGGCTTTTCTTATTAGTAAAAGCCTGAAGGCTTGACTGTGCAAGCTGCTAGTAACTGTAACTGCTATTGGATATGACAAGAAAGAAATACCAGAACTTTCAAAAAAACAAGCTTCATCTGTTCAGTTATGCTTGTTTGTCAAACAACAATGGGTGAGATACAGAGTTTACACCTGAAAAAAGGCTCCTGCAAACTCCAACCATGGTCTGTGTGATGTTTGGCAATTTGATAAACAAATTCTATTGTAATGAATGAAGTATAGAAGGAATGACGGGTTGAGAGAGAGAGAGAGAGAAGAGGTGGAGTAGATTAGTATAACTGCATTATCATTTGTAGTCATTCATTACTAGTCACCCCATATGATCATCATACCATAACCAGGAAAGTCCATTATTACAACCACCACAGCCCACACCACAGCCCACATGGCATGTGAAGGGAAGACAAACACGACACAGGACAACACCTCAAACCCTGGGATAGCGGATTCCCAGATACAGTCACATACACATACTAGTATTAATTGACATGCCTGTTCTAGACAAACTTCTTAGCGGTAAGAACAGCAAACGGAATCACGGGATTCCATCGCAAACACTGGAACTGAAACCCATTAGATTCACGCACAAACTCCTTCACCGGTGACCATAGGAAAGGAGGGGTATTACTTGCGTTTGGCCACACTTTCAGCCGTGAACAGTGACTTTTCAGACGAAAAAGATGATGTTTTGCAGCTCGCGTTGAAGCGTATAAAACCTCTCGTCAAATCAAGCAGCAGACTGTAACTCCATCCCCACCTATTGGAAGATACGTCCCCTGTATGCAACAAGATCAGCATGGTAGACGCAAACACAAAAATGCAGAAACACTACTCAATACATTTATGCTGCATCACGAATGACGCAAACTTAAAATTCACAAAAGAAGCAACAAAAATTTTCAGCAGATAATTTTACTAAAGCCATACTGCAAGGAATGAATATATATATATATATATATATTGCTCTTATCCCTGGGTCATTAAGGCTGGGTCATTAAGGTTCTTAATATGATGCAGAAGGGTCTGTGTACAATTCCATGGCTCTAGCTAAAGAAATAGGGAAAAGATAAACCCAATAAAGAAAATGAACCTGGGTCATTAAGGCTGGGTCATTAAGGTTCTTAATATGATGCAGAAGGGTCTGTGTACAATTCCATGGCTCTAGCTAAAGAAATAGGGAAAAGATAAACCCAATAAAGAAAATGAAACAAGCATATATATATATATATATATATATATATATATATATATATATATATATATATATATATATATATATATTTTTTTTTTATGTTTTGTTTTCTTGAAAGCATAAAACCAAAACAGAGTGTTACCAAACGCTGCCTTCATTGTCAATATCACCATTTCTTTTTATATTATTCGCGTGTCAACTATATTGTTTACTATTTTGCCAAAAAATAAATCAGCATAAAAAAATATACTCGTTAAATGGACAGATACAAGTCAAATATGAGTACTGGCATCATAACAAGAATCCAAAGAATGCTTAAGACAACAGAGTTGCTAATAATGATTGTTGCTTTCCATTTATTCCCAATCAACAAGTAGTCACTTGCAATACACAAAGCAAATCTAAAGTATACCCATTCCTAAATACCAAGCTAGGAAAACAAAATCAGAACATGCACCGGTATAAGCCGTTAGAAACCCAAAACATTGATTGTACACCAAAAAGAAGTGGGATGCATAAATTAAAATCAAAGACTACTAAACAGCACCTTTTCAGGTAGAGATCCCGGAGTTAAAACTAATCCATCAACCACAAGTTGACAACAAAAAAAGTCAAATCCAGAACCAATTGATTAGGCCACACCTTAATTTGCTAAATCCCCACCTCATTTAGCAAAAAAATGGAACAGGGTGCAGATTATTGGCACAAAGAGAAGTATGTTATGTTATTCAATTCAAGCTCTAATGATGTACGGCAAGCAATTAGAGTTAGAGATCCATATACCCGGAAGAGTTTCACGCGGCCTGCGGGTATGATCAGTGCTGACCGACGCCCTTGCACCACCAACTGGGCCTCCTCCGGCACCAGACTTGGGATTTGACCTAGGGGGCCGCCCGGCCTGGTACTCCATGGGTGGCCGACCAGTCACATTAGTAGCACCATGGATCGGAACCCGGGAACCCCCTCTTCCTCTGCCACCAGCAGGACCGTGATCATTCTGACCACCACGGCCACGGCCCCGGCCCCGGGCCCGGCCAGAACCGCCAGTTGAACGGTTGTTGTTGGTTCTGTCCATTAATTCTCAGGAAAACAAACTCACTCAAAGATTCTAGAATTTTAACAAGCGGGAGAGAGAGGGGTGAGGAGAGTGGGCGGAGGAGTGGTATTTATAGCTGAAGATGATGAGGGGAAAGAAGGGAGTGGATTAATTCAGTGGGATGGTGAAATGACGAGAAAGGGGTTTACTTAGTGACGAAGGTTTTCGGTTTGGTGGGGGCAAAAGTCACTTTTTCTTTTCTTATCTTTCCTTACAGCTTCTTCCCCAAGAATTGAACAGTTTCACTCGTATAGCTAGAAACTTCTAGGTTGGCCCAGAACTTCAAAAAAGGGCCCAAGAAATATGCTGACAGCTACAATGAGGAAAGCCACCGGAGGTAAATTGTATTGTATTTTATGTGTTTTTCAAAACAAACCTCGGCCCCATTCCATTTCTCTTTGCTCGGCTGTAGAGATGCCACGGATGCCTCCTTCATTCCTTCGGCTCCAAACAAATTCCTTTGGCTCCACGCAAAGCCAACACTTTGGCTCCAAGTTTTGAGCCCTTGGCTCCAAGATTTCACCTCCTTCTCTCCCTGTATGGGCGTGTGTGTGTGTGTGTGGGCCAACACATTAACACACCCAACATCTATTTATTTTCTTCACACATTTGGGACACACACTTCCCTTCAATCACCCCAAAATTTCACTACAAAACTTTAATATTTTAGTACTTATATAATTTGATATTTGGTGAGTTGTGAAAGAAAAAAATCAAGAGGGTTATTCAAGAATCTTCGTTGCATGTGCGTGCAAATGGAGATAACACTATAGACTAATTCTGAAGGTTGCATACTGTGAAGTCCATCGCATCGAGCTATTGATTCCGGAAAGCGCAAATCAAGCTTTTAGGACAAAACCTCGGTTTGATTATATAGTTTAGTGAGATCGTTCTTTTTATGTTGTCACGTGTTATTATTAAATTTGTATTGTAATACTTGTTACTTTTGTGTAAGAAAGTGTGATTCCGCTCCAAAAATTATTTAAACGGATTTATTTCCAACAAATTGTCTGATCACAATTTATCGAATAATCTTCTTGCAATCTATACAGGTTCCTCTGCCATAACTACGCAAGATCTTGGACTCTAGAAACTGCTAATAAATGCCGCATGAAATGGCATATGGCATCTTTCACACAAAAAGAATGAATCACAATAGGAAGGGTGGTATTTACATCTGAAGATGAGGGGAAAGAGGGGAGTGGATTAATTTCGTGGGATGGGAAAATGATGAGAGCGGGGTTTACGCAGTGAGGAAGAAATGTTTTGGGTGGGCGGTGTTGTTGGGGCAGAGAGGAAAACGGAGGGAGGGAGGGAGGGAGGGAGGAGGGAAGCGCTCATACCTCATTGGTTTGTTAGGGGCAAGTGGACTTGAGCATTGACTCAAGAATCACTTTTTCTTTTCTTTTCTTTTCTTTCCTTCCTTCTTCCCCAAGAATCGAACATTTTCACTCGTATAGAAACTTTTAGGTTGGGCCAGAACTTCAAAAAGGGCATAAGAAAAATGCTGACACCTATAATGAGAAATGCGTGTGGGAAAAAATCGGAGGTAAACTGTCTGATAACAAATTATCGAATAATCTTCTTGCAATCTATACAGGTTCTAAGTCACAACTACTCAAGATCTTCCAATCTAGAAACTGCTAACAAATGCGCTAATAAATGCCGCATGAAATTGCATATGGCGTCTTTCACACAAAAATAATGAATCACAAAAGGAGGGTTTAGAAACCCCATTTTTATAGTCATTTTTAATTGAATAATTATTGGGCTATCTCATTAGTTAAAGCGTATTATTATGAAGTATGCCTAATAATATATTGAACTTAATTAATCTGGTCCATTAGTTAGTCCAGCCCAATCCAGTTGACCAATTCACCAGTCCAATTTTTCTGTCCAAGTGTCTAGTCGAGTCAGTAATTGGGCTTAGTCCAGTACAATCCATTTCAGTGAGTCCAGTTCATGGTCAAGAGTGATTTATCTAGAAGACTTTATAATTTATTTGTGCTTTATCCTGAATGCACGTGATTTGATCTTTTATTTACATGAAATATAGAGATATTTTCCGAATTTGATACATCCCATTGAATAAACCAGATATGATTACTAAATTAGAGGCAGTTAATGTCTCAAAATTCAGGAATTTTTTTTTAAATTATGCGATAAACCGACCAGTCTTCCACAAATAGGACCATTAGTTGACTTTTCTCGATTTGTGGTTTTCACAAATTAAGATCATCATTTTTATCATTTCTGGCACCCCAGACTTTTACAAATGAGGCCTTTGGCCTATATTTTTAGCGATTAGCTTTTTCTCTCTAGAGTTTTATACTCTCATAAGTGGTATATCATATCTTAAGAAAAACTAACACTTGATAACCCATTTCTATATACTCCCAAGTCACTTGCTTCGTGGATCTTTCATAAACTTTTCTCAAGTCTTCTAGGCAAGCAGACTCGCGAGGTACATCTTATTGCTTTCTAGGATTAGTTTAGTGTAATGGTCTAAAATAATTCCCTTTCCTATGATCATATTTTCAATATAAAATTTGCTAAAATAAAGTCTTTTTAGTTTTTTAGTTCGAGTCTAAGACTGAAATGTAGATCGCCTCCCGTAGGATCCAAGTGGAACTACCGTGGTTTTGATTCTGGTTAGTCTAACTAGATACGTAGGTTATTCGACCCCTGATGTCGAGTTCAAACCAATAATATACAATTAAACTTAGGATTAATTTTATGCATATTTATGTGTTATGTGTTACAAAGGCCAAAATCAATAGAAATGAAGTATAGACCGAAAGGCTATGGCGGATACTTAACACTTTCCTACTGTATAACTTAATCACAGAATCTATTTCTTTGTTTTCAAGAGATTAGTAGTCTTTTTGTCATTTTTAGGTTTTCTTATTTTTCTGTGTTTAATTATATAAGTCTAGTTTGGACATTTTTAGAGTCATTTTGTGTTAATTAATTAATTCAGTCAGTCAGGTTTTATTTAATTAATTTGGTCCAGTTAAATACTCCAGTCCAGTTTAATTGTCTAAATATGGTCCATTGTATGTCAGTCCAGTTCATTGCATTAGTCTAGTTCATTTAGGTCAAGTCTTGTCCAAGTTCAAGATTATTCTAATTGATGTAATTTATCTAGATAACTTAAGAATTATTCCATGATTTATCCTTAATCAAAAGATCAAAGCATTTTGTATGTTGCTAAGGAAATGACTTATCTCGAATCTGGTTCATCTCATTTTTGATTTTAGAGATAATTACCGAAAATATGAGTATATAATGTCTCAAAATTTGAGAAAATTATTTTTAATTAATGGGGTGAACAGGCCTGTTAGTTGACTTTTATCAATCTGCGATTTTTATCACATATTCTTACTTATCTCCAGCAATGCAGATTGGCATTGCCAAGCTTGTATGTCATTACTTTGTGAAGTGACATATTATATTTCTCTAGAATCTTAGTCATCCAAACTACTCTAAAAACGTTGCTTCATTCTTTACATAATGGATCCTATAGAGAATGTCCATGAGTCATCAAGGCAAGCTACATCGCGAGATAACCTCTATTAACTTTCAGAGGGTAGAAATCGTATAGATTGTCCCCCATTCTCTGTAATTGCATTTTTAACTTCAAAAACTCCTTTTCCATTTCTTGTCTAAATCTAAGTCTCGAGATGTAGGTTACTCCCTGTAGGACCAGCGTAGAACTGCGGTAGTTTTGATTTCGTTTAGTCCAATTAGATACATAGGCCACTTTACCCCGCTGTCGAATTCAGGCCAAAATATAAAAATTAACTTAGTTTGAGTCTTATTATATTTTACACGCTAGTATTCTTTAGGCCAAAATTCAGGGCATGGCAGGTGCCAAGAACTTCTACGTTGCGTAACTCAGTCCCCGAATACCTCTCCTAGCTTCGATAGATACATAGGCCACTTTACTCCCACTGTTGAATTCAGGTCAAAATATAAAAAAATTAACTTAGGTTGAGTCTTATTATATTTTACACGATAGTATTATTTAAGCCAAAATTCAGCGCGTGGCAGGTGCCTAGAACTTGCACGTTGCATAACTCAGTCCTCGGACACCTCTCATGATTTCGATAGAGTTATCCTTTTAGACACTTTAGAATCATTTATATTTTTTTTCCTTACTTTCTCTTATTAAATAAGATGGCGACCCCAAAAAAATTCCCTTTTGTAAACTTTTTCTCTAGGCGGTGCGCCAAAAAACTCATTCTACTGGAACCATTAGCATGATATCTAGAAGAAGGTGTATGAGTCTTAATTTGACTTGGCCAATCTTATCAAGGGAAAAAAAAAGGAAGGAGACATCAATGATCAATACGAAAACCTTATTTCGGGAATGCTTTCTCATGTTTTTCCCCCAAAAAAGTCATAATTTCGTATGAGTAGTCTCCATATAATGTCATAATTAAGTACAATTTCAAGATGACTTGCCTCGTGACGAAGGGAATTCTAAGGTTATTGGCACCGGCACTTCGTTCGTTTTATTCACACATTATAAAGACAAAGGGAAGATTCACCTATTGAAAAATGTTAAATTTGTCATGCATAAAGAGTCAGTAGTAAAAGAACAAAATCAACGTAAATGCTCAGCATCTAATGGTTACACTTTGAGTTAATTGCACCAGAGACATTTGCTATGTCAACGACATGAGACCTTTGTTAAGTCAACCTTCTTGAGTGGGCCCCACAAGATTTTACTAATAGGGACCATATAATCCTAAACGAATAGTCAATGGTGATTATGGCACGGTCAGATGTCGGGGTTAAAAGTGAGAAAAACTTTATGAACTGTTACCACTTATTTGTTCATTTGTCCAGTAGAAAACAAGAAGAAAAAAAAAGACCCATAAGGGTATCTGACATGGTAATACAATAAATAGTAGCATGTCCATTCTCCCAAAGTATAAATATATGTTTTTATAAGTCCTCAGAGTTTCTGTGCTGCATGAAAATAAAAAAATAAAAAAAGACTCGTAAATGTATCTGACGTGTTAATACAACTAATTATACCGCATGTTCACCCTCTTTAAGTAATATATATATATATATATATATATATATATATATATATATATATATATATATATCCTGTCGAAAACAACATACAATTTAAACATTTCTATGCATCTTTAAATAGAATAAATTATGTTAATAATAGAATTAGATCTCTTATGCAATTTGGTAGATTAAGCCCAGTTCCTCACCCTTTGCAATCATATAGTCATTATTTTTTAAATTTAGAAAATGAATTTTATCATATTAATGAATACTTAGAACAACTTTTGAGACATCATATAACTTTGTTAGATCAAGAAAATCATGATGAATATGTAAGACAGCTTTTAAGAACAAACACTCAAGAGGCTTCCAACGTAAGATAGATTATAAGAAATAGGCAAGCTAATAGAATACAATATGCAGGAAATAATGACAATTATGATAGTATACATAGATCAAGTTCATTCTAATGGACCTTAGAAATCCAGATATAGAACCTTATCAAGAACCTTTCAATTTTGAAAACATGATTAATAACTTTAATCTAGATCAACAGATACACACACACACACACACACTGTGTGTGTGTGTGTGTTTTATAAGTCCTCAGAGCTTACGTGTTGCATACATCTGCTTATCTACAAACGTCCTTAGAAAACCACATTGCTTCTCGCATTTAGCTCTCTTTGTAAAAATCTATGTAGAATCAATTGAGTCCTTCCCAGAGTCATGAAGGTTCAACCTTCACACATGAGATTGGTGTGTTATTGGTTGATCATAACAGAACTGGCTCAATTCTACTGCTAATGAGCATATGAAGCCATATGTGTGTATCTAAACACAACTGGCTCAATTCTACTGCCAATGAGCATATGAGGCCATATGTGGGTATCTATAGGCACGCACATCACCGTTTATGTCTTTCACTTATGTTCAATGAAATAATTTGAGGAAACGGCACAAATGGTTCTTGAACTATTGGTCGTTTTGGGGCGTAGTCCTTGTACTACCAAATTCATAAGAATAGTCCTTAAACTATTAAATTTTGGCCTGTTAAGTCCTTTTTCCCACGTCAGTCTATTTTTAACCGTTAGTGTGGGCCATAACTGGGGTATTTCCATCTTTTCTTCTTCTTTATTTATCTGATTTGATCAACCCACTATCACCAGCCCCCCACCAGCCTTACACCCCCGCCAACCCCCAAATATTGGTCGTCGTCATCACCCGACCGATCACCAATTACCACTAAAAGAGATTGATATAGGGTAGATCTAGATAAATCAATGGTGGAAGGTGATGGCTGGTGGTGACATAGAATCGTCAATGGTGGTGGCTTGTGGCAACAGCGGTAGCGGCAGTGGATCTTAAGGCTATGGCTTGAGGCACTTGGTGTCCTAGGGTGGTTGCAGCTGGTGGTTGCGGATCTGATAGAAACGATGGACTCAGAGGGTGTGATGTTTTTCTCAGATATGGTGGTGGTTAGAAGGGTGGTGGACGACGACGGTGAGAAGTGGTTGTTAGTCTTGGTTGGATTCAAGGACATAAAGGGGTTTGCATATCTAATTGGTGTCTAGGGTCCATGGATCTCAACCGGCGACTCCATGGCTGGGAGATTGATAACATGTGTGGAGCGGTTGAATGGAGGTAGCGGCGGTGATGCCAGAAGGGCGGCGACGGCAGCTATGGTCAGGAAGAAGATAGAATGAAGTTAGGGTTTATATTATAATGTCAAATGACTTGGTTAGCCTTAATAAACAAACAACTAAAGTTTGTAAATGAGGGCATTTTTGTCCAAAAAAATGAAGACAAACTATTTTTCTTGTAAAAAATAAGAAAAGATTGAAACGCGTGAAGAAAAGACTAAAATGTCCCTATTTTTGGATACACTAACGGCTAAAAGAAAACGTACGTGGAAAAAAGGACTTATTGTACTAAAATCTGATAGTTTAGGGACTATTCATACAAATTTAGTAGTATAAGGACCACGCTTCAAAACGACCAATAGTTCAGGGACCATTTGTGTTGTTTCCTCAAATATTTTTCATGGCATCATTTCAATGATGTCACTGATCACATCACATAAGTAATTAATTTCCGGTAGATGTTTGTCTTCCATTATGTGAGTAACTTTTTATGGTAGAAGTCTTTCTTCCAAATATTTTTGATTGTAAATTCTTTGTTTTAGAGTTGTTGGGCGGCCCAGCCCGATCCGGCCTTAAATGGCTCGGGCTGACTCGGCCCTAAATGTGAATAGTAGCAGTCTTAACTCATAGGGCCTAGGGCCAGGCCTACAATTTCCTCCAAACAATCTAGCCCGGCCCGACCCTAAAAAGATCAGGGTTAGACCTTAAAAAATGGGCCGGCCAAAAACCGGTCCCTTTTTTTAGGCCAGGCCTGGTTTTTAAGGCTGGCCCGGTTCTAGCCCGGTCCATCCTTGCCCCCACAATTTTTTGAATTTGCAGATTCCCTTCCCCCCTCCCCTGCCCCCAACATTCCCCCCAACGGCTATATGCCCCCTTTTTGCCCCCCCCCCCCCCCCCAACCAAACAAACTATATAACGACTAATTTTTTTTTAGGGGGAGGGGGGGAGGTATTTTTGTCCAACAAATTTTTAACAATTCTTTTATGATTTTTTACACTTTTACCCTCCCAACAACTATAAACGACTAGTTTTAAGGGACATTTTGGTCTTTTGTGGACTTTGAAAAACTATAAATTCACATCCTTTCTATCATATTTTTCACACCAATCTCTTCACTCTCTCTTATCTAAAATTACATTTTTACAAGCTTTACTACCTTGTTATTTGTTATTAGGTACTAACCCTCTCCAATTTTCAATTACAAGTATTAGTTAATTATTTACTACTCTTATTCCTTTGCATTTAGTTACTCTTACTAAATTCTACATGCTTTGTTACTATTATTATTTGTTATTAAGTATTAGCTCTCTCCAATTTTTAATTATAATTATTATTTAATTAGTTACTGCTCTTATTCCTTTGCGTTTATTTATTCTTACTAGTTTTATTTTCATTATAGTAAAAACAATTTATCGTCAAATATGTCTCGATTTTTTAAATCATGTAGCAAACATGAATCATCATTAGAAGCACCACCACCACGAACACCATCACCACAAGCACCACCACAACCATTTGATTATGTAGTTCTGGCACGAAAGAGTACAGGCTGTATAGATACCCAAGTCAATTGAGAATTCAACCAAAAAATTCTAGATCTTGAATATACGCCCTCACAAGATACCTCGCATTATAGTCAAGGACGCAGCTCGGTTGGCGAAGTTACTACTCTAAGGCAGAATTTAAATCCATGAGCGGTCATCATGGTAGAGGGCCGAGCAATCCTTTCGGTAGTTAGCTAGAAGTCCAAAAAGGGAGGAGACAAAAAAAAGAAAGCCGACTGTCGGAATAATTGCGATGATATTATAGTGGATGACGTCTGAAGAGCTTGATGTAAGTATCGTAGTAAATTATTTTCGTGTGGTAATGGTAATGGACATCTTAATAGGCATTGCCCTTTGTGTGCGCCCAAATAAGGCCAAGTCGAACATAGCCAAACATAGTTATCTTTTGGCGATAAGTTATTTGTTTGTAACCAGCGAGATCAAAGAGACAGTCTTGCTGAATTTATTATTCACGATGAACAACATTTTAATTTTTTCGATAATGTTAAGCAATCTAGATATATGAACACTTGCGTACAACCTTTGTACAAAACAATTCACAGAAACACAACTAGATCTGATACAATTAGACAATATAATGCTACTAGAGCACGCTTAATTAATTATTTTGATAATTTTGATAGTAGAATTAGTCGTAATTCTGATGTTTGACAATCTCCTTTTACTTTTATTAGTTATGCTTGTGTGACGGCCCATTGGATTGATTCTGATTGGACTATGAATAAAAGAATCATCGTTTTCAAGCTCTTTCCTTATCCGCATGATGCAATTAACGTTGCTACTATTACAATTAATGTCACGCTCCAAAAAATGGAAGCCGTGAATGTAATCAAAGTTCCTGAAATACCGCTACAATTCTGGTGACACCGGTATAAACAGAGCAACTAAATTCTTTAAAATAAAATACCTCCATACAATAACAATCCAATACAATCCATTCTCTTAATAATCTCTTACAAAATAATCTACTAAATGTAGCGGCTAAAGTTCTCAAACTAAGTCAATTCAATCAAATTACCCACATTCGGGTAAAGTTCTCAAACTAAGACTACAAAGTTTAACTAACTAAAATAAAAATCTAAAAAATCCAATGTTGTCGCAAGGATCTTTGGTCACTTCTTAAACCTATGGCAAAGGCAAGGTAGAGGAAAGGGTGAGCTCGAATAGCCCAATAAGGTACCAAAAACGACAAGACATCAAAGCAAAAGTAACAAAATTGAATGACAATACTCGATGAAGTTGAGCAAACCAAATTCTTATATCAAATACCAAAACAAACGTGATTAAGCATTAACCCTAAACATATATGTAATATGCCAGGAATGCTACACAACAAAAATATACGATGACTATGTTGGTCATAAGACCCAAATATTAAACCAAACGTACAAACGTCAAATGTGTGCTACTGGTAGTGTGCTAGGCGTCTATTGATCGCAAGCATCTAAACAAACGTGTGTCCAAAGGATCCTCTCAAATTTGAGAGTTGTTCAAACATAGTCATTATTCGCCTTAGAATCAAGGACAGAGCATGAATTCAATGATGTTCAAATGTACTCAACTTAAACCTCGTTGAATGAATATCGATAAAAGAAGAAGGAATTTGTAGCCTTTGCATGACCAAATGCTTATAGTGTATCAATATATGCTTGAGTAGACAACATTGTGAGCAAGAAAAACTCACATTAGCATAGGACCACCACGAAGAATGGCTAGCAATTAAGAATAAGGCAGCTTGGTGACATGGTTATGCTTTTCTCTCTACTAGAGAACAAGAAGAGTTCTGAAGATATTGATTCAATGAAAAAGTTATCACGTCAATATTAGCCTGAATACCATTCTCACTTACTGGAAGGAGTTTTTTAAAATGGCTTAGAGTAAATCCTAGTTTTCACCAAATCCAAACTTGAGTTGAAGGAAAAAAGTAACATACTAGGTTAAGAACACATTAGTGGCATTCTTTGGTTGGGAGTGTTGTACGGGGTAGCTTACAATTGAGTACCTAATAATCAGATTAATAGTCGAAGGCAAAAGAAAATGCAACAAAAGTTGTAGGGGTCACGGAATTTGGATTAAATAGAATCATCTTTAAAAGGATGATTTTTCAAACAAACAAATGGTGACCTTAGCAATTTCAAATGAATGGCAAAGTGCTTAGACAAGGAAATAGGAACCAAGTTCAAGCTCGAACTTAGAAAAAGAAAACAACACAAGAGCTGTTTCTTTTTAATGATCAATATTATGAACCTGGGAGCTTTGTTCAATGATTGAAGGGAATTCCCTAAGGTGATTTAAACTCAAGGCATATGTATATGCATTAAAAAACAAGCTGTAGCCATATGGAGTAAAACAAATCATGAAGAGGCGATTTAGGACAAATGAGATTACCACCCCCTAAAGAAGAACAAGACCTTATTCTAAAGGTTTGGATATACAGGACTAAATGAAGACAGAAGACTAAAAGCACTTCAACTAAACATATGTAACAAAAGCATAGTTAGAATGCTACTTAGAAAATGTATGAAACCACTAGGAAATTTTGAAGCATTGCGGCAGTCCAATGATTTCAAAGGAATACTTTGAAGTAAATTAAACTCAAAGCATAGAATGTATTAGAACCCAGCTACTAACCAAAGCATGTTTACAGTTGTGGGAGAAGAGAAACATGAAGGCATGTTTACTAACCAAAAACAAAGAACACTGCCAAAGGAATAACGCATTAACAATAGCTGACAAAACCTTGCTACCAACAAGTCAGTTTGGTGAACTTAACGTGGAAGAAATTCTAATGCCCATATTGCAACACTTGGCCATCTACGGGTTTGTGAATTTTAATTTTATGGTATCTAACAGCACGAATTTGCCGAACAATCTTCCAATAACATACATGTAAACATTCATGAATTATACACTAAGCTTCAATTTTGGGTATAACTGGATTGAATTATATAAACCCAAACAGAAGAGTAAACCTTTGCCACAGCAAAAAGCGACAAAATTCCTTACCTTACGCAAGCAAATCGGCCAAAGTTCAATCCTCCCAAGCTAAGCTATTCGATTTACGCCGAAATTCTCCAAAAAAAAGACCTTAGGCCTGAAGGAGGAGGAAAATCGACCGAGGCAGCCAGAGGAATGGAAGAACGGCCGTAAGAAGAAGAAAAACTATTTACATCAAAGCCCTAATTGGCAAATTACACAAAACGCCCTAAACTTTATCCACTTATGCAAAATGCACCAAAACTTTTCTATTATTATGAAAAGACCACAAACTTATTCATTTAGTAATTTACTTATTTATTTATTTTAAAGCGATAGAAAATTATTAAATTATGGGGTATTACAATTAATGCATATACTACGTTTAAAATCAAAAACAAGATTATGAATATCAGTTTTGATAATGTTTTAAACATTAAAACTATTGTTGCACCTTAAAGAAAAGCCTTCAACCTGCAGTTGCTGGTGATTTATTTCATGTTCCATGTGTTTGTCATATAATTAATTTAATTGTTCAAGATGGGTTAGCTGCTGTAGGATATATTCTTCTTAAAATGAAGGGTATGTCAGCGTTTATTAATAGTTCGGGTTCAAGAACACGACAATTTAAATCTGTGTGTTCAATATAATTTGCCTCGTAGGAGACCACTTACATATATCGTCCATAGGTAGAACTCCACATATCATTTGCTTTTACATGTTTTGGTATATAAAGAAGTGTGTACGCATTTCCTACTAACCATATTCCCAGAAGGCTTGCCAACTCCCGCGGACTGGCAAATGGCTGCACACCTATCCGAGTTTTTGAACGTACTTTACACGTCTATCAATATATTGTCTGGTACGTACTATCTCACCTCCTCTATCGCTATAGTAGGAATTCTCAAAATGGCTACATGTTAACTAAATGGAGATATATAGGACCCTTTCAAGAAATAGTAAAAAAGATGGATAAAAAGTTTAATAAATATTGGAAGAAATTACCTATTATTTTTCATGTAACCACTTGTTTGGATCCTAGGTTAAAGTTTCATGGCGTGAACTTCTCGATATAAAAGATATCAAGACTAATGTGCTACGCGGATGCGAACACACCCAAACTTACATCGAAAGTGAGCACGACATTTAAGGATCTTTACAATATATTATAATTCCACTGACGTGCAATGGCGGGCTTCATCGTTGAGTGGTGAAATGTATTATGCACTATACCTTAAGGGCCTTGAACATCTAGTCGCAAGACAACTACTAGGGGAAGATAGTTCTAGTTCGCCAGATTCATTTACTTTTTCCTTTTTTTTTTAATGAAATAGGTTTGTATACAATACTAATAATTGTTCTACTTTATCAATAAAAGAACATGTTAATTAAATTTGTTAACTTTTTCAAAATAAAATGAAAAAATTTATAAAACTTTTTCCCAAATTGTTGGGATGTACTGCCAGTGTAAGCGTCCACGGTTGCTTCAGAGTCGGCATTTTCAGCAAGTGGTAGGGTGTTGAATGAGAGGAGGAGTCATCTTAACCCCGACTCACTCGAGCTATGGGTATGTTGAAAAGATTATCTTGATGCGAAATATCGCGAGCAAGATCAATCGATTGATGATAGGAAAAGCAGCAATTCGAACATTGAAACACTTCGGGATGATTAGGTAATTTTCATTTATTTTCCTTTTCTCAAGTTTTTAAACTAAAAGTTTTCACAAAATACAATTTACATTTTTGCCGTGAATTATTTTTAAACAATTTAAATGTATTTGAAGTAAACAATGTAGATGAGAATGTGACTATTTGCAAGCAAAATAGATACTTTTTTCATTTATATATATATATATATATATATATATATATATATATATATATACACACACACACATATTGATGTCAAGGAAAATGGGTTCGTACTACGTGGAGGTGTCACAAAGGACGCAGTCCGTGTCAGCTGCCAGATGTATACAATGAGAGACAGTAAGGACGGAGTAAGGGCAGAGAGCAAGGCTTCCCAGACGAGCCGTGAGGAGTGGCAGTGATTGGAAAATGAGGCTAAGGCAAACAGGGTCGACAGTCGATGATCCAAGCTAAGGTCCAAGTTGAGGTCCAATGTCACGGTTGATGTTATCTCCAAAGTCACAAGAGAAATGTATTTCTCTCTCTAGAATCCAAGAGCTCTCAAGTTCTAGAGTGAGAAAGTGATTTTTGTCAAATGAGAGAATTATGTCTAGAATGAGTCCAAAAGTCCACTATTTATAGTAAATAGTATGCTTATGTCATAAAATCATGTCGTCCCCTGGGAGTGACACATAACCAGGGGTCCCAAAATATCGATTTTTCGTCAGACTTTCGGTTCCCAAATTCGCACTGCCTCGCCCCACACAGCGTTCCTCCACCTGTCTGAGAAGACTGATCACACCACGGTAGTATGATCAGAGTAAGCCTATTGCCCCAGCCATCGGTCCAAGCCCTTACTGAATCCCACAAGTGTGTCAAGAGATGCTTAGAGAACCTGACAGCGGCAAGGGGCCCTGTGACCAACTGCCAAGCGGACTAGTCGCCATGCCCTCCAAAGACCTGTTATCCTATCTCGGAGTGACCCGGGGGTCATCGTCCTGGGGGCATCGACTATCACTGGTAACGTGAGTGGACGTGGTCGTAGCTCAGTGCCTAGTGTCATGCAAGTCACCCCAGGCGACGATAGCTTTGTGGTAACGAGCCTATCCCACTACGAAGGGTCCTCGTGCCAGAGCACAACGAACGGAGCCCCTCGTGATTGTGAAGGCGATGGCTTTGTGGTAATGAGCCCATCCTGTGGCGGCGATGACTTTGTGGTAACGAGTCCATCCCGCTGCAAGGGGTCCTCATGCAGGAGCACTACGAACGGAGCCCCCTGTGATTGTGACGACGATGGTTTTATGGTAACAAGCTCATCCTGTGGTGGCGATGACTTTGTGGTAACGAGTCCATCCCACTGCAAGGGGTCCTTGTACCAGAGCACTACTAATGAAGCCCCCCATGATTGTGACGGCGATGACTTTGTGATAACGAGCCCATCCCGTGGCGGCGATGACTCTATGGTAATGAGTCCATCTCGCTGCGAGGGGTCCTCGTGTCGGAGCACTACGAAACGGAGCCCCCCGTGATTATGACGGCGATGGCTTTATGGTAACGAGCCCATCCCATGGCGATAATGACTTAGTGGTAGGTAACGAGTCCATCTCGCTGCGAGGGGTCCTCATGCCGGAGCACTAAGAACGGAGCCCCCCGTGATTGTGACGGTAATGGCTTTGTGGTAAGGAGCTCATCCCATGACGGTAATGATTTTGTGGTAACGAGTTCATCCTGATGCGAGGGGTCCTCATACCGAAGCACTACAAACGGAGCCCCTCATGATTATGACGGTAATGAATTTGTGGTATCGAGCCCATCCTGTGGTGGTGATGACTTTGTGGTAACGAGTCTATCAGACTGCGTGGGGTCCTCGTGCTTGAGCACTATGAATGGAGCCCCCCCATGATTGTGGCGGCGATGGCTTTATGGTAACGAGCCCATTTGTGGCGGCGATGACTTTGTGGTAACGAGTCCATCCCGTTACAAGGGTCCTCGTGCCGAAGCACTACGAACGGAGCCCCTCGGAAGCATGTAACATGATTTTGGCACATGGGCGTGGTGCCCTCAGCACGAGACATTGATTGTGTGCATGGGCGACATGCCTACAACACGAGACAATACTTGGTGTCATGAGCACATGTTGTGGAAGTGGCGCACGGGTGCAGCGATGAACGTCGCAGAGACAATACATGGTGCTAAAGGCACGCATCATAAGAATGGCGCACGGGCGTAACGACGAACGTCACGGAGCAATACTTGGTGCCGGGGGCACGTATCATGACAATGGCGTATGGGCGCGATGACTAACGTCACAGAGCAATACTCGGTGCCGGGGGCACGTATCATGACAATGACGCACGGGCGCGGCGACGAACGTCGCGGAGCACTACTCGGTGCTGAGGGCACGTGTCATGAAAGTGGCGTACGGGCGCGGTGACGAATGTCGCAGAGCAATACTCAGTGCCGGGGGCATGTGTCATGAAAGTGGTGCACGGGCGCGCATCGGGTGTCCTGGAGACGGGATGTGAGTTAAGTGTGCCTGTTATACCAAAATAATGAATGCAATATGTAGTAATGACAAAGTTGAGAATGATGATACGGGATTCATCGGCGACGGGTCATTAGGTGGTCGCGCAACTTTAAGCGACGAACGTCACGAGAGTGACGCACGGTTGCAGACATCGGATGACGGACGTCACAAGGTTGGTGTGTGCGCGTTGGTGGGCTTCGCGGAAGCACGAAATATGGTTCGGAACAGTGTGCGTAAAAAATAGGGCAAAGCCGGGGATTTTGGGGGAAGGCCAAGGCCGACCCCCTGGGGAGGCCGAGGCCGACCCTAGGGGTGGCCGAGGCCACTCATTCGGAAGGGGGCCATGGCCACCTTCCTCCTTTTTGGTGAACTTTGGACACGCCGACGGTTGGTGTTTTGATGGGCAATGACAAATCCGGAAGTTGCATTACAATGAGCGTGTTGCCATGAGTTGTACCCACATGACAAACAAGGTGGCAAAGTCACATACGAAGTGTACGAAGCAAACAAAGCGCGAAAAGGACTTTGCATGAAAAGTGAACAATCGGGGGGGGGAGGCGAAGGCCAACCCCCCATGGAGGCTAAGGCCAATCCTATGGCCTTGGGAGAGGCCGAGGCCGACCCCATGGGGTTGTCCATGCCCCTTGCCCCTTGACCCCGTCGCTCGGGTTCTGCCATCGGCCGATGTTTTTCGTGAAAAGGTGTTTGGGTGGTCTCGGCGTGACGATCGTGCTCTCGTGAGTCACGCTATCGTGAAATAATTAGTGCCTAAGTCACGCACAAGGTGCGCAAAGCAAAAAATGCACGTGACTTGAGGGTGCGCGCACTGACCGGTTCGATGCATTGGAAATTTGACCGTTGACGTGTTTGCGCGAAGCGGGACTCCTAGTGGGCCATTGGGTCTGACCAGAATAGGATGGGAACATAAGCCCCCTGCGTGCAGTGTGCGCGGAGGGGCAACCCAAGCGGGCGCCTCATGCATGAGCGTCAGTTTTTAGAAAAAAAAAAAAGGTGCCGGTGGCGAATCTTGAGCAACGGGTGCGATAGTGATGAAAGACGTGAGGGAGCGGGGGCTTTCTTGAAGTTTGCAATTTTTTTGGCGAAAATATTGCGGTAGTGTGCATAGCTTAACAGCAACTTTGAGAAAAAACGGAGTGGCAAAAATAAAACCCAACATGCATTTCCGTTGGCGTTAGCGTGAAAAAAAAAAGAAATAACGTGAAAGAAGAATTTTTATCCGAAAATGGGTTTGAGCGAAAATCTTTGCTAGTGACTTAAAATTACGAGCGTAAAATAATGGTAACGCTTTGAAAAAAAAAAAGAAAGCTTGAAAGAAAGGAGTTAGCGCTAAAACAAGGAGTGCTAAAAGAGTTGTTAGGGTTTTGGGGGGAAACTTTATAAAATTTGAATGGTGTTAGAAAGTTTTTGGGGGGAAAGTTAGGTAGAGTCTTAAACTTTCAAGACTTGGGAGAGGGAGTGGGAGAAAGACTTAGCCAAAAAAAGAGAGAGAAGATAGGAAAGAAAGAGAGGAGAGGAGAAGAAGAAGAAGAGGAAGGAGCACTTGAAGACCCATGAGGTTGAGGACCACCCAAGAAGCAAGAAGGATGCATCAAGGTAAGAGCTATGGGGGAAGAGGAGGAAGGCTCCAAGGAAGGAACCTCGGCCCCGGCCGAGGCACACCGAGGGGCCGAGGCAGACGTGGGGAGGGGAAGGAGGGGGGTTGAGGTTGGGGGAAGAGAGTAGGGGGAAAGGGGGCGAGGCTGGCCGACCAAGGCCACTTGGTAGAGGCAAGCCGAGGGTGAGGCGCGAGCAGGGAAGGGGGAAGGGAGAAGGGAGAGGAAAGCAGGAGGAGGAGGGAGGAAGAAAGGGAAGGAAAGGAAAGAAAAAGGGAGGAAGAGATGGAAGAAAGGAAAAGAAAAAGGGAAGAAGAAAGAAGGAAGGAGAAGGGGAAGGAGGCCAAGGCCGACAGTGCCGAGGCCGACGGGGCGATGGGTGTTGGAGCACGGAAGAAGTCAAGGAAGAAGTAAAGTGCACGGAGTCGTGGAAAGGCAAGTGGGCCTTCCCAGTTGCCTCGGGGTGACGTGCTTTATGACGATGATGAGGACGTACCAGTGTCGGCCGATGCATCGGGTGTGCCTTTGGGTTTTGATGATGCTGGGATGAGGAGCTTTGATCAGACTCTGAGCTATAGCAACGCGTTACTGACTGCCAAGGGTGCGGTGCTCGGGTGTCCCACCGAGGTACTGTGGAGGGAGCTAGCATGACTGGTGTCTACTTACGTGTTTTCGGTACCTTGGAGCTCTGCATCAATGCGTGATGGCTCCATTGTCCCTTCACCATATATCAGTGAGCCAAGCTTTGAGGTTGTTTCGATGATGTCGCCGCGGTACATTCTGGGATTTTTGGCCTAGCGAGAGGACATTCTGTGGTCGCCTGTGATGTTCAAGGGCCACAATACCATGCCGGTGGGTTAGAGTTTTTGGTGTGCATACATGATGGGGCACGAGGCTTGGAGGGAGAGGTTGGAGGTGCTCAGGCTAGTGGCAGCGATTGAGGCGACGTACAAGAGTGTCGAGCCGGGCAGGGACATTAGTGGCCTCACATTACTACTTTCGAGATGGAGCTCACAGACTCATACCTTCATTACAAATTTCGGGAGATTGGTCCGACGCTTCTGGACATCGTGATGTTAACCGGCCTATCGATGCACGGGACAGAGGATACCACGTACTGAGGTTGACAGCAAAAGAACGCCTGACTGTCAAGGCATTAATTGACTTTCTGCAAGACACGAGGTTCAACCGTAAGTGCACATATAGCGGGTGTGTTCAGCATTTTTATGGCACAGTGATCATGCGGCCTGGGCAAAGGGTGATGTCGGACGACGACTTTCACAGTGGTCCTGTTTACATGGACGAGAGATACAAGCTAGCTGCCTTCCTTGCCATGTTTCTCTCGAGGTATGCCGTCCTGTTATTTGTATCTTTGCATTACTCGTATGCTGCATATCATTGCTCTTATACATGTAGTATATCGACTTTTATACTTAGAAAAAAATACATCTTAAGAACAAAGAGGAGTAGTGTAGCATGCTGCTAGGGTTAGGTGGTCATGATGTGTGTCACATTTATATACTTGTAGGTTTGTGTTTGAGGGGACACCTGAGGACGGTATTTCCCAGAAAGTCTTCCCGTTAGCAGTGCGGATGGCCGCAGGCAAACGTGTTGGGTTGGCGCTGATATACTTAGGCACCCTGTACTCGAGTCTAGACCAGTTTACGAACGATATGCAGAGATCGTATGGGGGGTATCAGGTGTCGACCTACATCGACTGGATGTTCTTACAGAGGTATCTATTCGAGTTATATGTAGAGTACAGGCCTAGGGTATCCGAAGGTACATCCGTGCCCAAGGAAGGGGACGGTGACACATCCAATGGTAGTAGCTAAGTGGTATGCAGGAGGATGAGTATATGCATGGGCCGGTGGCAAGAGGCCTGCATGCGAGCTATCGCAAGTGTTTGACGTACTAGACACGCGCCTCAGCCGTCTGTATGTCAACATGCATTCTTCGTATGAGACTCTACCTTTGATGCACCTGCGGGATATCGATTCACAGTTACATAGCAGAGCCAACCTGACAGACCTCGAATATCTCTGCTGGTAGCCTTTTTCCCTGGATGGCTTCTAGTACTGACTGATGATGGCAGAAAGCCGGCTGTGTGTCTGTATTATGTTGTACGCTACAGTCCTAACAGCTTGTCTCTCTCCTTCGGCTATGATCTGGAGGGCACGTTTGTGGCCGGCATCGACGAACGAGTGGAGAAGGCCTGGTTCATTGTCCACAGGGGTGGTAACAGCTGCTTATGCTCGTTGGTGGGAGACGGTTCGGACTACGTGGTCCGAGTGGTTGGTGCATGGGCTAGCTGACAGGTAGCTAGTCGACGTCTTTAATGGTGATAGAGGATTGCGCTTGGTGTCACTGCAGGTGGCAAAGCAGTATGGTATGACCGCACTGATTATAGGTGTTCCTGAGGTTGATGTGGCTAGGGGTAGTCATGGCAGACGTGACGACACGAGACCCCGGGGCAGCGGTGGTAGAGGTATTATTGCACATGCACCCGCGCCAGCCCACATGCCTAGGATGCCGGGAGCCGGCAATGGTCCTCTCTCGTCAGTGAGAGTGGGAATGATGGAGAGTGTGCAGTGTGGCGACGCGAGTCCTTCAGCGGGTGGCAGTCAAGGGTCGAAGAGGCCGCGGGAGGTATCAGAGTATTCTGACTCTGAGGTTAGTATTACCGTTTTTTTTGCGTTTATTTCATAGTCACCGATCACTGTGTTAGTCATGTGCTAAGATCTTTCTTTTCCCCCATTTTTTTGTCAGGAGCTTGATGATGATTTGGATGCTGAGTCGTATGGTACAACAGGGGATACCGAGGCAGAGACTGACGAGTTCAGAGGCATGGATGCTGAGACACCTGGTGAGACTGATGGTACGGACGTAGAGGCGGCCAATGAGGCCGACTAGATAGGCACCGAGACTATTGATGATTTCCATGAGTATGGTGAGACGGGTGCTGGTGCTGCAGAGGGGACCCGTGGGGTCGATGAGCCATGTGCTGAGACTATTGATGAGGTTCGTCCTATGGACACCGATGCTGTTGAAAGGGCCGTGGCAGCAGAGCATGCGGCCGAGTATGTGGCAGAGCCAGTCAGTCATCCGAGTCCGTCACCCGTACTAGTTGAGGCAGTCGAGTCCCTGTTGGGCTATCAGATGGACGGTTCCCACATGTTCGAGGGGTAGGATTGTGGATGGTCAGGGAGCAGGACGCTCCGTCTGGAGTTCATCATGTTTTTGCTACTGCACACACACCTACTGCAGGTCCATCTCCGCAGCCTGAGGTACCTGTTCCACCCGCAGCGGGGCCTTTTCTTGAGATGTTGTCAGGCTTGGTAGCAAATGCTAGTGATATACTGTTGTCGATACACTCTAGTGCGGTTGATGCGCAGTCGACCGGTCTTGGTATCGTAGAGGTTGGTGCTGCAAGTGGTAGGTTTCCTGTTAGCGGGGCACACGCGATCCCCTAGTATGGTATGGAGTTATCGGATGCAGTAGTACGTCGATTGGAGATGATCAAGCGAGGAACCTAGAGACATTTGTTGATTCCGCCCTCGTCCGTGGTGCTATATTCTCGAGGGCGACGTACACAGCCCTCGTGGATTGGTTTGCTACCCTTGGTGTGGTGCAGGTTTTGAGTTGGACTCCAGGGTTATATCATAGTATCTTTCAGAGTTTGTATCCTTTACAGCTCTCAGCTTCCAGTTAGACTGGTTGGCGGACTATATCAGATTGAGAGGCCAGAGTGCTGAGGCAGTGGTAGAGTTGGGGCTTATCAGTGTTCGGGAGTCAGCATTGCGGGGTCAGAGATGTGTGCTTGATACCGAGATGGCTGCAATGACTGAGGAGGTGGAGGGGCTGTGCGCCCAGCTTGCAGAGGCAGAGAGACGGCTGACCGAGACAGAGGTTCGGCGAGCTGAGTGGGATTGCAGATGGTCAGATCTTCAGGCACAGAGGCAGACGTTGGAGGCGTACACTTTCAATCCTATTTGTGCCTTGCTTGCCCTTTTATATTAGATCTCTTGTACTTTGCACTTTTCTTGTTTTAGTAGACATGGGGTCAGTAGTGTCCCCCCCCCCCCCCCGAACCATTGGCTTGTACTCATTTGGTTGATATGGATATTGTAGTCATGTGGTTATTTTGTACCTGTGTTTGTTGTGGGATGATGCTTAGCTTTTAATGTGCTTGTATGTCTTGCATGTCGTGTCTTCCCGTTGTGGTTCCCCCTCCCCGCCCATAGCAAGCGACTTAGTGAATGATGTGTAAATGAAAGAGTGCATTACATACAGTAGTTGAGGCGAGTAAATGGATCTTTGCATTGATAGTATTTAGGCCAAAATGCCAATACATGAGTAAAGTAAGAACTTGTAATAATTAGCAAAAATTACAAGTCATAAACAGGTGTGCATATACAAAAAAATGCTATGTGTGTGGATGTTCTAAGCATTGGGCGGGTAGGGCTAGGGGAACGATCTGCAGCTGGTCATGCATAATACTTCTTCAAATAGTGGTCGTTGATAGGTGCCGTGATTTGTCCTGTCACGCCCCCAAAACGAGAGGCCGCGACTAACATCAAACTTCATTGTATACCATTACAGTTCTAAAGATAACGGTATAGACAGAGCAACTAAATCCTTTGAGATAAAATATCTCCACGAACAAAAGTCTATGACAATCCGTTTTCCAAAATAATCTCATTGCAAAACGATTACTAAACGCAGCGGTGAAATAATATACACAAGAATTAATTCTATCAAATCACCCATATCGGGGTAAAGGTCTCCAAAAAGAATTTAATTATCCAATTTTGCTCAAAAGATCAAAACTCCAACTTCAGGGTCCATACATATCTTTAAAGCAAGACTCAAACATGTCGATGACATAACCATTATAAAGGTATAGTAGAGCATATACGATACCACAAACACAATTATCTAAATCTCAATCTTATTTATCTAAAAAAGGTCCAAGAGTTAAATACAATCCTTTCGAAACTCTTAACTAACAATCTTCCTCATCAAAATCCACTAAAACTAAATAATGTGACCAAAGCTCTACTATTCAATACAATTTCCAAGTCTCATATCCAACTAACCCACTTTCGGGTAGAGTCCTCAGATGATTTACATTGCTCAAAATATACTAACAAAACTAAATGCTCTAATTTCCCCCAAACACGTCACGCCCAAAATCACGTCCGATACCTGTGGTAAAGGACAAAACAAATGAATAGGAGGGATAAGCTCGAATAGCCCAGTAAGTGAAAAATCAATGGGAAGCAAATACGCTGATTCGTAGTCCAAAACAAAACCAAATCTTTGACGAACAAGATATAGCAATTGACCACAATATAAATAAGGCGAATCAAATATACGAAATGTTCACAAGGTGGTCCAAAGAACTCAAATCAAATACAAGCCCGAAGGTACGAAAGTGCAATCATATCTTACTATCAAATACCAGAGCAAACGTCATTAAGCGTTTAACCCAAAACATATTTCAATTATATGTCAGGTACGCTACAAACATACGATGACTATGGTGGTCATATGACCCAAATGTCGAACTAAACATCAAACATCAAACGTGTGCTCCGGAGCATACTAGGAGGCTTTCGGCTCTCTAGTATAACAAACATGTGTTCATAGGACCCTCTCTATTTTTGAGAGTTGTTCAACATAGTCAGTGTCAATCTTAAATTGACGGTCACAAATATACGAATTCAATGATGTGCATCATCAGGCACAAACGAAAAGCGGTAAACATTGTTCTCAAAAGAGGGCAAAAGTGGGACAAATCAAATGCAAACAAATATAGATGAATCGAAATTGACGAAGCATAAACCTTCCGATTCCGAAAGACACCTTTCCCATAACAAAAACAATGATAAAATCCTTTTCACAACAAGCTTGATCAAAATCCAATATTTTTCCCGATTTAAAGAAGGAAACCCAAGCCAAAATCGAAAGGTAGAATCCTTTACAAAACAAGATTAATCAACTCTAACAACTTTTTTTCAGATTTAACGAAGCAACCCATACCATAGCAAAAACGTTACAAACCTTTACCACAGCAAGAACGTTCAAACCCTTACCTTAAACAGGCTTCCGACCAAAAGAAAACCTCCAAGCACCACTCTAGCGCCAAAAGAGCTTTCCAAGCCTTCTATTCTCTCCCTCTCCTCCGTAAAGGAACAAGGAACCAAGAACAAAATGGCTAAAATAAAACAAAGAGGCTATTTATATGGGACAAAAAATCAAGTTTTCATTCGACCGAAAATTAACTTTGAGTCGACTGAAAATACATTTAAGTCGACTGAAATCACCTTTAAGTCGACTGAAAACATCTTTGAGTCGACTGAAAACACCTTTCATCAAAACACTCTTAATTCGGTCGAAAATAATTTTAAGTCGACTGAAAACACTTTTTAGTCGACTGAAAGTACTATTCGTTCGACTAAAAGTTACTGTTCATCGACTAAAAGTTACTGTTCAAAATCACTGTTCATAGTACTGTTCAAAATCAATGTTCATCGACTAGAACTTTTAGTCGACTGAAAACACTCTTTTAGTCGAATAAAACCTTTAAATTCGATTAAAACTCCAGAAAGCTATTTTTACACAATTTAAATACTTTTTAGTTGACCGAAACACTTTTAGTCGACTCAAACCTTTTAAATTCGACTAAAAGTTACTGTTCATCTGATCAAAAATTTCAAAAATAATCTCAATTCATTTTCTTAGTTTTCACAAAGGATCACAAACTTATTTATTCAAAAATATACAATTTTTGCGTAAGGAAAAGAAAATTTTCGGGGTATTACATTCTCCCCCCCTTAAAAGAATTCCGTCCGCGGAATTAGAAACGTACTTTAATTATCAAAAGTAACTTTTACTTTCCAATACGAGTCAAGACATTACTCATACTGTTAACTGAAATTATGATTTCATGTAAGGCTTAACTAGCCTACAAAATGTACTGAGCAAAATTACGACATTCAAAGTTCAACAAACGAAATCAATCTCCAATACGTAACGCCTCCACGGCGCTACTCTGATAATATACCAAACCATATACTTTACACAATCTGGATAACACGCTTAACTTCAAGCTTGAGGTGTACCACGTACTAAGAAATCCTCATCTAATATGACGTGTTTTACGAAATTCAAACTTAAATTTTCAACTTCCATTGTCATCACTATTCCAAAAATATATTCATACTGCTCCTCGAAGTACTTGGCTAACAAATGAAATTCACTGAATCAAGTCACTCCAATCAAAATTCAAATCATCTGAAACCAGTACAATACCGACAGGCTCACGTTACGCCATTAAAATAACACGTCAAACCACAACCTTGGTACAATGCCTAACATTGACACACTTAACTTCAATCGTAAGCCAAAAGTAGTAACCAACCTTCACATTAATCCCAAAAGATTATACTCTATAATCTTCAAATCAAATTTACACCCGTACAAAGTCACAATTAGAGCCATCAAAATACGTTCTTAATAACATTTTACTGACAACTGAGTGTAACTCATAACCAAAGTTGCTAAACTCTTTGTATGCCTTCAGTCCAAAGCATCACCCACACTGTTAGACTTTCAAATACGATTATCCATGATCAAATCACCAACATCAAATATTCCAAGATTCTATACTCCAAAAACATTTCATTACTTCAAACACACGGTTACTTAAGGCAACATCAAGCTCAACGTCTTGCCCATACCTTTCAACTACAAAAGATCACAAACTCAACATCAAAGGCTTAACCAAGATTACTTATCTAAGCAATTCACTAACCGGCCCATGAGATCACCTAATGATCAATATTTTTCCCCATCTATTTTTATTTTTGTCTGACACCAAAACCAAAACCATCAGATAACATTCGAAGCATACTACATCAACTTAGTCCATTCGCCTTACAAATATAATACTTAATCAAATTGTCGACATCAATTTCTAAAGTCATTATGCCTGCAACATCTGAGCACTTGAAACACATGGTTACACAAGATAGTATCAAACTCATTCCTCTGGTCCATATTTCATTGACTACTAAAATCACAAACTCAATGTCTAAGGCCTAAATAAAACTGCAATGATGCAATGTCTTGGAAAGTCAGAGATCAACACAACAAGATCAACCAAAGAGAACTATGATTCCCGTCAATTCTCACTAGTCTAACCCCAAAACCAATGTCATCGAATAATCCTTTGAAACATATTACTTTGACTTTTCCAAACTAGATAACCAACATCAACAAGCATTTATACGTCTTACCAAAAGACCACCACACTTCCGCAGCGCACTCTGATGCCTCCAAACAAAATCGGTCCAAACTATTATCAAAATCCATCAAAGCTAAATGTGTAGTCTTAAACAACCCAAAAATCGAATTCTGCACATGCATCCACCAATGTTTAAGCCTTTAAACCACCACATCATTTATATCTCTCAGTCACAGCCTTACAGATAGCTTCTATTTTTCAGAGCTCTTCGCCATAAGATCATAGTCATCCTCCTTTTCTAAAGCAATCCATCTTGGCATTATTGGAAGACAATCAGTCCATACCCCAAAATAACATCAAAGTGTTCCATATTCAGAAAATTATGCCAACTCTTAAATATCCGTAATCAATACTGATGGGGCAAGAATTATAAACCATAAGGGTCACCACAGGATTCCATAAAAGTATATATATCTAAACACGTTTCAAATTTTTTTTTTGGTTCAAAACTTAGATGCTCGCAAAGGATATCGAAACAACTGAAATAAAGGGGCACTATGATCTAGCAATGCCAAATCTTCCTTTCAAATTCCGTACAAAATCTCGGTCACCATATCAATCATTTCCTGAGATCACAACCTTTTTCCATACACTATCTGATAGAGCTACTCATAGACATTCAAAGATCATAGTCATATCCTTCAACTATTTTCTTTGATTAACACTTAAAATATCTAAAATCCAAAGACAACTAACATTCGTTTCGACGATTGTGTACTCAAGCCAAATCCAAAACTTATGGCCAATCTCAATCTTATGCTCTAATATGAAATAAATTCTCCAAACTTAATCCACCTTTTCGAGGTTCAATCCCAATCATATATGTCCTAGGCTTAGGAGTCTACAGAATCTCAAACCTACGCTCTGATACCACTCCTGTCACGCCCCCAAAACGATAGGCCGCGACTAACATCAAACTTCATTATATACCATTACAGTTCTAAAGATAACGGTATAGACAGAGCAACTAAATCCTTTAAGATAAAATATCTCCACGAACAAAAGTCTATGACAATCCGTTCTCCAAAATAATCTCATTCCAAAACGATTACTAAACGCAGCGGTGAAATAATATACACAAGAATTAATTCTATCAAATCACCCATATCGGGGTAAAGGTCTCCAAAAAGAATTTAATTATCCAATTTTGCTCAAAAGATCAAAACTCCAACTTCAGGGTCCATACATATCTTTAAAGCAAGACTCAAACATGTCGATGACATAACCATTATAAAGGTATAGTAGAGCATCTATGATACCACAAACACAATTATCTAAATCTCAATCTTATTTATCTAAAAAAGGTCCAAGAGTTAAATACAATCCTTTCGAAACTCTTAACTAACAATCTTCCTCATCAAAATTCACTAAAACTAAATAATGTGACCAAAGCTCTACTATTCAATACAATTTCCAAGTCTCATATCCAACTAACCCACTTTCGGGTAAAGTCCTCAGATGATTTACATTGCTCAAAATATACTAACAAAACTAAATGCTCTAATTTCCCCCAAACACGTCACACCCAAAATCACGTCTGATACCTGTGGTAAAGGACAAAACAAACGAATAGGAGGGATGAGCTCGAATAGCCCAGTAAGTGGAAAATCAATGGGAAGCAAATATGATGATTCGTAGTCCAAAACAAAACCAAATCTTTGACGAACAAGATATAGCAATTAACCACAATGTAAATAAGGCAAATCAAATATATGAAATGTTCACAAGGTGGTCCAAAGAACTCAAATCAAATACAAGCCCGAAGGTACGAAAGTGCAATCATATCTTACTATCAATTACCAGAGCAAACGTCATTAAGCGTTTAACCCAAAACATATTTCAATTATATGTCGGGTACGCTACAAACATACGATGACTATGGTGGTCATAAGACCCAAATGTCGAACCAAATATCAAACATCAAACGTGTGCTTCGGAGCATACTAGGAGGCTTCGGCTCTCTAGTATAACAAACATGTGTCCATAGGACCTCTCTATTTTCGAGAGTTGTTCAACATAGTCAGTGTCAATCTTAAATTGACGGTCACAAATATACGAATTCAATGATGTGCATCATCAGGCACAAACGAAAAGCGGTAAACATTGTTCTCAAAAGAGGGCAAAAGTGGGACAAATCAAATGCAAACAAATATAGATGAACCAAAATTGACGAAGCATAAACCTTCGAATTCCGAAAGACACCTTTTCCATAACAAAAACAATGATAAAATCCTTTTCACAACAAGCTTGATCAAAATCCAATATTTTTCCCGATTTAAAGAAGGAAACTCAAGCCAAAATCAAAAGGTAGAATCCTTTACAAAACATGATTAATCAACTCTAACAACTCTTTTTCAGATTTAACGAAGCAACCCATACCATAGCAAAAACGTTACAAACCTTTACCACAGCAAGAACGTTCAAACCCTTACCTCAAACAAGCTTCCGACCAAAAGAAAACCTCCAAGCACCACTCTAGCGCCAAAAGAGCTTTCCAAGCCTTCTATTCTCTCCCTCTCTTCCGTAAAGGAACAAGGAACCAAGAACAAAATGGCTAAAATAAAACAAAGAGGCTATTTATATGGGACAAAAAATCAAGTTTTTATTTCACCGAAAATCAACATTGAGTCGACTGAAAATACATTTAAGTCGACTGAAATCACCTTTAAGTCGACCGAAAACATCTTTTAGTCGACCGAAAACACCTTTCATCAAAACACTCTTAATTCGGTCGAAAATAGTTTTAAGTCAACTAAAAATACTTTTTAGTCGACTGAAAGTACTATTCGTTTGACTGAAGGTACTGTTCATCGACTAAAAGTTACTGTTCAAAATCACTGTTCATAGTTACTGTTCAAAATCTCTGTTCATAGTACTGTTCAAAATCACTGTTCATCGACTAAAACTTTTAGTCGACTGAAAACACTCTTTTAGTCGAATAAAACCTTTAAATTCGACTAAAACTCCAGAAAACTATTTTTATACAATTTAAATACTTTTTAGTCGACCGAAACACTTTTAGTCGACTCAAACCTTTTAAATTCGACTAAAAGTTACTGTTCATCTGATCAAAAATTTCAAAAATAATCCCAATTCATTTTCTTAGTTTTCACAAAGGACCACAAACTTATTTATTAAAAAATATACAATTTTTACGTAAGGAAAAGAAAATTTTCGGGGTATTACATGTCCATCTTCCGTGTTGAGCAAGAGGTAGGAGCCGTTGTCTCTGACTTCATGCACTTGAAGTGGTCCTTCCCAATTCGGTGTGAACTTTGGGGCTGATATGTTGCCGAGTATATGTTTGGCTGCTTGGAGAACAAGGTCACCCTCGACGAATGTCCGTTGCTTCACAGTTTTTCCATATGCTTTAGTGAGTTGTTCGTGGTACTTTTTCATACGGCGCAAGGCATTGGCTCTCCTTTCATCAAGTCCTTCAAGGGCGGTCATTCTGGTTTCTTCCTCCCCAAGCCCACTACTTAGGGAGAGTTTGGCTGACGCGACCGCAATCTCGGCTGGTACCACACACTCGTCCCCGTAGATAAGGGAAAAGGGTGTGGCCTTTGTTGCTGTGTGCTTGGAGGTTCGATAAGCCCAAAGTGCAAGGCTTAGCTTTTTGGACCATGAACCACTCGCATCATGGACCATTCGTGACAATACCCATAGTAGAGTCTTGTTAGAAGCTTCAGCTTGACCATTTTCTTGTGGGTAGTAAGGGGTGGATGTAGCGTGGTTGATGTTGTATCCTTCCATGAAAGTTTGGACATCCCTGTTGATGAATGGCATGCCGTTGTCAGATATGATACACCGGGGGATACCAAAGTGACAAATGATGTGATTCTGCAAGAAGTTGGAAATGACGCCTCCCGTGGCTCGTCGTAGAGGTATGGCTTCGACCCACTTTGTGAAACGTCCCGTTACGACCATAATCCAAGTGTGAACCTGTGATGTTGGGTGGATGGGGCCTATGATGTCACGACCCGAACCCATGGGCATACCTGCGAGCTAGGCACGTGACCGGCCGTAGACCTAATGGACTCCAACCAAGGGCTCTGCCAGGCCTTACTATAATTTGTATACAAAAATTCTATAACCAATTATCTTTATCCTTAATAATATTTCTAAAGTCACGCTTACAATTTCTCAATAAATCTCCAATGACATTCTTTATTTAACAACTAACATAGATTATCCGGTAAAGATCTAAGCTTCAAAAATCTCAAATTACAAATCCAGTACTAGCATACCACCTAAGGATTTGTTAAATAATCTAAGAGGACTACAACTCCTCTAGCAGTCGTCTACCATAATCCTCGTGGCCTTCATTAGTTCGGTTCCATCTAGATCATTGCCTGAAAAATATTTAAATGAATGAGCTTGGGGCACAGTAAGTACACATATCATATCCCTAAAATAGGTTTTGGGATTCATAAAAACATGCCAAGGTTTTCTTCAAATTTAAAACTGATAAATATTTTCACAAGAGATATTATACATATATCTACTTTATGAAAGCAATTCATTCAAGATTCACAGTAACGAAGTATGACATCAAGAAGGCTTATTAACAACTATTATAGTACATCAAAACATAACTATGCTGCGGTCAGCGTACATTCCCCCCTGACTAGGGCCCACAATCCCTACTCCACCCGAGATAAATATTATTCGGTCAGGGTATGCGCCCCCCCCCCCCCCCGACTAGGGCCCACAATCCCTCCTTCGTCCGGAATACATATTGGTGTGGAAAAAAAGGGCACACCACGAGCAACAGTACTGTGCGTCAACGTATCGTCCCGTTGACCAGGACCCAACAATCCAACTTTCTCCCATGGATATGGGGCGCAACAACCAAGCCAGAATACCGTCTCATTTAACATATATGAGCCAACTTTAAAACACTCCTCATAGAAAATATTTCATGGCATTTTTGTTGTATTTTATCATCAAACAATTTACACAAAAGCAGTAGCGTGCAAAAGGCTTTAAACTTTTAATTGAACAATTCATTTTTACATATATGTAGACGGAAAATAGGGTATATGGAGGAATATGGCAGGAGTACTTACCTTACTCAGTAATTGGTTCTTGAGCTTGATCACAGTCGCTCCTATCTCTTGACTACTGAAACCTAAATAACAAACCACAAGGACGTCATTAACTACCGCTCGAGCATGCCCAAGTATCACGTTTCTTTTGAGTGCGTGAAGTTTACCAAACTGCCCCTCGTACTTTGTAAAATTTCCTATTCACCCCCGATGCCTAACGTACCATTATCCACCTGGATATAACCTAAAAGAATACTTTTCAACCACTCAAGCATCACAATAATTTTAGATCACTATAAAATTCTAGGTTTAGAACAATCTTGTTTACTATGTTAAATAATTCAAAAGCCTATTTTAAAAATAAAATTGTTTGAGACACTTCTCTTGCCCGAAAAAATCTGAGACAATTCCACGTCGAAGGTTTCCTAAAAATAAGTGGAGTTTTAGTTTTATATTTTGCCTAAATCTGTTCGGAAATGCCCTTTAAAAATAGTTTAGTAAACTGTTGTAATAGTAGTGCGTTACGCGATTGCCGATCAAGCGTTACGCTGCTAACGGTGCTAAAAATAGCAAACGACTTTAAAAACTTTCAAAACTTTAGCAAGTATCTTACCATAGCTATATAAGATTATTGTAAAAGTTTCAGAATTTAATAACTTAATACTATTTTAAAATACACCAAAATTCCTTGTTCGGATAAAATTAGTTAGCACGCTTCCCAAGCTCATAAAATCTAAGATTTTTTTCCTGTGTCTAGATCTTGTAAAAATAATAATAGTTACTCTTTTGAGTTTTGTTCAAATAAGTTTCTAGGTATATCTTAAAATTCGGAGAAAAACTGCTATAACAATATTTTCATTAGCGACACTTTTGTGTTTAATTTTAAAAACTAAGCTTTTCCCTCTCTTGCTACGGTATCATCTTCCCCATTTACACTTAGTCGTACTCTTGTACCCATAACCACCTCAGCCCATAGCACCCATTTTCTTAGCCTCTTACTCACCCACCTTTACAACACCCGTAAATCTTATCACTTGCTTAGTCATATGTATGTAAATATTTTCCCTAAATTCTCATACAAACATAATTCATGAGTCACACACCCACTATCACGGCAGTAGGTTTTCCTTGTTCATGTTTTCTCCTTGAACAAACCACAAATATATGCATACAACCTTTCCTCCCACATGACATGTATATATACACACACATCAATCTACTTCATTTTCCCAACATCATACAATTTCTCAAAACCACTGCGTCACGGCAGTAGCTTCATTTCTCATGTCCTCTCCACTCATGCAACCCAGTTTCACCCCATTAAACTTGGAACCACATATAATTTTTGCACCCATCTCATAGGTATGTACATAGAACACACTAAACTCTAAACTCATAATATATATTCACAAACACCACCCATATCCACATGGCTGTGACTTGCCGTTACCCTTCGTCCCATGAGCATATCTGCGCAAATACACGCTAACGCACGCACCCATTAAACACGCGCACACATAGCGGCTGTAGCTGCTATTGGCAGCCTCCCCCTCGACCATGCAATCTCACATTTTCAAGCATTTGGGACAGTTATCCATCACGGCAGTAGCTTGCATTGCCTTCAAATTAATTATTACACTCCACTCTTCTCACCAATCTACACACAAGTACCCATTACCTTGATTTACACCCACACACATATATGCACAACATTCCTTGTTTTTCACCTCTCATCCATCTATATAATACATAAAATAAGTCTTAAAATTTGGTAAGTCTTTCTTTATGAGAGCCTGCATATAGCAAGGCTCAAGATACTACTTAAATATTATTGCCACTCAAAGTGCATGCACCTTTGCTTCAACCATGTAACCCATCCGCAAACTATATGGACTCTTAGAGTTAACAAGCCAGGATATAGGAGTTCAATGTAGAATTTCATGCAACGTGCAGTTACTATGTGATGCATTTTAACTCTCTTGTCACACCTTCACGTTGAATTGAGAGCTACAAGTATAAACTGGAGAAGGAGCATTTGCTTCACAGAAACCCTTTTCCTTAAAATGTTATAGAAAATTTCATACAAACCATCTGTTTCCCCCGCGCCGTGCTGCAGCCGTTTCTTTTCTCTTGGCAGCTATCACCTACGGCACACCACACCACGGCACACCACACCACGGCAGTCATGGTTTCCTTCCCACAAATCATCACGGCAACATGGCTGTCGAAATCTCTCTTACGCATAAACGGTCCCTTACTGAAGACCCATTACGCCACACCTACGCATGGTAACTTCAACATCGCAGGGTGCATCCTGAAAATCCCCTGCGAAACAACTTGCCTTCCGTTACGAAATAATTGACTGACTTGCGCTTGATAGATCGTGTTGAACTGCGGTCAGGTGATAGAACCCCGTGGGATAAGTACTGGATAAAAGGCTGGCGCCAGTCACCTTTGACGTCAATGACAAGAGCTTCTGCATTGTCCGGTGCATACAAGCACTCGGAACAGTCCCTTTGTATATCTGAGGCATCCTTGGCCATGGATGGCCAATAGAGGCCCATACGCTGGAGGCGACGATATAGAGGGGGACCATCGAGGCCACAACACTTCTGATGGTCGAGCTGAAATTTGTGCTTTGCTTCTTTCGGGGCCAAACACCTGGCTAGGGTGCCTCCGGGACATCGTCTATACAAGACATCTCCCAACATCAAAAAGTCTATAAGGGTAGAGGCATAAGTAAGAGATGGCGTCTTAAGTTGGTCGACGATCGACTACTTCCAATCGTCTGTAGTAATGTCCTTCGGGACTAGGTTCAATGTTGTGCATGGTTCCGTTTTCTTGATGATGGTTAGCATTCACTGCTCACCATCAACCTCCATCTTCGACGCGATCGTGGCCAAGCTGTCCGCATGTCTGTTGTGGCACCTATTGTGATGTTCATACTGGATATGGCCAAGTCTTCCTTCCAAGTGTTGCACCAAGGCACGATAAGGTGCCAAGGCTAGCTCCTTGACTGCAAACTCTCATCGACCTGCTTCATGATCAAGTTTGAGTCTCCTTTCATGCATAATGACTTAGCCCCCATACTGGTGGCCAGCATGAGGCCAATGACAAGTGCCTCATACTCAGCTTCATTGTTAAATACCGGGAATGCGAGCTTGAAGGATAGGGATGTGGTAACACCTCTGAATTTTGAAGGACTATGCCGGCACCCCCTTACTGGAGGGGAGCTCTATTGGGACCTTTGCTAGTGGCTGAGCCGTCGAACTCAAGCGTCCACAATTCATCGATGTCAGAAAATCAGGACAGTCTCCTCCCCAGGCAATTGGACTGAGGTCAGCTCGTATTGTTGGAGCGGAAAGAAGGCCAAGAGATCGGCAAGTGCTTGGCTCCATAGAGCTGTAGGGTTTTTGATAGATAGGCCGAACTCAGCCAAGAGCAACAACCAGCGAGTAAGATGGCCAGATAGGGCAGCGCGTGTAAGCATGTACCGTAGTGGATCAGCCTTAGTGACGAGTGTGATCTGGTGTGCCAAAACGTAATGTCTAAATTTCTGTGAGGGGTATACCAATGCTAGGCAATGCTTCTCGATCTCGGAATAATTGGCTTCGGGTCCCCTGATCGACTGACTAAGATAATAGACTGGACACTCCACCCCATCCACCTCTTGGGCAAGCAACGCCCCTATGGACCTAGGCGAGGAACGCCCTTATGGCCCCACCATTGTCTTTGATCAGATCCACCGTCGTTCTGCCGCCACGTCATCTCCTATCAGATCCGCCACCACTGCGCTACCACCGTTCCGATCAAATCTATTTATATTATTTATGTTTGTATTTTGTACGTATTTTAGTTTTTTATTACTTCAAAAGTAAGAATTAATTTGTAGCCTATACATAATGTTTTGGTTTTTTTGTTGAGAAATTGTTTTGTCTGGAGATAGGAGTGATTGTGTTGAAATTGAGAATCTGAGATCATCACAGCCCCGTAGCAATGAAACTAGAAAGAGATTGTAGTCTACTAGCAAAAGGAAAATTAGTGAAAAATTATTTACTATTAAGTATTCACGTTAAGTAGTTAAAAAAGGCTTAATATATAAACAAAAAGTGTGTTAAAATCTGTTTGTTTAAAAAAAACTAGACATGTACCCGCGGGTAATACCCTACCCGCAAGGGTAGGGTACGGATCCTGAAAAACCCTACCCGTAAAAACCCGAGTAAAAATTACCCGAACCATTTTTACCCGGACCCGACCGGGTTTTACTCGTACCCTACGGGTATACCCGTTTGCCAGGTCTAGTTTTGTCAGTTGGCCCCCTAGGCTCGGGCTAGGCCGTCCTTGGGTTAATTGACATCTCTACTTTGTTTGCTTGATCAAATTTTTTTCTTAATCCATTTAATTAAGTCCAATAGTTAGTCCAGTCCAGTAAGTCTAGTGTAATTGTCCAGTCAAGTCTAGTAATTGGGTACGATCCATTCAAATTAATTGGGTCCTATCCAATTAGTTGCGTCTAGTCCATGTTAGAAGATTATGATTTACATAGATGATTTAGGATTGTATTGTGATTAATTGTAACACTGCAGATATTTTTTGGAGCGTTAACCGATCAATCGATCAAATCCTCAATTATCTGATCAATTTAATACCACTATAGAAACCCAAAAACATCCAAGTCAGATCTCTACAAATAACTCAACTGTCTCAGCAAGCTATTCTCATCAAAATACTTAATTTATTAAATTACACATTGGATCCATCACAGGGCTTAAATAAACAAATAATGAAAACATTAGCTATTCTGAAATCAAGCTCGCTCGTTCTGAAATCTTACTGACGATTATTTACTGCAGAAGGGAATAGAAAAAGGAGTGAGCCTTTGAGAGCTCAGTAAGGTCACTCAAAATTCAATAGGCAATACAAACGAATCAATGACAACATGGGAAAAGATAATCTCAATTTCTCAATCAGGATTCAATAGATACACTTTTAATTACACTGAAACAATGCAGATGATATTGAACATGAGTACAATGCAAAAAAGCCACACAGGCAGTGCTCATTAACAATATGGTTACATATGCATGTGAACACTAGCAGACCATCCTTATATCACTCACGATACATACCATTCTTATAACTCCTCAATACACTAACTCTTGTCAATATGCAAAGTGCAATAATGCAATACTTAAATCAATGCATAATGAAAAATAAATACGTAGCATCGAAAATGAATTGTCAATAAACATACAAGGCTCAAAACAGGGTATTAGTGGTAATCGATACAATTTCATCACAATTATAACTGAGCCCAATAGAAGCATCAATAACAATTTAGAAAGAATATTTACGATGTCAAATAGATGAAATAGGGTTTCGGAAGAAATCTCTTACCTCGATCCAAGTGCTAAAGCTAAAAACGCTTTCGATCAAATCCTCGGAGTTAACTTAGGCTCAGAAAGTCATTTATCAGAACACTATCTATACTACTATATTATAAACCAATATAACTATCCAGAGTGTACCCATTTCTCTACCCGAAATAAAAAATTCAGAACGGGTTACACACACGGCCAACCTACCCCGAAACTCGTCACACTCCTCAAGACTCAGAAATATCCCAAAAATATTTTTAACGTTCATTAAGCATTGTAGCTTAATACAGCATATGGCATAAAAATATAATTTTTAAATATTTTTGAATAAAAATAATTTCTTTAAATACACTAAAAACTAATAAATTTCCATAGTTACTTCTAGATGAAAATAAAGACTCATGATTTTTATAAGAGCTCTTAATACATGTATGAAAATTATAGGAATAAAAATCAGAATTTAAAAGGCATTAAATTAATTCTTTATTTTTTGTCTTGCCAAATTCGAGGCGATACGAAAATGATAATAAATCAACTCCAAAAATAAACAAAATTTTACTAAGTCTTGCTTATACCGTAAAAACATTACTCTAATGTTTTCAGAAGATTTTCATGGGTTTAAAGGCTCCAAAAGATTTTTATAATTATGAATTTCAAAAAATATAACAAATTCATACGATTTCTGAAAAATTATAAAATTTTACCAGAAATTCTATTATAGCCTAAGGCATCTTAGGGTAAATTTTCACACATCAATGATCACTACGCACTACCAGACTCATGCGCTAAACAATGCGTGGATCCGTGGTATACCCGTGAAAGCACCAGGTACCACTCACTGCTTACATCCACTTACTGTCTACCCATTTTCACCCTTTTTCTTAGCTACACTCCAGAAACGCTCACTTACAGGTCATGGATGTCTTCTCCCTTCCTCATACACACTCATTTTTCACTCACATTACTCCCATATATATACATACATTAATAATACAGTCACTTCACCTCTCACAGTTTCCATCCCACAAATGTATACCTAACCAATTCATCCTTACACAATACATTCCTCCCACACCCACTGTTCTACTCTCTATTACACGCGCACACACACATACACACACACTCACACAAAACAACACGCACTCATATCCATGCACACACCACACACATTTATACATTGCCTTCTTGGCAGTTCAAGCACACACGCACACATTATCTACACAACACACACATCATTTACACATACACAGGAACATGAACAGTCTCATACACCCATACATACACACATAACACACGCACACACACAATACATGCAAATACACACACAATACAATCTCACAAAATTCACACACGTAGGCCCATATACACACATACATTCATCATACACACATATGGCCACAACAAAAACTCTTTCAAACCCATTACAGATCATGGTAGTGGGTATATATATATATATATATATATATACACACACACACACACTCTACACATTGAACACCCCCAACACCCTTGAATTCACATAAAGAAAAAGCATGGCCATGGCAGCCATGTCTCCTCTCCAACACCCTCACGACCCATCTTAAATTTGCCACTTACTGGCCCATTTCGCTTCCCATCTCACACCATGTAATTACACTTAACCCATTTGCAATACTCGTTTGCGATACCCATTTGAAATACTCATTTGCAATACCCATTTGAAATATTCATTTGTAATACCCATTTGTAACACCTGAGCATCCAAACACGACTACACTCCAAGCCCCACCGAAACACACACACTTAGCACATTGTCGTCCCTCTTCTTTCTTTCTTTATACTCAGCCACAAATATATAGATGTACACGCACACATGCAAACATACATTTATACACGCCTTACAGCACTCCCGCCTCAAAGAAACTTTTAAACTGCAATCCCCATTTGAAATGCAAGGGTCATACCCAATCAAAAGCACAGCCCCATTCACAAATGCTTGCGACCAGGTATACTCATAGATACTTTAAAGAGGTGCACCAGCAGCAAAGCTCCTCCAACACTTGGAAAATCACCACCCCGACCATCGACTAGACACGCCACTGTTAATCCTACCTTGCCGTGCAAGCAATAGCACTTCCCACACATGCCCATCCGTCCGTGAGCTGCCTATTCTTAGCAGATTGACTTATCACTAATGTTTGAATTCCATAGGTTTGAATATTTGAATGTGTAACAGAATCATAATTCCCTCCATGTATCTTTCTTCACCCATGGATCCTATCAATATATACGAGCTGTACATAAAGAAAACAATGAAATGAAAACACTTTATTCTCTTATACATGGTATCAGAGCCAACCTGAGTAAAAGCTCATTTTTTTTTCATCACTGATCCATGGCAACTCCTGTGGTCCTCTTCAATGCACCATCTCATCTTCCCTCCAAACTTACATATACAAACTTCACCGTCTGGTGCACTAAACTATATTCCACTCTCATTGGCCATAATCTTCTTGGCTTCATTGATGGTTTAACTCCACCACCTTCCCAAACTATTCCTGAATCCTCCACCTCCACCAAACAAATTCCAAACCCGGACTATATAATTTGGCTTCACCAAGATTAACTTATCCTCAATGCCATGCTCGGCAGTTGCGTTGACACCATTCAACCTCACATCTCCATTGTTTCCTCCTCACAGGAAGCATGGGAACGTCTTTTAGTCCTTTTTGCCAATAAATCTCGCTCGCAAGTCATGTCACTCAAAGAACGTCTCCTTAACAACCCTCGAGGCACTCGCTCAATTCAGGAATATCTCCAATACATGCGAGCCATTGCAAATGATCTTTCGCTTAACCCTCTAGCTGAGGATGACTTGGTTCTTTACACCCTTGCTGGTGTAGGTCCTGAATTCAAAGAAATTGCTGCTATAATTCAAGCTCGTGACTCACCAATATCATTTGATGAACTCTATGACAAGCTTGGAGACTATGAACTCCATCTCAAGAAGGAAGAACCCATCCCTTCTCTCTCCTCTATTGCTACGGCAAAGTACACTCATCGCCCACACCGATTCTTACCTCGGAATCTACCTAACGATGGGAACGCCGTCTCTGGGCGTCCCAGTGACGATATCCATCCACGAGGCACTAATCAGTTCCCTGGTCATCACAATAGTAACTCTACCAGGCGACCTCAATGGTCCCGCGCCCAACCACCCATAATCGCATCGCTACTCTTCGGTCCTCTCTTCACTGCCATTTTTGTGATCGTCATGGCCATGCTACCAATGAATGTTGTAAACTTGCCCGGTTTCTTCATGAAAATGATGTTCAAACCCTGCACTCTGTTCAATCAACCCAGGCTGCTACACCCACTGCCAATGCAACCACATTCCACCATCAATTCTCACAATCCTGGCTCTTTGACACTGGTGCATCTCATCATGTCACATCTGACAATGACAATCTTCATACTTATTTAAACTCTGGCGGTCCCGATGAAATTGATATCAGTGATGGTTCATGTTTACAGATATCTCACTTTGGCAATGCCAAATTGCACACACCGAATACCACATTTGCTCTCGATGATGTTCTATGTGTTCCCTTCATAAATCGAAGCCTCATTTCTGTTGCAAAATTCTGTCATTCTAATAATGTCTCACTTGAATTTTTTCCTCTCTAATTTGTGGTAAAGGATATATGCACGGGGGCACCACTTCTTCGTGGGAAGAACGTAAATGATGTTTACTGCATGTCTTCCTTACCCACGGCACAAGCTCATTTCACGGCGAAGTCCCAACTCACTGAATGGCATTAGCGTCTCGGTCACCCATCCCTACGAGTCCTCCACTCAGTTCTTACGTCCCATCAACTAGGATCTCCCTTTCCTTCCATAAGTTCCTTTCATTGTAATTTTTGCAATTGTAATAAAAAGTCATAAATTGCCGATTCATGCCAATTCGTTCACTAGTTCTCAACCATTACAATTACTTTACACTAATGTTTGGGGACCAATAGATTTATCACTTGATCATTTTTGTTACTATCTAATTTTTGTCAATCATTACACCAAATATATTTGGTTATATCCTATACGACAAAAATCTGATGTTCGCACATTATTTTCCCAATTCAAAAACCTGGTTGAAAATTTTTTCCAACTACCAATCTTGTCTATTTACTCCGACAATGGCGGTGAATATGAATATCTCAAAGACACTCTCACTACAAATGGCAGTTCACATTTCACCACCCCTCCTCATACCCCAGAACACAATGGCACTTCCGAATGCCGTCATCGGCACATTGTTGAAACTGGTCGAACACTTCTTCAAATAGCCTCTCTTTCGCTCAAATTTTGGCCACACACTTTTCTTATGACTATTTTTCTAATAAACCGTCTTCCGACTGCTGTCCAAATATCTGAAAACGCTATTTTAAGTATCCTGATGTCATTTCTGGTCTAAAAAATATTTTAGAGAATTTTATCCGAAAATTTCGAATTGGTGTCTGGGTGGAGCGCTAAAGGGCTAGTTTTGTGAAAAGTACCTATTGACCTCAGAATGGCACAAAATTTTAGAATATGAATCCTATTAGTAAAATAAAATTTTTTAAAATTTTTTAGATTAAAATAACTTAGTTTACTAGGCTAAATAATTCGCTAATTTAGTTTAATCGACGCCCTAATTTAGCGCCCTTTGCAGACACCAAAAATTCTAAAAACATTCCAGAACATAGGTCTAGTAAAAATATTAGGGGTTATATGCGACACCCTCAACCCTAGTGATATCACCGGGCTGAGTTGTCGACCATAATCACATTCAAAACCCTGTGCTGAATACAGAGCAACTACATCCTCATACTCACACATCATTAATAGACGCTCCAAAATGCGTCCTTACAAAATTTTTTCTTACAAACATACATCATACTGCAGCAGAAAACTCTCAAGTCTATGAACAACATGCATATGTACAACCTAATATACAACTGTAGTCGTAGGATTCTTAACAACCGATCTCACGGCTCAATCTTTATCTCACACAACGCATCCCCTTGCTCAACTTTTCTAACTTGTTTCTCTTCCCTTCTCTAGAGGGTTCTCCTTATAGCCTGCACAATACAACATAAGGAATGAGCGCAAATCGCCCAGTAAAGACAACACGAGGAATATCGTGTACAAATGATTCAAAAGACTCGGAGGAATAATAATCATCTCAACGATAGCAATGAATCAAGAATAGTCAATAAATTTCAGCATCAACATAACTTGTCAAACGAAAAGTTTTCTTTCGTTAGACTGAGCGGCTTTAAGGCCCAATAGAACAGCATTACTGCCACCTCCTCATGGACTGGACTGACTGACCGACAGACTGACTATGCAAGTGAATACTAAAATAGGAAATTGAAAGATAAAACATCAACGAAATATAAGTCATTAACATCATTAACATCAAAAGAAAATCAAATGCAATGCAACTCAGACACGACAGACTAGGCTCGACCAGACATGACAGACTTGACTCGCGCGCCCTACATCCTCTTTGCCAGTGATCATGTTTCACAGGCCATCCTCCTCATATTGATGTCCTATTTTACGGGATGTTCATCTCAGTCTCAAGTAAATAAAAGAGACATTGTCAACAAGCAGGGAACTCATTTAGAGTGCTTTCCCTAATCACGTTACATCCAAGCAACAACACATCATCAACGGGGCGGACTATGGGAAAATTTATTCCACCTTATGTCCTTAACAACACAGCTCAACAAGGAATACCAGATCAGAAGATTGACCGGTGTTCAGACCTAACAACAAGAGTTCAATGTAACATCATCAACATGGGGGACTTGGGAGAAGATTACCGCAAGCCCTCAACAACGTTCTTACATAAGAGAAATGTCGGTTATCAATAAATACCAACATTTCAAAACAACACGCAACGACCTCAACAACATCAACGACATCATTATCAATGATAGGACGGACTCGGGAGAAGATTACCGCAAGTCCTCAATGGTGTTCTCAAAGAGAAGAGATACCGGCTATCAATAATTACCGGCATCTCACAACCACCACACAACAACCCTACACAACATCATCATCCACTTCAGGTATGCTAATCAAATCAAGTCATAGCATACAAGGATGCCCATCATCCTTACTAAATTTTATCAACAGGACGGACTAAGGAAATTTCTTCTACCCTAAGTCCTCAACGGCATAATTAAAATATACGTATACCGGTCACAATGACTACCGGTGTCAACCCATAACAGCAAGAGTCCAACATAAACGTCATCAACATAGTATGCTAATCGAAACAATGCATTAGCATAATAGAACCGCATTGTCCTTACCTAATTGGCTTATAGCCGAAGCAGCTCGCAACTTCTGATCGCAACAAGCTGCGTCACCTAGTCAAATAATACCCTGCTCATTAGACATCATTCAACATATACACACTCCTTATTCTACCCCTTCCCCTTTAACCGCTCATCGCATTTTATGACCGCTAGTTAACCCGATCCAATAACTAGATCCTTAACCTAGCCTTACCAACGCATTAACAATAACCAATGCCTCATTATTTCAACGGATTAACATCATGCCTCATTTTCCACCTCTTCAGATGCATAATATTGCATGTTCCCAAAAATTTAGCCCCAACTTGGCAAATTACCAAAATACCCCTCTGATGGCCATCGCTCCAACAAACACCTCAGAACTACTTTAAAATAAATTTTTTTAGATGTTTTATACTCCTTTCCCGAACTAAAAGTCATTCAAAAAATTTTATTGGAAAAATTATCGAAATACCCCCCGCTAAGCGTGGCAAATTACCGAAATGCCCCCGGGAGTTCACTATCACCCCAACGCCCCAAATCAGCTTCAAAACAACCTTTTAGGTGTTTTACAATCCTTCTGGGACTAAAAAGTCTGTCGAAAAACTCTACCAAAAAAATTACCAAAATGCCCCTTTCTAGGTGGCAATTTACCAAAATGCCCCTGAGGGTTCCCGGCATCAGAAAAGTCTCAAACACGCATTAAAATACTATTTTAGGCTTCATGAATTCATTCTTGAGCTAAAAACTATTTTACATAATTTTTGTCCAAAAATCCCGAACCGGTGTCCGACCGAACGCTTAAAAGCCTTTCGGCCCAAAAATAGCTAACAACTTTAGAATGACCCAAAATCATGGGAAATGGAACTTCATAGCATCTTAAGGTCCTCATAAAATTTTCACTCAAAACTGCGCTAGTTTGATGTTTTAAATTTTACCGTAAAGTTCCAAACTTTTGATATTGGTTAACCCCTTTGCCGACCTGGGAAAAATCTGAACTTTTTCTACAATGTCGGTATCTTAAAAATAACCAGGGTCTCTTTTTTACACTTTGGCTAAATCTAACTCTAACTATTTTTAGAAAATCGAATTTTAAACTGTTAACTTAATTTCCACCTTTAGTGACAAAAACAGTCACTATTCACATCAAACACACACACTAATTCACCTTTCTTCACACAGTCTTCATCTTCTTCTTCACTTCATTCACTGCCGATTGCAACCATCTCACGAATTTCATCCTTTCCACCCAAAATCATTTCTAATTCCATTCAAATTTATCATATCTCACTCCTTTATACATTCTAACACACATGTACACTCATTAATCCAACCCAAAATCTCTATATTCAACCACCCGAATCATATTCATATACATACACCAAGAACACGCACCAACTACACTCTAAACACACACTTTACTATGTAATTTTATCCATTTTTCATTCTTTTACCATTTTACGCTCTCATATAAACATTATACAACCTAAGTCATTCGAATCCCTTTCTCCCGAACCCATATACACCGTGACACACACACACATATGTATACACGGATCACCTTCAACAAAAAAAACCCACAAACTTTATACAATAATTTCACATAATTAGTGAAAAGAAGATGAATTACCCTGTTAGGGTTCGAAAATCCTTTCTTTCTTCTCCTTTTTCCCTCTCTTCTTCCTCTTTTCTTCTCTTCTTTCCTCCCTGTTTCTGGGTTCTTCACGGGTTACTGTTCACGACACTGTTCATGACTTTCTCATATTTACATTTTCCTCCCCAACACTTTCTTTCCCCCCCCCCCTTTTTTTTCTCAAGTTTTATCCTTCTATTACTTTATAGTTTATATTACTTAGTCAGCATAAATTAACTAGGAGGTGGCAACTTTGGGCTCCCAGGTTTGAGACACCTCTTGCAAATTTTTACAATTTGCACTTTGACCCCTAAAGTTTCTGAAATTGCACTTTGGCCTCACAACTTTGAAAAAATTATAATTGGACCCCAAAATCACCATAACCCCTCCTTTAGCCCCCTAACACCTCATTATCATCAAAATGATGCTACTTAATAAAAATATGCATCCCGTTCATCATATTTTTCAAAATTACACTTTTACCCCTTCAACTTTCTAAAATTATATTTTGACCCCCAAGGTCAAACTAACCTCTCATTTAGCTCCCTAACACTTAATCATCATCAACGTATTGCCACGTAATAAAAATAGTACCCCTTAACTAATCAAACTCACGGTTAGATTAATTTTCGGTATTTTCGGGGTGTACAGTTTTGGACTTTGGCTAGTTCTTAACCTATCTATTTACAAAAATTTATGGAAAACTGCTTAAATAAATTTCTAGCATTAGCGACAAAAACTGTTACTATTCAAATCAAACACACACACTAATGCACCTTAGAACACACACTTGTCTTCTACCTTGGCCAAGCACACACCCAACTCACTGATACACTCCTTTCACCCACAAACACTCTTCCAAATACTCTCAAAATGCTACAGAAATGAATTTACACCAAATACTTACACTAACATATAATTAACCACACCATTACTCCCCCCCCCCCATCACTCACCAGAAACACATATGAACATACACACACACTGAGCACACTTAGAACCTCCACTGTGAACCACATGATATTCACCTACAACCTAAGCATCCACTCAGCTCACCGTCTTCACTCCCCTGCCCCGCAGCCAACACACATACCCAAAACATACTAAACAAGCACTCACAAACACCGAATCACACAACAGTAACACGTGAACAGCCCCTTCCGGTAATCAACCTGCCAAATTTACCTCAAACACATACTAAATACACACAACAAAATAGTCTACAGGTGGAAGTTTACTCTTTTCGGAATTCCTCCAATTTCTTCCTTCTCTTTTTTTCTTTACCTTTTTCCCCTGCTCTCTTCCCCAAGTCTGCTCTCTCTCTCTCTTGCTCTGTTTTCTATTTTTCTTCTTATTTTTCACTGTTTTCTTATTATTCTGCTTTTGGCTTTCTCTTCTCTCTTTTTTTTCTTTCTTTTCTTTCACCCGAGATTCATTTATCTTCAATCCAATTTTTATGATTTAATTAGCTTAGTCATTGCAAGCTAGTAGGTGGTGGCAAGACTCTAAAAAAACATGGTTTTGAAATTATTTTCATAAAATTGCAAAATAGTCCCTCAAGTTTCCAAAATTATGAACTAACCCCAAACTTTTGTATAACTACATCAAAGTCCCAAATTTGGTCGAATCTTGATTAATTAAATTAAATGTCACTGAAACATATACTACCACCCATTTGATTATTTTTTCATCACTACAAACATTAATTTACAATTAGCCCCCAAAGTATTCTGAAATTATGAAAATGTCCCCAAAATTTTAAAAATAATATTTTTGCCCGAAAATTACTTTAAGCGTCGATACTTTACTAATACTCGAGCATTGTTCAAAATTATCGCTCATTTATTTTTTGGAGTATCGATGGTTATTTAATTGGCTCCCAAAGTTCAAGATATTACAGCTACATCCTTTGATCCTTATCATATTATTAAGCCAACCACCCTTTAGGTCAACCAACTTGAGAACCTAATTTTAAAATGTAATCGTAATACTTGCAAATTGCTAGTTCGTCCCTTTTTCAGTATTACCCTACCTTTTCTACCAAAGTCAAGATAGTTATGTATATCCTTTTGATTATGTCCTCTCACTAACAATTGAGTATTCAAGTAATCATGTTTCATTTAAAGCTTTCTCATTTTGTGGGAACCCTTGGGCACTTGGCCCAATCTTTACAAGTCTCTAAACAATCATACTGCTCATGATATGGCTATCTTTTTTTCGTGTTAGTGGGCTCAGAATAGACACATTAAGCACGTTACTCTACGTAGAGACTAACAATTTACTATCTCACTGGTGCACATATGTATCGGCTATGAAAACTACAGTATTCTTCCATAGTTTTTGTAGAGATTCAGATGGAGAAGTCCTCCATTGCCTTGTTATCATGCTAAGGTAAATCTTTTTCGATTTAGGAATGGCTACTTTATGGCACGACATAGAGTGCTCTTCCCCCTTAACATAATATTGTTTTACTTTCAATTGTTTAAAGAAAGAGAGTTAATTTGTTTGTTCGGCCTCCGTTGCCAATTTGATCTTTGTTTTAATTTGTGTAGGCCTTCAAACAAGACTATGTAACTTTCCCTCTTATTAATGCAATTCTACTATTTAAACACCCCCCCCCCCCCCACACACACACCAAAAAAAAACGTGAAACATAGAAAAAGCAATAGGAAAGGTGATCTCGTATAAAGAAGGTTAGTGAAGCAGTCGGGTCAAGGCTTTAGCCTAATGCTCCTAGTTCAAATCCAGTAGATTGTTTAGAATCTAAGAAGATTTTGTGCCCACAAAAAGTGGTTTATAAGGAAGAAGAAGATTTTGAAGTATGATTTTTAGTTTGTTAGTTTAAAGTGTGGGTTTTGTCTTGTCAGCGGTACAAAAGCCAATAATGATGAATGGAGGAGAATTATACTTACTCCATCGGAAAGATAGGTTTCGATTCGTTGATCAAATGCGAGGCTACGTCAACTCCCTCATTTAATATCCAAATATGCTTGAGAGCTTTGATCTGGTCTCGTTGATTAAAAAAGTGGGAATAGACCTCTTTTTTTATAACAAATGTCTAGCTTAACTAGACATCCTAACTTTTGGTGGGTTTTAAGAAGAACATAGCAGATTATTTCTATGATAAGCTTTTCTTCTTTCCTATAGCCAACAAAAAATTACACATCAAGGTAGAGAGATCCAAGCTGCCCAACTCGTATAAAAGAATATCATATCTAGAAACACAAGAGGATATTAGGTAGAGTATGCACAGTCTTCTGATTTATCAAACTAAGAAAAGTTTTTAGCAGTAGTTGCCGGCTCAAAGCAAAAAAAGATGCTTGTCACTCATTCTATTGGTAACTCCAGACCATTATGGCATGACATAACATTGAACCATTTGTTGCTATACTTGTGAGACATCCTTCATCATAATTTTCTTACGATCAAAGCAGAAAGCATTAATGACTTGAAATTGTGATAACATAAACTTCACCAAGTGATGAAGTAAAATGGGGAGGCAACCAACAAACAATTTCTCTAGTCCACACGCCAACGAGATATCAAAATTCTAGAAAATCGGTAATAATTTAAGAATGTTTGGATGAGAGAGAGTGAAATCCCTACTCTTTAAATTGTATGGCTTTTCTAAAAGTGTTGTCTGGACATAGTTTTACGATGCAAGTACCCAATAAAATCCAAGATATGTTGGCATACCATTCAAGCACTTTGTGTGTACCAAATGAAGATACAAGAGTAGAATTTTACAAAGCTTTGTGTAACGACCTGGTCTGTAACTCTATCATAGGGTGTTGCCTCCTTCAAAAGGGCTAACCAATAGATACTTGTGACTTCATAGGTAGGGTCTTATAAGGTCAAGCACAATCTATCTCACAACCGATGTGGGGTAATCATAATTTATCACGACTTGGTCTACAATTCCATTGTAGAGAGTTTTTTTTCCTTTTAAAAAGACTAGCTAATTGATACTTCTAATATCTTAAACAAGGTCTTGTAAAGTTGTTGTGATAATTTTCTTTATGAAAATAAAATGAACAAAACAAAACAAATGGGCCGATATTGACAATATAATTGGGAGTTGTTTGCACAACAAAATATATTTTTTTACTAATAAGTTCACTTTGATTAAATGCCACTAAATGGCATTTACTTTTTATTATTTCTGAAAAGATAATGGAAAATTTAAAAAGTGAAAGAAACCAAAATATGCCCTATTGATAAGGGATAAGTATGGTTGGTTACTTAATAGTGGGTGATTATTTTCTAAGTGGGTAGTTTATCTCTAGGTGGGAAGTTTCTTGTAATGGTAGTTATTTTCTACAAAGAAGAAGCAAAGATCATCAAAAATCAATCATCAACCAGACAAATCAAGACTTGAAGTCTTTTTCTTTCTTTTGTTTAGAAGCTTTTGCTGTCATCGATAGGAAGTTCAGTTTTCAGACTTGGAAATATTGTTGTGTAAACATTCACAATCAATCAAAGCTCTTTTTGTCACTTATGGCCGCGCAATCGTTCTACTTTCGAATTTTCATTTTCATTTTTTAGGAAAGTCCACAGGCCCTAGGGGCAAAAAAGATCCCGCACTTTAAATCGATTGGGTTGCAGGTGCACAAAGCGATAGTGAGTTTGCCTAGCAGCACAAACATTGGCATGCCCAGTGGGACACTTGAATCTGAAAGTCAAAAATGCCAACAATATGTTTCCAAGCAATTTCTTGGAATTTCAGGCCCAATTTGAAGAATTAAGGGCCAATTTCTGGGTAAATTTGACGAAATGCCGTACTTCAGCGTCATTATTGCCCAGAAATTTAAAACCATTATCTATTTCATTTTATATGAAGTTGATAATGGATGATTTAATGAAATTTTGGTATGATCTAATGGATTGCATTGATGCAAACCATAGTCAGCCTATTCTACCATTGATTTTGGTAGATACCTTTAATGAATTATATCGGTTTGAAAACAATATTAAAACCTTGATGGGAGCAGATCATCCATCTTTTTTAGAAGATGTACAAGATGAATTAAAAGAATGTTGGCTTTAATTGATAGAGTAACGTGGATGAGGAGAGAGTGGAATTATTCATTTCCACACTTGCTGAAATTGCAAAGTTATAAAGCAGTATTCATTCCTTGACTGTTACAAATGAGATGATGCCAAGCATGGCTGAAACAATATAATATTTAAAAGATGGATGCAACCAATTCATGGTTAGTAAATATAACACGACTACCTATCAAGAGGAGTCATTGCACAGTAACCAACTTCAAGTGTTATCTCCAGAAAATTCAAGTAAGTTATTCGACGAATTGCGTGAAAAGTACAATTGTGGGGAAATTTTGAATGAATTGATACAGCTGGATGAAACTTACACCAAAAGTGGTGTAAGTAATTTTTGTAAAATTGATATCGTGCCAAAAATGGCAGAAAAAGTTGAACAACCATGTCCATTCTCATATGAGATTGATATGTCAAAAGAAGATTTAATCGATATGGCTGGGGGGGGGGGGAAGGGGGCAAGTTTGCAAGCCTATTTTGGTTGAAAGCAAAAAAGAGCCATTTTCATGCACCATGTATTGCGAGCCAACCGTGGTTATCGATTCAAAATTCCCCACGATTAGTGAGTTTGAAGCATTTGACACCATGAAAAATGATGAAGAACATGGATTTTGGGAACCAATTGGTGTCACATTTTTCGGAGAAAGATACCAAATTTGGGTTTGTGGAGCACACCAAGGTAGAGTATTAATTCAATGGTACAGTTAAATATTATTTGTTCTTTCTTTTTTTTTATGCATGTTGAATTAAGAAATGCTCAATCGATTGGCTAATCAGTAGCCATTCTATATGTTGATTTGGTTAGTAGCAAGACCAAAAATGGTCATGATTTGTTTAGTGGCTAGGCCAACTATGATAATTGACACCGGTATATGAAGCGCAAAAGTCAATCGATGGCTAATACAAAAATGCTGTCACTTTTAAGAATGCAAGCATATCGATCGTGAAAAGCTATCGATCATGCAAAGGCTATTGATCGTGCAAGCCTATTGATCGTGAAACACTATAAATCATGAAAGGCTATCGATCGTGAAAGGCTATATAGCGATCGTGAGAAAATGCTTTCCCTTTTAGATGACTCTTCACAATCGATAGTAAAGAATACAAGCCTATCAATAGTGAGAGACTATCGATCGTGAAAAGCTATATATCGATCGTGAAAGCCTGTCTATAGTGAAAAAATACTATCCCTTTATAAGACATGACTCTACGCAATTTTCAAGTATTTAATTGCTTAAGCCAGGGTGGCAATGTTTGCACCACAAAATATCTTTTTTCACTAATAAGTTCACTTTGATTAAATGCCACTAAATGACATTTACTTTTTATTATTTCTAAAGAGATAATGGAAGATTCAAGAAGTGAAAGAAACCAACTTCTGAAAATGTGTCCTATTGATAAGGGATAAGTGTGGTTGGTTACTTATTAGTGGGTGGTTATTTTCAAAGTTGGTAGTTTATCTCTAAGTGAAAAGTTTCTTGTAATGGTAGTTATTTTCTACAAAGCCCCTAGTATATTTGTGGGTCAAAGAAGAAGCAGAGATCATCAACAATCAATCATCAACCAGACAAATCAAGACTTGAAGTCTTTTTCTTTCTTTTGTTTAGAGGCTTTTACTACTATCGATAGGAAGTTCAGTTTACAGACTTGAAAATATTATTGTGTAAACATTCACAATTAATCGAAACTTTCTTTGTCATTTATGGGCGCGCAATCGTTCTATTTTTTACTTTTCATTTTCATTTTCCGTTTTTAGAGAAGTTCTTAGGCCTTAGGGGCAAAAAAGATCCCACAGTTTTAATTGATTGTGCCGCGGGTACACGAATCGATAGTGAGTTTACGCAGCAGCGCAAATAGGAATCAAATGCAAGTTCCTTCTATGGGTCCTCATTCGCCATTCTATATTTTTTTTTCTTTTTCATAATTGAATACTATCACCTGTGGACGAAACAGGTCACTCCACCGTTTTATCGTCGAACTTGGTCGTCCACATAAGGCAATAAAAAAACAATACAAGAAAATTTATTAAATCATGCATGCAATTTTTGTTTCTCTCTATTTAATTAAGTTCCTTTCGTACGGACACGTAGAATGGAAGCTGCCCAAGGCATCTCACCCCCAAAGGATGAATAATAAATGCACCATTCATAAAATTTAATGGTCACAAATAATTTTTTTGGGCCTAGAAAATAAGAAGAAATCCGAAAGACGGAAGTGATTAGTTTCATAAAATATCTCCAAGAAGAGATCATCTCATAGAAAATATCAGATTTTTTAGGTTAGATGGAAGTAACATTACCCAACAAAAATCCAAGAGATAAATGAAAAATCTGAAGATAACATGACAATGAAGGGGATGACGTTTGGGCCTCTTTCAAATGAAAGTTTAATGAAATGACGTTCTTATATTGTTCATCCAAGCTGTTCATTTTAATGAAAGTTTCATGCATGCATTCATATGATAGTAATTTGCATTTTGTTCACTTTCTCCAGTCGGGTGGTTAATAAATAAGAAACAAAAATATTGTCCCTACTTTTAAATAATCAAACCCCATTATAAATATAACGAATTAGGAAACTTGTAATGTGAAGTTTAAACGCTTTCAAAACTCTAAAAGCTTCCACTTGAATCTTAGCGTCAACAATATTGTAATTGTCGTACAGGCTAAACGGTGAGCTAAGTGGCTTTTCTCCTCAATTACGATCACACCTATTATGCTCATAATAATAATAATAACTTGGAAACAGTGAATATAAAGGACCCTAATATGCTTTTTCTTGTATCTGAATGGAAACACAAGCTAGACCCGCAAATTATATTGACCACTAACAAGCTAAGCGCACAAAGAGGAAGGTCTTGGGGATCATCTCTCCCTAATTTACAAGCCTTTCCATTCTAACCACACGCAAAACAAGGTTAACAGAGCATTGCTTGAGCTTCATCATAAGCGGACAGGCTCTGAGCAAGAAATTAAGCTAGAAAATGTGCATCTCTTGTAAATGTTCTATAAGCAAGTCCCGTAAAAGGAATATTGAAATCTTTCACATTTAAGAACCTCTCAAGTTGATAGACAATTGAAGAAGCTGTAGCTACAACCCATGAATAAAACATTCAATTTTTAGTTAAAGAAGTTGGGATGATCCAAATAGGATGTGAGAAGCAAGAGGGAGTGAAACCGGTAGGATAGAACTTAATGTTTCGATCCTTCAAATCATAAACACCAACATTGTTGTCCATGTCTACGAAATAGATGCAGTTTGGCCTGAATTTGGATGATTTGGAGGCTAACACAGCCACTGAAGTATGGAATCCAAGAAAGATGGAATAGCTTCCCAAATCTGTCACCCCAACCCACCCTCCAGTTGTGAAATCGAGCCTAAAGATTGCAAACTTCTCGTCTCCGAATCTGAAGCCTGAAGGACGGGTGATAACCTGCAAAAGCTCCCCCGAACATTCCACCAAGTACCTGCTACGGCTAGTGTACAGTACCTCTAAGAGATCCGACACCGGCATAATCACGGGCTTGTAAGTGGTACTTGACATATCACACCGGAGAACAACTCCGGTATTGTCCAGAACATAGAATTCCCCGTTACAGGAGGCGATGTCGAGGCAACGTTGTGTTAACTTAAAGAGGCCCGTCCATGATTTAGAACTCTGGCTGGCGAAATACAACACATTGTTATCACGACGGGTAGCCATGGCGATCAGGTCCTGCTTGCTTGACATGGAATGCGACACCACCATTTTCCTCAACGGCCATAGTCGCGGCAACTCGAAGTGCTGCAGTGAAAAAGGATTTATAAGGTGCATAACGCTCCGGGTATTGTCATCGTCTGCCGTGACAAGCCATGACCCTGCGGATCCGATGCAACGGCTCGAGTGAGCTTCTGCGCAGCAGAGCTCAAGAGTTACCTCCTCGGGCTGTCCAAATGCGGAGGCGCTGAGGCCTATCAGAGCACGACTACTTGACTCGGCGCTCTTGCTTTTCTCTGCGAGAATAAGCCACGGTGGTGGGGAAGGTACGAAGTTGGGCTCAGAAGCAGCGACGGATGACCAGTCCTTGCACACGGCAGTAAAGCGGGCGCGATCAAGGGTCGATGAGAGGCGCCTCGCAGTCAGGCGGAGCAGGTCCGGCTGCAGATCCGACCAGTTACTCATCTCCCCTCCTTCCCTTCAATTCTCTCCCTTGGCAACTTTGGAGATCAACTATATATGGTGTTGTACTATAGTGCTCTCGGGAACTTTGCTCGTAGGTTGCTTGCTGCTGTTCGTTTGAGGTGGAGTACGGGTAACATACAAGCAGGGAAAGATAAGTAAGAGACAGTTTGTTTAGAGCATGGAGCTGAAGGGAAAGCTAACAACAGAGATAACTTGGCCGAGATGATCTGTTTCAGGTCCCAGGTCAGTAATTGAGCAACCGTACGTATTGACGACATATCTCAATCAGCTTGGGTATAACTCTTAATTTCTTTACGTCTCTTCCCCAACTCGGAAGCTTTACAGATCATGGCGTTGCTTGGAAGCAAAGAGAAGCCTCAGGCGGCACTTGATCATTTTCACTTTATCATTTACCCCGAATAGTGCATTTGCTAGTAACGCTTTACATTTATCGCAAAAGCAGCTATTTAGTGACACTCCATTTATTTAAAAAGTACACTTTCTTGTAGGGCATTACTCTACTTTGTAAGTTTGTTCAGAGATTATCCTTGTGAAGAGTGAAAAGCAATTAAATTGTATTTATCTGATGAACCTTGACCACGTTATGTTCTAATCCTAATTAACTCCACGCTATAATCAATGCTATCGATGTGTGCCTTTTGTCACTACCCATAAAACATGTAATGGTAGTAACTCGCTTATGATGAGTATATATATTACATTATCCCGAATTACTAATTCTTATCATTTAAAATCGTTGAACCAAGAGGAATTAATGAAATAAGAGAGAGAATTATTTTAAAATACATCGAATGGTTTCATGTAGTGAAGACTAATTGCACCGGACTACGCTATATTTTATGCTTCCCAGCCCTCTCAAATATGCAAGTTTGTAGGTTTACTCTTACAAATTGCCATCACTTGCAGAAAGTGACCCCAATGTCCCGGAGGAAAAGTTTGGAGGAACTTGGTTTTCTAAACTTTTGCAATTATTGTAGAGGGTCCACGTGTATAGATTTTATTTAGGTTTGATGTCACTTTCTCAGGCCACCTTAGCATCAGTTGTCCGGTCATCATAAAGAGGCGTAGCAACCAGTCTTTGATTTCCTCTGCGTGCATCGTGTCCAACCATTTCCTATAGAATTAGTTTCGCGAAATTAACATGTGTTTCTAGAGAAAAATGCAATTTTTTTTTTTTGAAAAATAGGAGAAAATTTATTTAAATCACACAATTTTGAGTCACACAGCGTAAGGTGGTTCTCCCACAAACATCATTTTGCGGAAGGTGGTGCAAAGAGATCGGCTCGTGCTAAAATGACTGGTAAGTACACTGCTGATCATCCTCCTTCTTAGCTAGTTGATCTGCATAAAAGTTTGTTTTCCTATAGATATAAGAGACATGAACCTGCTAAGCACGCTTAAGTAGTGCCCTGCAATCAGTAATACGAGTGTCAAATAAAGGGGCTGGGGGGATTTCATTTTGTAAGTAGTAAACCACATGTTGATCATTGGTCTCGAACAAGATTTTCCTATGATTTAAATTCCAAGCCAGTAACAGCCCATCACGAAACCCCCACCCCTCAGCAGTGTGGATATCGAGTGAGTGGAATTTTTGGAAGCATCCCAAGATCCACCTACTAAGATTGTCACGAAGAATTACCGCCCCTCCTGCTTTGCCCGAGCGTTTGTTGACACTTCCGTCAGTGTTAATTTTAATGCATCGTTCTAGGGGGAGGGGGAATCCATTTAATGTATCAAAGAGAGGTGTGTGGGGTAGTTGTGCTTGGGCGCTTTAAGAAAAAACATTAGTACCTTACAGCCGAAGTGGCCTCTCGAATGATATTTGCATGAGAAGGAAAAAGGGGTCTTAAGGGGATAGCAAGCTTGTTTCGATGGTGCCAGATTGTGGAAAGGTGGAAACCGAATAGTGTTGGACAAGGGATAAGATGAGACACCGAGTGGCGGGAGCAGTTAAGAGTGACTGACACCATTTTTTTAGAGTGAAATTTTGGTAATGGGAGTATACCCGGATAGGTGTGATTGTTTCCCAGATCCTTTGAACATGAGGACAATTTCGTAGCGCATTGTCTAGGATCTCGATATGTCTGCAATTATGGGGGCAAAGGTTATTTGGGAGCCACCGAAGCTTTGACCTGACAGGGAGGCCAAAATGGCACACTTCTAAAGAAGACTTTGAATCCGAGGTGGAAATCGAGAACCAATCGGTGGGAGTGAAGGTTTGAGGTGTAGACATAGACTTGTATGCAGAAGTAACTATACACTCTCCTTTGTCGAGCTACCATACTAAGGGTGTCAATCGCGTCGTGCTGAGTAGGGAGTGGTATGTCGAGGACTTGGTTTATAATGTATGGAAGGACAAAGGAGTGAAGCCGTTGGTGGTCCCCAAGCGTTGTCATAGATGACTTCTCTGACTTTGAATAAATGAGCATCGCGTTGGAGAGGGCCAATAATTTGATTTCTAAGGGTACCAGATGGTAACCATCTATCATACCAGAAGAAGATATTTGCCCTATTTTCCACCTTCCAGCAAAGAAAGTCCGTCAGTCGATCTCTGGCAAGGATGAGTTGATTCCAAAGTTTTGATCCCGTCTTTTTTCTTTTCACGGTCCAAATGGAGTCATGAGGGAAGTATTTGTTGTAGAACACTTTTGCCCAAAGAGTGTCCCTATTTGTCCACAAGCGCCAAACTTGATTCATAAACATAGCGTGGTTCATATTGGAAGTTTGTCTAATTCCTAGCCCCTCATTTTCTTTGGGGAGCGTGACAGTGCTCCAAGATATACCGGCCATTTATGATCATTTTTGGATTGGCCCCAAGAAAGTTTCTACTCAAGCCATCTATTTGGTACGTAATAGACTGGGGAGCATATAAGCTTGCATCGTTAGATTGGAATAGAATTGAGGACTATTTTTACAAGGGTAGTCCTCCCCACGAAAGTGAGGAAATTTGTTTTCCATGCAGCAAGTTTATGACAAATTTTGTCCAGAATGTGAGAGAAGACTTCATGTGCACTCGTCCGTGAGTGATATATATATATATATATATATATATATATATATATAGTGTACTGTATGTTATATATGCAATATATGATTAACTTTATGGTCCCCCTTGAAAGACCATGCTTTTGGAGGGTAATGAATTGAATTGCCAGGAGAGGCGGTCATACGCTTTTTCCAGGTTAAGTTTAGCCATAAAAAGAACCCTAGTTCCTCTTTTCTTCCGGATGCAATGAAGGATTTCATTTGCGATGATTATATTGTCTATGGCACGCCTTCTTTTGAGGAAACTCGTCTGGTTTGGATGGATTATGGAATCGATGAAAGGATGGAGGCGGTTGATAAGAATGTAAGAGATTATTTTATAACTAGTGTTGCAGAGGGTAATAGGGCAGAAGTGGGACACGACTTTAGGATGCTGGATCTTGGGTATTAGGGATATATGAATTTTATTTATGTCCTGCGGAATGTTTTGGGTGAGAAAAAAAATCCACCCACGTAGGGGTCTCAATACACAGTAGTTGTGGGCTCATCTCACACAGACTCTAAACCCATTCCCGAGCATGCTACAGCTTTTATCGTTACCTACAGAAGGAAGTCAAATGAAGGGTAAGCTTTTGAGAGCTCAGGAAGGTCGTACAAAGACAACCGAAGGAATTACAAAATGATTCAAAATAATACATTGGATGATAATGTTTTAAAAAAAATTGACAGTCATGAACAATCTGATAAATTTCAAAAATGATCATAATCAGTCATAAGTATATACCAAAAACAGTCAAAGGCGATCTTAGACAGAAACTAGAACAAATATTGACAATCATCCCAGTTTCAAAATGAACATCAACAATCATAACCAAATACCAACATGATCATTTGAAGATCATTTCAAAGCCATCATTTTAAAATACAATGATGATTTTCCCAAAGGGTATCAAAATGAACATAGATACTTCAAGGAAAATAAGGGAAGGGTTTTAGACGACCACAAAGAGTTTGATCATAATATGGGAAGGAGTTTTACTCGATTCCCTTCAATCAGATAACAAGACATTCATTTGAACATCATTCTCTAACAATATTTTAAGATACAATGTAAACAAATCAGAGATGTTGATCGAGGGTAGAAGCAATGCCATTCAGGCAATGCACAGATGTATACATGCATGATTTTCAATATTAGTCCATTTAGGTACTAGCCTATGATCCACGCAGGATTCAAACCAACTTTATAATGCTTGCCTCATTACAGAACCCCATGTCAACACCAAAACAATAATAACAATAAGCATTAACATGAACTAAAATAACCGAAATCAATTCGGGTTTCAATAACGATTAAACATGAATACGAACAGTGATCGAATTTAGACACAAGAATCTAGAAAAAATAATACAACAATTATCAATTTTTTCCAGCATGCAATAAAAGGCGACCATCGATAAGATTTCCAAATAACTGATTCAGGTTCAATGTTGGGGTTTTCTTGGTAATAATATGTTGATATCAATACATAATTCATTGTTCAACATTAGCCATAAGTAAATCAAAAGAATGCTTACAAGTAAGAGTTATCAAAATAACGGTTTAGAGGAAAGTCCTTACCCAAGGTTCAAATAGAAACCCTTACATGGATCCGAAGCTAAGCTAGTCTAACCAGAAAGTCTATTTCTTTAACCTAAATGGAACAACCCAATTATCAGTATATGGTATATGCTACGATATTATGAATTCAATACTGACTCAAGCATATTTCTAGAACGGCCGCCTCACAGGGTATGTAAAATTACCAAAATACTCCTTATGTGTAAAATTATCAAAAACACCTGTCTCACACTTAAATCACCAAAACCGCCTCTTCATATGTAGAATTATTAAAATAACCTTACCGTATATGAGTTTATCAAAAAATACATTTCATAGGTAAAATTACCAAAATACCCCTCAGGTGGCTTATTACCAAATACCCCTTGGAATTTTTCGGCACCGGAAGAATCTCAAAAACATGTCGAAGCTATTTTAACATCCTGAAGTCATTTTTACACTTAAAGCATTTTAAAAAAAATTGCCCAAAAATTCCGAACATATGTCCAAACCAAGCGTTCAGAAGACAATTTTGCTAAATACTTATCAGCCTCAAAATGGCACGAAATTTTAGATAATAAAACATATCAGTAAAATAAGTTTTTAATAAAATTTTTAGATTAATATAACTTGTTTTACTATGTTAAATAAATCAAGAATTTTTTCTAATTGATACCATAATTTAGCATCCTTCACGAGTACAAAAAATTATCAAACAATTCCATAACGTATATCTTATAAAAAAAAAAATTAGGGTTATTGTTTTAGACTTTATGAAATTTTGACTCTAACTATTTGTAATAATTGGTGGAAGAACTGCCTAAATAATTCCCTACTTTTAGTGACAAAAACAGTCACTGTTCAGATTCACACACACACACACCCACCCCTACCCCCCACCACATAACACCTTGAAAACACACACTTATCTTCTTCTTCCCTTAGTCGAGGCCTATTTGCACACACACACACACAACCCACGCACACGCACGGCTATGCACCTACACCAGCTAAAACACATTAACTATACATTATACCACCTAATACACGCACACGCACACGCACACGCACACACACACACACACACACACACACACACACATATATATATATATATATATATATATATATATATATATATATATATATATATATATATGCATAAACTCACACATATACCCATAGATTCTCACATATACGTACACCCAAACACATTACACACACACTACCCACCTGTACACACACAAACACTCACTATTTCGCACCTAATCCCCCTTCTAGATGCACGTACACGATTTACACCTACAATTCCCACAATTCACTCTCTGCACACGAAGAACACACACTGAACACAAACAGTTCTCACACAATATTCACACACTGAGATTATACGCAGAGAAGGTAGAGAATACCATCTGAAATTGCATCAATTATTTCCCTTTCTCCCTCTGTTTTCCAGCCGAGCACCATGCTCTGCTTTTCTCTTTCCCCTCTATTTCCAGCTTTGCTTCTTCACTGTTTTTCTTTCTTCTGTTTTGTCTTTTATTTTTCTCCCGAATTTTTCTTTCTAAACTTTAATTCCCTAAAGTTTTCAATCTTATATTTTATATTAAACTTTGATTAATCAACAAACAAACTAGAAAAAGGTGGCATCAATTGATGGGATTTTTTTTCTAAAACTTGACACCTAGACACCAAATTTCTAAATTGCAAAATAGCCCTCAAACTTTATGTAATTACATTTAAGCCCCAAAATTATTCTAATCTTTATAAATTTAATTAGACATCACTAAAAACATATACAATAACTCATTTTATTATTTTTCATCACTAAAACCATAATTTACATTTATGCTCCAAAATTTTCCAAAATGACCCTAAAAAACTTTTCCAATCCTTCTTAATTTAACACTAGCCCTAGATATCACCAATATATATATATATATATATATATATATATATATATATATATATATATATATATATATATATATATATATATATATATATATATATATATATATATATATATATCACTCATTTCATTATTTTCCATCTAAAATAATAATTTACAATTTAGTCCCCAAAAGTTTCCCGTATTTACAAATGGCCCCAAAAACTTTACAAAATTATATTTCGATCCTAAAATCATTTTAACATTTCATACTCTACTAATACCGAGCATTGCTCAAAATCAACGCTCGTTTATATATATATATCACTCATTTCATTATTTTCCATCTAAAATAATAATTTACAATTTAGTCCCCAAAAGTTTCCCGTATTTACAAATGGCCCCAAAAACTTTACAAAATTATATTTCGATCCTAAAATCATTTTAACATTTCATACTCTACTAATACCCGAGCATTGCTCAAAATCAACGCCCGTTTATTTCATATTATTATTATTATTTTGGGTCACAGATAGTTACTTTAACCCTCTCGAAAAAGTGCAAAATATTTCAAGTAGAGCCGCCCCACCACTACATTGTGCCTATAATCGGCAGAGCAGTGATGTTTTTAGGTTAAAAAAAGAGTTTAGAGAGAGATAAGAGAGGTGTAATTACCTCAAGGTTTTACTCGTACACTCCCACCATGTCACCTTGATCTTCAAGTATTGAAAACTGTATAATCACTTTATCAGCATTTTTACAATTTATGATGTTTACATAATGCTCTCAATGTAATGTAATATTGTAATTGGAATTGTATTCACCTAGCTACAAAATAATATTTTTTTTACAAACACTTTTAAGAAGTGAATACCTTAACTTGTTGGGAGCGAGGTTGCATATATATATATATATATATATATATATATATATATATATATATATATATATATATATATATATATATATATATATATATATATATATATATATATATATTGCACTGATAAATATTTTTCGATGACTTGTCTTTAGGTAAATGTCACTAAACGGCATTAAGATTTTTATTGTTATTTGCAATAAAAGGGGAGATACTGATAGTTTGGAAAGTTATTTTCTCATGGGTAGAAACTAACTTCTGAAAATGTATTTCTATCTATAAATAGGGCTATATATGAACTGAGTTCGAGCCGAATATGCCTATGTTCGAGCTCAATTCATTTTTTAAGTTTTGATATGTTCGAACTTAACTCAAGTTCTTCTAAGAGCCAAAGGATAATGTTTTAACTCGGCTCGAGTTAGTTTCCAGCAAACTCGCGCTCGGCTCATTCGACTCATCTAATTATACTAGTCAAACACGAGCTCGAAAGCTCGGTTAGTTTGTGTTCAATCTCTCTGTAAATCCCTAATTTTGCTCGGATCCATACTCCTTCAATTAGACAAGTTATTAACTTTACTAAATCGCCAAAAATCAAACATACCTGGAAGAAATTGACTGGAGTAACTTTGTAAGCGAAAAGAAATCGACCTTACATTTAATCATCTCTGGGCAATGCAATGTAGAAGAAGAAGCAATTGACGTAAAGTATCTACATCATTTTGTTTCTCTGGAGATGAAAGGAGAGAAGATACAGAGACATGGGGCTACGAATGAGAAGATGAAGCCTTAAAAGTTCTCAGAGAAGATGATCAGCGCACGGCTCAAGTGTACTAAGGCGTCCCTTGAGATTTTGGATTGGGATTTCTGACACGGATAAAATATAAGGACTCTAGGATGTTTACGCGGCTTTTGGGCTATTGGGCTTGCAATGTATTTGGTATGTTAGTGTAGTTAGAACAATGGGATGTTGGACTGTTAGTGTAGTTGGACTCTCTTTGAGTTAATTGGGATCAAATGACTTTACAGTTTAAGTGTAAATTACAAGTTATAATAAGTTGTGTTCCGAACATATCTTGGTCGCACCCATGGGCCCAATGGGGGTCCGTTTTACACAAAACATCAATATAGTCAATGTAACGCTTCATCGCCCCCCGGCCACTGCACATCGCCTGTCGGGACCCTTTGGCGCTTGCCTAAGGGGGTTGGCCTTGGCCTTCCCTCAAGGGTTGGCTTGCCTTCGCTCAATACTTGTTTTGCACCTTGACCTTGCAGCCTTCACGATGACCCCCATTTCTTGCTGTCGCGCACCATTTTTGTGACATCTGCCGACTCTGTGGTGCCATCGCTCGCGATCGCTCGCCGACTCCACGACGCCTATCGTCCGCAGTAGCGTGCCATCTCCCCAATGCCCACCGTGGCGTGCCGTCTCCTGGTGCCCGTTGTCATCACCCACACTCTCTACGACACCTGTCATCACTTGCAATCTCGTGCTGACTCTATTGTGCCCGTCACCCGCAGTCACGCTCCATCACCGTAGTGCCCATCGCCAGTGGTCGTGAGCTATCTCCGTGATGCCTGTCATCACCTGCGCGCTGACTTTTCAGTGCTCTTTGCCTGTGGTTATGCGTCATCTCCATGACACCCATCGTCATGACCCGACTCTATTATGACCGTTGCCCGCTGTCGCACGCCATCTTTGCAGTGCCCGTCATCCTCCGTCTCTACAATGCTCGTCGCCGCCTGTGCCCTGACTCCCCAACGCCCGTCACCTCTGGCAGCGTACAATCTCCACAAGGCCGGCCGTCACCCACATGCCACCTCCCCAAGGCCCATCACCTATGGCTATGCCCTTATCTAGTGACAGCCATCGCTCGTGCCCATGCGCCCCTTTCATGACATGTGCCCATGGCACCAAGTATTATCTCGTGATAGTCGTCGCCTGCGCCTACATGCCACTTTCATGACAGGTGTTGTGGCACTGAGTATTATCTCGCAACAGTCGTCGCTCGCGTCTCTTGCCTCTTTCATGACAGGTGCCATCACCACCAAGTATTATCTCGCGATTGTCGTCACCCGCGTGCCACTTTGATGACTGGTGCTGTCACACCAAGTATTATCTCACGATAGTCGTCACCCGCGACCATGCGCCTCTTTCATGACAGATGTTGTTGCACCAAGTATTATCTCGTGACAGTTGTCACTCGCACCCACTCGCCACTTTCATGACAGGTGTCATGCCACCAAGTATTATCTTATAACAGTCGTCGCCTACTCCCTTGCACCTCTTTCATGACAGGTGTCATGCACAAAGTATTATCTCGTGACAGTCATCACCCGCGCACCACTTTCATGACAGTTGCCATCGCACCATGTTTTATCTCGGGACAGTCGTTGCCCACTCCCGCGCACCATTTTCATGACAGGTACCGTCTCACCAAGTATTTTCTCGTCACAGTCGTTGCCCGGGCCCACGCGCCTTTTCCATGATAGCTGCGTCCCGCCACATATTATCTCACAACAGTCGCCCCTGCCTATGTGCCTCTTTCATGACAAGTGCCATGGCACCAAGTACTATCTCACGACAGTCGTTGCCCATGCCTATGCGCCACTTCCATGACATGGCCCCTTGCACGAGGTATTATCTCGCGATAGAGGTCGTCGTGCCCATGCCCCACTTCTATGACATGTGCCCCTGGCACTAGGTATTTTCTCACGACAGAGGTCACGGAGCCCATGCGCCATTTCTATCACTTGTGGCCCGGGCACTAGGTATTGTCTTGCGACAGACATCATGCCCATGTGCCACAATCATGTCTCGTGCCATTGGCATCAGCTCGTGTGCCACAATCATATTACATGCCTCCGTGCACCACACTCATTCACCACACCGTGTGTAGCCTCCATAGACGTGAAACATGCTTGAACCCACTCTCCAGAGTGTGCAGCATTCTGAGGGGCTCCCATTCATAGTGCTCCGAGACGAGGACCCTTCACAGTGGGATAGGCTCACTACCACAGAATCTGTCATCGCCTACATTCTGGGGCTCCGTTCATGTTGCTCTGGCATGAGGACCCTTTGCAGCGGGATAGACTCACTACCACAGAAGCTATCGTTGCCTGGGGGACTTGCATGAAACTAAGCACGTCTGAGTTGCGACCACGTCCGCTCACGTTACTGATGATCATCGGTGCCCCTAGGACGATGACCCTCGGGTCATTCTAGGAAGGGAGCAAGTCTTTGGAGGGCATCGTGCCTAGTCTGCCTAGCAGTTGGTTAGAGGGACCTTCCCTCACCGCTGTTGGGTTCTCTCCGCATCTCTTGACGCATCCCTGTGGGATTCAGTAAGGGCTTGGACCAGTGGCTAGAGCAGCGGGCTTACTCTGATCATGCCGACGTTGTATGGTTAGTCTTCTCGGACAGGTAGAGCGACGCTGTGTAGAGCAGACAACATAAATTTGATAACAGACAATCTAATAGAGAGTCGATATTTTTGGACCCCTGGTGACGTGTCACTCCCAAGGGATGACATGTGGCATTTGATGACACAGGCATACTTTTGCCTTTAAATAGTGGACTTTGGAACTTATTTTGGACAGAATTCTCTAATTTAACAAAATCACTTTCCCACTCTAGAATCCAGAGCCCTTGAATTCCAAAGAGAGAAACACCATTGGACTGTGACATTGAACGTAACATTGACCGTGACATTGGACGCCGACGTGGACCTTATCTTGGACTGTCGCCTACCGGTCTTGTTCATCTCGGCCTTGTCTCTGCAGTATTGCCACTCCTCACGGCCTGTCTGGGGAGGCTTGCTCTCTGCCCTTACTCCACCTTCACTGTATCTTACTTTGTACATCTGTCAGCTGACTCAGAATGCATCCTTTGTGGCACCTCCACGTAGGTATGAACCCACTTTCCTTGGCATCAGTTGTATTTAGACATGTAAACTGCATTACAGAAGTATGTTTCAATATCCCGAAATGAGATTATTTGTCGAGTTAAGATTATTCAATGTCTTTGCACTTTTGGTTTCATATGTTTCATTTTGACTTGGCTATATGTTATTGAGTACCTCTGTTGTACTTCTTTTAGATGTGTTCATGATCTTTGTTGAGCTTCCCCCCCCCCACCCCCTTCCTTCCTCCCAAATAATTAAGTTGAGACAATGTAGATGAGTTAATAGCTTTATGCATGAGCTTGTAGTACTTTAATTTACAACTCTTCTTAATGACTTTTGGAATAAGAACCTTGTAATAGTTTTTAATATAGTGGCTTTTGGGAACTCCAGATAGTTGGGAAGTGATTAGTTGTATCAGATTTTCGTTCCAGTTACTAGATATTGAGGGTTGGTGTAAGCGTTTCATTTGAGATATGTTTTAGAGCTCTAAATACCTCTATTGAGGTTATATTTTTACAAGATGTTATCGGTATTATATTTCGTAAGCAATGATATTTTGGAATAGTATGTAAAGCCCGCCACCAGATCAAGAGAGTGATAGGGGCGCTTTTTAAGGGGTCCCTACTCCGAACCTTAAGTCGCCAAAGCCTGCATTCCCTAGACAGGGTTCTCAAGCTATGCCTCCAGTATCCCCCATTTGGGGTTCTCTGTCATTGATCCGTTCTCTGACCTTAAATTGTCAAAGTCCACAGTTCCTAAATAGGTTTTCATGCTAAGGCTTCAGCGTTCCCTAAAATGGGTTCTCTGTTAATCGATTTCCCTAAAAAAGGTTCTCTTTACAAGAATACAGTGCACCCAAAGAGAAGTGCCACACAATCTTACACAATGACTAAGAATGTTAGTGGTACTCATCAACCTTTTGTTGATATATCCCCTACCAGAAGGAAGCTTCCCTTTAACAATTACCGAACACTCGCTGATAGACAAAATTCCATGTGAACAACAAGCATTTTCAAGTCAAAGTGGGGCACCCTTTGGGGGGAACTTCTCTTAATATAATGAAATTCCTCATAGGGGAGTTCCATTGAGAAATAAGGCATCCTAAAGTTTTGAAGTTCCATCGTATCAGTTAGTACTCAAAACAATAACAATTTCATGTATGAATAGACAGCTTTTCATGCTAAGGAAGCTTCGCACGGAACAAGGAACATAAGGATTCATCTAATGGCATATCATATATAGTTTCATCATCTTATAGTACTTAATAGATGCATTAAAAGTCTTCTAAGTTCGAGCACTCACAAATGAGAGCATGCATGATCTTTTAAACTCGAGCCCACGTTACAGAGACAACTCATTTGAGTCGACAATCACTTTTGAAAAAGTAAATGACGTAAATTAGGTCAAAGTGTTGTATAGAGCCAGCAAACAACAAGTATTATCATAAGTTTGAATCATTGCAATGGTTGTTAAGGCTAAGGAAAATGAGCAGGACCCTCACCTCGTTCGACAATTAACCAGTCAAGCGAACCTTTTGGAGAAAGTTGGAGGTAAAGAAAGTGGGGAGACAAATTTTAGAGAGATGCTTATGAAAGACACAGAGCATGTAAAGTAAATCTAAACGTATCTTAAGAGGTCGATGAAATATTAAAGGTGGTGAGGAGAGCTCCACTGCTTCAAGCTCTAGTACCATGGAGAAGGCTCTAGCCAAAGCTCTTAGAACCTAGCATGATAAAAATGTGTCACTGTCACTGACAGATTGTTTTGGCAATTACAAGGGGTAGGTCTTTTCTCTAATAAGTGCGCTTGTGATGTGTTCTCCACCTATCTTGGCCACACCTACAGACCTACTTCAGGTTCTACTTTGCACGACACATCAATACAGTCAACGGTCAATTTTCAACGCTTGTAACCGGTCTTGTTTGAGATCTTGTCGAGCAAGCTTCTTGTTTAAGTTCCTTAAGATTTAGATCTTTTTACCTAAGAAAGCTTAGCTCAATTACTTTCATAGTAAAATCTACTCTTTGCGGAGTATGAATTGTATTTTCAGTTGTAATCTTCATTTCTCATGTTAAAAACCTTGAAGAGATTTTAGAACTGTACTGAGGTTTGAGCTAGCACCCGAAGCTAGCTGACTAGTGGAAGGCTCGAATGGGTCTCCTTTGTGTGTAGTGTTCAGGGACTAGATGTAGGCAGGTGGACCGAACCAGTATAAATCTATGTGTTAATCTTTGATAGCAATTATATTGTGAGTTAAAATTTTAAATTCCTACTTAGACATGTAAACACCTATTCCAACAATGCCAGTCTCTACGACACCCTTCACCGCATCCCCAGCACTACACACATTCCACCACTCCCATGCATTGCACTGCTTAAACAGTCATGCCCCCAGCTCTTTGTCACACTACCGCGCCCCAGCGTTGGTCTATCCTTTCACCACACCATAAGCACCTTGCCTTGGTCATGGAACATGCTTCGTCCCACTATATGGAGTGCACAGCATCCTGCAAGGATAGGTGACTTCTTTGAGACACTATCTCCACCAAGGAGCTCTAAGTGCTCTGGCATGAAAACTCCCCTTCTGGTAGCTAAATAGCTCCTCTGGGATGCTACCTCGACCTGTCGGGTAGGTGGCTCCACCGGGACATCACCTTGGCACGCTCCGAGTGCTCCAGCATAAGGACTCACCCACAGGATATGTGACTCCTCCAGGACACTATCTCTACCAGGGTGTCCGCGTGACTAGCCTACATACTCTGGCACTAGGGGCTTTCATCGACACCTCTAAGGACTATGACCCTCGGGTGACACCAAGAGGGGAGTAGGTCTGGGTAGAGCATCATGCCTAGTTTGCTTGGCAGTTGGGTATTGAGTCTTTCCCATTGTTGTCAGGTCCTCGGCGTCTCTCGATGCCCTGTAGGACTCTGCAAGGGCCTGAAGACCTATGGGCCAAGATTCTTTATTTTGATGATTCCAAAGTTTGTTAATCTATGATTAATCTAATTGTATTAATAAGTATAATTTTAGGAAAATATCAAGCTCAAGCATGCGTGGAAAATTCTTTGGATGAAGACTTTAGGCTTATACTAGGTTCTCATTATTCTTTGTAAATCATTCTAAGCCAAGTTATCTTAAATATCTACCAAAAAATCAAAAAGGACCAAAAGCAAGAACCTTTAATTGCCAAGCATTTTCATTCGAAGCATTCTCAAAACCTTCGACCAGATCCTTCAGGTTCTTCCATTGTGTATTAAAAAGGTTTTTATTTGAAGGAGTATATGTTTCATTCAAAGGATAGCTTTCATTTGAAGGTTTCCCTTTTCGACCGAAAGATACCAGCAGTAAGTACTTATCTGGGTCTGAAAATCTTTTTATTCAAAAGATATAGTTTTCATTCGACTGAATTTACCAGTGACTTAAAGTTTCTTCCACTGCTCAATTTCATTCGAATGAATCTAGTATTCATTCAATCGAATTCTTTAGAGGTAACTTTAGTCTTTTTGAATGAAATTCCTCCAAACAATTTTGAAAATTCATTCAAATTATTTCTTTTAAAATATTCTCTATCCTATCCCATTAAATGCTCTTAATGGTCATATCCTCTTTAGCATAAAAGGGACCCTTAGAGTTTGTTATCAACTTTTTTGATATATGAAAATCTCTTTAATCTCTCTAAAAAAACTCTCTCAACAGTTTTATACATCTGTATTCAATTCTTTGAGTGAGTTACTTGTTTTAGATCTTGTCAAGCAAGCTTCTTGCTTAAGTTCCTTAAGATTCAGACCTTCCCACCCAAGAAATCTTAGCTCAGTAGTTTTCATTGTAAAATCTGCTCTTTAAGGAGTGTAAATTGTATTTTTAGTTGTAATCTTCATTTCTCACGTAATTGTTAGAAACCTTGAAGAGGTTTTAAAACTGTACTGAGATTTGAGCTAGCACCCAAAGCTAGCTCATTAGTGGAAGGCTCGAGTAGGTCTCCCTTGTGTAGAGTGTTCAGGGACTGGACGCAGGCAGGTGGGTTGAACCAATATAAATCTCTGTGTGAATCTTTGATAGCAATTATATTGTGAGTTAAAATTTTAAATTCCTACTTAGACATGTAAACACCTATTTAACCCCCCCTGCTAGGTGAATTTAGGGATTTATAAGTGATATCAGAGCCTTGTGCTCTGTTATTTCTTTTTGGCCTAACGTGTAATAGCTAAAGATCAAAGTATGGAAGAAGGTTCGGCAACTAACCAGCCACCTCTGCTGAAAAATATAACTACAGCTATTGGAAGAATCGGATGAGAAGTTTCCTGAAGCAGGAAACATATGTGTAGTATGTCGTAGAAAATGGCCCGATCATTCTGATGAAGGATGGTCCAGAAGGAAACAAGATTCCCAAGGGAATTCTTGAAATGAATCCTCAAGAGACACATCTCTTCTCTTTTGGACGATAGAGAAAAAAATACTATCAGCTGCAGTCTCACCGTAAATGAGTATAATCAAGTCTCTGCGTGTGAAACAGCGCAAAAGATGTGAAGGCTGCAAGAAGTTACTTATGAAAGTACACATCAATTAAAAGAGACTGAGATCAACATGATGGTTCGCAATACGAGGCCTTTAAGATGAAGGAAAATGAGTCCATTAATGAGATGTATTCCAGATTCACTCTCATTAGAAATAGACTGAAGCTATTGGGGCAAGTGTATCCCAAAAATAAGATGGTTAGATAAGTTCTTAAATCTCTTCTCTAGATGGGAGGCCAAAGTTATAGACATTCAAGAAACTAAAGATTTGAATATATTCAAGTTGGAAGAGTTGGTGAGATCTCTGATGACTCATGAAATTAGGATGAAGATTCATGATGAGGAAAAGACCACCTCAAATAATAAAAATCTAGCTCTTAAAGCTAAAGCCTTTCACAAACTTGAAGAGAGCAACGATGATTCTAAAAATGACATGGCCCTTATCATTTGAAAGTTCAAGCAGTTCCTAGCAAACCGAAGAGATGGAAAGATGAAAAGGAGTCGGTCAACAAAGAAGCAATAGTGACTAGAGTTCAAAAGAAAATCTTGATGCTTGTTATGAGTGCGACAGAACTAAACACATCAAGAAATATTGCCCGCAGCACAAGAATAAGTCGACAAGTATGAGCAACAGAGACACCAAGGAAAAGAAGTTCAAATCCTGAAAAGCTCTGCTAACTTGGGATGACTCCGACGAAAGTGATAAAGAAATAAGCGAAAATGATGATGTAGCTCAACTGTGCTTTATGGCCAAGGATGATCACTCAAATGAGGTAATCCCTTCTGTTAAAATTTTTTATTATGATAAACTTGAAATAACCTTCCTTGAATTAAGCAAAAAAGCATGAAAATTTTAAGCTTAAAAATGCGGTTCTAAAAAGAAGGCCTTTTCTCTAATCAGCACTATTGAAAAGTTGGCTAGTGAGAAGAAAGAGCTAGATGAAAGGGTTGAGCTTTATACCAAGGAAAATACTTCTTTGAAAAATGATTTGATTTCAGAAATCCAATCTCTCAAATGTGTAAAACTGCTGCAGAAAATGGGCTTTTAAAATCTCAATTAGAAAAATTTTGTATTCAAACAACTTTACTCTTTTGAAATTTACACAAGGGAAAGATCTTGTATGTGATTTTGGGAAGATAAAGTTATGTCTTTGAAAAGAGTGGGATTGGTTGTGATCCTTATAAGAAGCAAAATGATTACAAAAATTTCTTTGGTAAGAATTTAACTTCCTGCTCACCATTCACACTTTGTATAACTTGTAATAAGAAATAACACTTACTGAAAATTGTCCGCATAAAGTAAGTAGAAATCAACAATTATTTTTTGTCCATAATAGCATAATGAAGCAACCTTGGGTACCGAAATCTTGTATATCTAATCTTCCAAGACCCAAGAAAGTGTGGCCACCTAAAGCATCAAAATCAAAATGTATTGTAGGTATGCTTGAAAGCAAAGGTGGATCTAAGCTAGTAGATTCTTCACAGTGGGTGCTCAAGGCACATGACAGATGATCGTTTGCTGTTCACAGACCTCATTCCAAAGGATGGTAGTCTGGTTACCTTTGGAGACAACTCGAACGGTAAAACCATTGGTAATGGTAAAATTGGTAATTGTTCCATCTCTACTAACAATGTATCTTTAGTTGATGGCTTGAAGTTTAATTTAATTAGCATTAATCAACTAATCATAGTGGTCACAAAGTGTGTTTTGCTGATTCGTCATGCCTCAATGGAGGCACTTTGGTTGGTAAGTGAGATGGAAACATCTATACTCTTTCATTTGACGGGTTTGATTCTTTTCAAAAATATGCCTTTTTGTTCGACAAAATGATACTTGGTTGTGGCACCGCAGATTAGATCATGTGCATATGAACCTAATTAAGAAATTACTCTCGGAAGAACTTGTTAGAGCCTTACCAAAGTTAAAAGTTGTGAAGGATAAGGTCTATAATGCTTGTTATTACGGCAAACAATCAAAAACCTCTTTTCATGCCAAAAATATTGTTTCTACCTCCCATCCTCTTCAACTCCTTCATTTAGATCTGTTTGGTCCTACAAGGCATGCTAGCCTTGTTGCAAACCTTTATACTTTCATCATTGTTAACGATTTTTTTAGATACACTTGGCTTCTATTTTAATCACATAAGGACGAAACTGTTCAAAAAAAAATTAGTCTTGTAAAGCTTATCGAGAATGAGAAGACGTTGATAGAGATGTCAAATGAGCTGGGCCATCCGGGGGGTGGCCTGATCTGGCCCTAACATGGCTCGGACTGGCCCCGCCCTATAGGTGAATAGTGCCAACTCTGGACCATAGGGTTAGTGGCAGGGCCAGGCTTGATTTTTAGGCCAAAAAATCCAGCCTGGCCCGGCCCGGGTCAGGCCCTAAAAACACGATGGCCCGAAATCGTCCTGTTTTTTAGGGCCTCGCCCGTTTTTAGGGTCAGCCCAGGTCTGGCCCTGTTCTAGCTCGGGTCTAGTCCATTCCTGGCCTGGCCCCATGAGGTTTTGAATTTTTTGATTCCCCCCTTCTCCTGAACGGCTATATTCCCTCTTTTTTTGCAAAATTTCACTTTTACCCCCACAACAGCTAGATAATGGCAAGTTTGGGGAGTATTTTCGTCCAACAAATTTCTAATAACTCTTTTATGTTTTTTTTTACACTTTTACCCTCCCAAACAACTATAAACGACTAGTTTTAAGTGGCATTTTGGTATTTTGTGGACTTTGAAAAATTTATAAATTCGCCCCCTTTCTTTCATATTTTTCACACCAATCATCTCACTCTCTTTTATCTAAATTCTACATTTCTACAAGCTTTGCTACTGTTGTTATTTGTTATAAGTACTAACCCTCTCTAATTTTCAATTACTAGTATTAGTTAACTATTTACGACTCTTATTCGTTTACATTTACTAAATTTTACAAGCTTTGCTACCATTATTATTTGTTACTAAGTACTAACTCTCTTCAATTTTTAATTACAATTATTATTTAATTATTTACTACTCTTATTTCTTTGCATTTAGTTACCCTTAGTAGTTTTATTTTTCATTCTTGTCAAAAAATTTAGTTTCAAATGTATCTCGATTTTTTAAAACACGTAGCATACGTGGAACACCATCATAAGCACCACCACCACAAGAACCAATCCAAGCACCACGACAACCATTTTTAAGATACGCCACGAATGAGTATAGATACTGAAACCAATTGGGAGTTCAACCAAAACATTACAGATCTCGAATATACGCCCTCACAAGATACCTCGCATTATAGTCAAGGACACAGCTTGGTTGACGAAGCTACTACTATAGGGCAAAATTTTAACCCGATCAGGGGTCGTCATGGTGAAGGACTGAGCAATCCTTTCGATAGTCCGCCCGAAGTCTAAAAGGCAAATAAAAAAAAGCCGAGTGTTGAAATCATTATGATGATATTATGGTTGACGGCATCCAAAAAGCTCAATGTAAGTACTGTAATAAATTATTTTTGTGTGGTAGTGATAATGGACATCTTAATAGGCATTACCTTCTGTGTGCACCTAAACAAGGCCATGTCGAACCTAGCCAAATGCAGTTATCTTTTGACGGTAAGTTATTTGCTTATAACCAGCGAGAGTAAAGAGACGGTCTTGCTTAATTTATTATTCACGATGAACAAGCTTTTTAATTTTACTGATAATATTGAGCACTGTAGATATATAAACACTTACGTGCAACCTTTGTACAAAAAATTTCATATAAACACAACTAGATCCGATGCACTTAGACAATATAATGATGTTAAAGCACGCTTGATTAATTATTTCGATAATTTTGATGGTAGAGTTAGTTTTACTTCTGATGTTTGGCAATCTCCTTTTACTTTTATTAGTTATGCTTGTGTGATTGGCATTGGATTGATTCTGATTGGACTATGAACAACAGAATCATCGTTCGAACTCTTTTCTTATCTGCATGATGCAATTAACATTGCTACTATTATAATTAATGCATGTACCATATTTAAAATAAAGAACAAGATTATGAGTATTAGTTTTGATAATGCTTCTAACAATAAAGTTGTTGTTACAACCTTAAAGGAAAGTCTTCAACCTGTACTTGGTGGTGAATTATTTCATGTTCCATATGTTTGTCATATAATTAATTTATTTTTTCAAGATAGTTTAGCTGCTGCAGGAGATATTCTTCTCAAAATGAGGGGTATATCAGTGTTTATTAATAGTTTGGGTCTGAGAACACAGCAATTTAATGTTTGTGTGTTCAATATAATTTGTCTCGTAGGAGACCACTTAAAGATATCATCCATAAGTGGAACTCCACATATCATATGCTTTTACATGTTCTGGTATACAAAGATGTGTATACGCATTTCCTATTAACCACGTTCCTAGAAGGCTTGCCAACGCATTCGAACTGGCAGATAGCTGCACAGCTATTCAAAATTTTGGAGGTATTTTAAACATCTACCAATTTATTTTCTGGTACGTACTATACCACCTCCCCTATCGCTACAGTAGAAATTCTCAAAATGACTACAATATTAACAAAATGGAGAAATGTAGGACCCTTTTAGAAAATAGTAAAGCAAATGGATAAAGAGTTTAATAAATATTGGGAAAAATTGCCAACTATTTTTTGGTATAGCCACTTGTTTGGATCCTAGGTTAAAGTTGCATTGCGTGAAAGTCTCGATACAAGAGATATCAAGACTAATGTGCTACATGGATGCGGACATAACCAAACTTATAATGAAAATAAGCACGACATTTGCGGATCTGTACAACCTATATCCTAATTTCGTTGACGTGCGCGGGCGAGCTTCATCGTCGAGTAGTGAAATGTATTATGCGCGATACCTTAAGGACCTTGAATATCTAGTAACAAGACAACTACTAGGGGAAGGTACTTCTAGCTCGGCAGGTTCGTCTACTGTTTTCTCTTTTAATAAGATTGGTGCCAATACTGATTATTATTCTGCTTTATCAATGGAAGAACATGTTAACTTTGATTTGTTAACTTTTTGGAAACAAAAAATTCATAAAACCTTATCCCAAATTGTCTTGGATGTATTACCGGTGCAAGCCTCCATGGTTGCTTCAGAATCAGCATTTTCAGCGAGCGGGAGGCTGTTGGATGACAGGAGGAGTCTTAATCCCAAGTCACTCGAGTTATGGGTATGTTGGAAGAATTATCTTGATGCGAAATACCACGAGTAAGATAAATTGATTGATGATAGGAAGAGCAGCGATTCAGACGTCAAAACATTTCCGGATGATTAGGTAATCTCCTTTTCTTTTCCTTTTCTCTGGTTTTTAGAATAAATTATTTTCAAACAAATTAAGTGTGTTAATGTAAACAATGCACTTAAGAAAAATAGATATTTATTTTTCCTAACTTTTATTAAAAATGAATCTTTCTCTCTCTCTCTCTCTCTCTCTCTCTCTCTCTCTCTCTCTCTCACACACACACACACACACACATATATATATATATATATATATGTACGTACGTATATACGTACATATATATATAGGTAACTTCGTCTGCTTGTTTACAAGCAGCCAGTCTCAAGCCCGAATAAAAATATGAGGGCCTATCAAAAAATTTATTTTGTGTTTTAACATTTTTGCAACACAAAATAGGAATTAAAAAAAATACAGTCTCGGCCCTAAAGTTAGGGCCTAGGGCTTGGGCTTGGACTCGATAACCCAGCCTTGGGCCCGGCTCAGTTCCTACGGCCTTAAGCCCGATTGGCCCGAACTTCCACTTTGGCCCGTTGGGCTTAAGGCTGGGCCGGGCAGGCCCAAGCCCGGCCCATTGACATCTTTAGGAATTGAAACTTGTGAAATTCTGAAGTGATTGTGGTGGCGAGTTTAAAATTTTTTTTAATCCTTTTGGTGTTGAACATAGCATTGCTCAGGAATTCTCTGCTCACCGGACTCCCCAACAAAATGGGTAATAGAGAGATAGAATCGTACCCTTCAAGAGATGGATAGAACAATTCTTCACAAAAACTATTTGCCAAAAATATTTTTGGGCCAAAGCCATCAGCAGTTCTTGCTACATATTGAACAGGGTTCTCATTAGACCCACCTTAACAAAACTCCTTGCGAACTTTTCTCTAATCAAAAACCAAAAATTAGTTCAAGGGTTTCGGTTGTAAATGCTTCATTTAAACAATTGTGAGAATTTAGGTAAGTTTGATGCAAAGTCTATGAGGATATCTTTCTTGGTTATTCCATAAAAAGTAGAGCATCTAGAGGTTATAATCGTAGAAATCTTGCTATTGAAGAATCAATGCACATGGTATTTGAGGAATCTAATGTTGTACATCCAAGTAAGCATACATATGACGACAGCGAGAGTCTTCCCCTGAACTTCACTAAGTTAGATATCTCAACAGATGAAGAAGGTAGTTCAAATTCATCCGAAAAAGCAAATGATGAAACTCAACCTCTTCCCAAGAGCTGGAGGTATTCTCCAATCACCTAAAGGAGCGAGTGATTGGTAATGTTGAATGTAGGGTAACTACTCGATCTTCCGAAAATATTTTTTGTGCCTTTTTTTCTTTCTCAAATTAAACCTAAAAATATTCATAAGGCTCTTAAAGATGATGGGTGGATTCTTGCCATGCAAGAAGAGTTGAATTAATTTGAAAAAGCAATGTTTGGACTTTAGTTCCGCCTCAGTTCAGCAAAAACTCATCTGCACCAAGTGAGTTTTTCAAAACAAACTTGATGAGGATGGCCAGATTATTCGAAACAAGGTTAGATTAGTAGCCCAATGATACAATCAAGTCGAGGGGATTGATTTTGACAAAACATTTGCCCATGTTGCTCGACTTGAAGCTATTCTAATGCTTTTAGATGTTTCATGTTCACATGAATTTCAAACTTTATCAAATGGATGTGAAAAGTGCCTTCTTGAATGAGGTCATTAAGGAGAAAGTTTTTATTAAAAAAAACCTCTCGGTTTTGAAAACAAAAAATACCTTAATAATGTTTTTTAACTGAAAAAAGCTTTGTATGGTCTTAAACAAGCTCCTTGAGCTTGGTACGATCGTCTGATCAACTTCCTCATTGATCATGGATTCTCTCGTGGCAAAATCGATACCACTCTCTTTACTAAATCTAGAAGTTCTCATACCCTAATTGTTCAAATTTATATCGATGATATCATTTTTGTGGCCACTAACGACAATATGTGCCAAGAGTTTGCTGAGAATATGCACAGGAAATTCAAGATGAATATGATGGGAGAACTCACTTTTTTTTTCTTGACCTTCATATCAAGCAATAAAAGGAAGGAATCTTCATCAATCAATCGAAGTACACACATGAGCTGGAAAAAAGGTTTGGGATGGACAATGCTAAACCTAGAGGTACTCCTATCTCTCCTAGCGTCAATCTTGTTAAAGATGAGAATGGTAAAGATGTCGCTCAAAAACTCTATCGTGGCATGATTTTTAGTTTGTTATATCTTACTGCGTCTAGGTCTGATATCATGTTTAGGTATTTATTTGTGCCCGTTTTCAAGTACGCCCTAAATAATCCCATCTTTTAACTGTTAAACTCATTTTTAAATACTTATCTAGGACTATAAATTTGGGACTTTAGTATCCATGCAACTCTACTTTTGATTTAGCTGAATTTCTGATTCCGGTCACGCCAAATGTCTGGTTGATCGTAAAAGCACCAATGGCACTTGTGATTCTTGGTGAATTGCTTGTCTCCTGGCTCCGTAAGAAATGGACATCTGTAACGCTTTCTACTGCCAAGGCAGAATATGTTGTAGCGGGTAGTTATTGTGCTTAAGTTTTTTAGATGCACCAAACCTTACGGGATTTTGGTGTGGTCTTATATAACATTCCTATCATGTACAATAGTAATAGTGCTATTGATATTAATAAAAGTCCTGTTCAACACTCTAGCACAAAGCACATCAATATCCGTCACCACTTTCTTAGAGACAACAATCAGAAAGGTTTGATAGAGCTTAAGAAAGTAGATTCGGAAGATCAGCTTATAGACAATTTACAAAACCCTTAGCTGAAGCGAATTTTTGTTCTCTACGTCGCCGTTTAGGAATATGTGACCTTAGTTAAATGCCTCCTTTGTTGGTTTTATCCTTTGGATTTCTTTCGACTGAAAACTTTATGATTCAATCATGCGTCTTTATTCCTTTCGAATGAAATTGCCTATTCTAACTTTTCGATCAAAAGAATTTTTTTAATCAAATAAAAATTGCCTTTTTTTTGTATCTTCTGATCAAATGAAAATGCATTCATTCGAATGAAAAAAAAAGTTTCAAAATAAGATGGGTGGTTTCTGAAATTTTTGATCGAATGAATAGTATTTCGAAAGCGGACATTTGGTTTCGGAAGTTCTTGGTCGAATAGATTCCTTTTCTATTGAATGAATACACTTTCAATCGATCAAACTCCACTCTTCATTCAAATGAAGTATCCCCTCTATAAATAGTCTCTTTCACTTTTGACTATTTACTTTTCTCAATCTCTATGTCACTTTCACCAATCCTCTTCATCTTTCAATAACTTCTTTCTCACTAATCCTTTTCATCGTCTGCCATGAAGGCATCATCCTCCCACCGACCTCTCTCCAGATGTCATCTCAGGTTTTAAGAAGACAGTGATAGTGAATCTTAAGTCATCCCTATCCCAACTCATCGCGGCACCCGCTCCTCAAATTAACCATCTTCATGCGTCGTCCCATCTGCACCTGCTGCTCCTATTGGCGATCCCTCTCCTTCAACCAGTGCCCCAACTGTTCCAGGTACAAATACCCCATCCTCTTCTGCTCCTTCTCCTTTTACCTCTTCTCCTACCTGTCCACCACCCACTTGTCTGTATTCCTCACCAAATGTTATTCTTCATGTGCCCTATTTTTTTTGAGACCGTAGCTAACCAAGAAAATTACTACACATGTTTTGCTAGTCGAGAAATTAGCCTAGGTCGAACATGTGATTTAGATCTAATGGCTCAACTCGGCATCACACCTTTTTTTTTTGCCAAAATGGGATATACATCACTGCTAACCACTCCTTCAGTGTACTATCCTTTTTTAGTCCGTATGCTTTAGGCTAACGTGACATACAACTCCATCGTTTCCATTACTCTCGATATTTTTCTAAAATGGCGTGTCAATTTCCCTCACCCCTTCTAGCCCGACCAGCATTCTTGAATTTATTAACCAATCCTCTCTCGTCATGTATCCCAGAAATTCGTGGGCCACTAGTGGACCTTTTACCCCCACTCTAATAAATTCAAGCCGTATACAATGACCCTACCATCTCTTCTGTCAAAAAGCCTGTCATTCGCGAACTCCAGCCTTTACATCATGTCTTACAGTTAATCTTAACATACAACCTTAGCAGTCATACCGATTCCTACGCAGCTTTCACTTATCTCGACAACATTCTCCTTACCCATTTTCTTTGAGGTTATCCTCTAAATATTGCAACCATTATCATGATGAACAAGACTAACCGCAAAGATAAACACAATTCTCATCTTTCATATGGTTTTCTTCTTACCAAAGTGTTTGAACATTTTCATGTTCGTCTTCCCACCTCCATTTTTGAGTGTATTCATATCCACCTTACCCTTACTGTCTCAATGTCTCCTCTCTCAATCGCTCCAACTTTGCCATTCTAACAGACCCCACAAAAATGAAGTCTCTCTTGTTGGGGCCCCAAAACTACCGTTATCCCTTTCAACACCTTCTACACCACACCTACCTCGTCCTCTGCACCTAGCTTCTCTTTACCCCCACCACTTTCTTCCGACCCCAGTCCTTCCATGCCACCACCTCAATCCTCCAACCCCGGTCATTCTATGCCTCCTCCTCTTTCCTTTGAACAATTTCCAAGTCCCCTAAATAACTTTTCTAACCTCAATTTTGATGATTTTCTTAATCTTGACAGCTGTTCTCTATCCGACCAGCTCTTTTATATGTCTAATTCTATTCAGCTTATACTCAACTCATAAATTACCCTCGCCGCTATCATCATCGCTAACCAAACCGCTCTCCTACACCATCTTTCTACCCTCCAAACTTATTTAACCAACTTCTGTCCAACCAAATTGACCTCCACGACCTTTTTAATGATCTTGTCTCAAACATTTCCAACCTTACCCTCAACCACTCTTCGACCATGGATCAACTGACTCTCATGTAATATGATCTTCAGCATTATCATGAAGTTGCTTTTCAAGCAAATTGTCAACAAACCAAAATTTTCTTTATGCATTCTTACTGAGCAGAATCGATTTTTGGCACATCAGATCTTTGACACATCTTATGGATTTCGAGTTACTCATCCCGACATTTTTCCATCTCAACATGGAGGAACTGATGGTGAGAAATGGCTCTTCAATTCAAATATCCCTTATGCTCCACCTAGAGATGTCAATGGGCCGGCTTGGGCTTGCCCAGCCCAAGCCCAGCGGGCCTCCAACGAAACCGGGCCGGGGCTGGGCCAGAAGAAGTGAAAACCGGGCCAGGCCTGAAAACTGATATACTTGGGCCCAGCCCAAGCCCTGGCCCTAGGCCCAATATTTTAGGGCCGGGCTTGGGCCGGCCCAGGCCCAAAAAAGTTTTTGGTTTTTTTTCCTAATCTTAACTCCTTGTTATTCACATTTATAAATTAAATGGTTGGAGACTTGGAGCAACATCAAAAGCCTCAATCGCCAAATGAAACTAGTGTAAGAGGTTCCCCATTGACGTTGTAGTACGGTTCCCGTTACACAAGAGGGGCACTAGCAGTTAAACATGGGTCACTCTCTCATTAGTTTGTCTACTTCCTCCTTTTCTATATACATCCTTATCTTTATTGTAAAATCATGACCATTGCAAAGAGGTTGCTACAAACCCTTTAAGACATTTGATTTCCAAAAATTTTACATTCTGAATGTGAAATTTTTAGAAATATTAATATGTATGTAAACGATAATATTTCTAGCATTCAAATATGCAAACCGATAAAGTTAAATTGAAGATAAATGTGTTCATTGGCCCTCATCCTTTTATCCGGGCTTGGGACCGGCTGCTTGTAAACAAACAGGCGAAGTTACCTATTTTTTTATATATATGAAAAAATATCTATCTTGTTGTTAAAAAAATTATTTTGTGTGAAAATTTTTATTCTTAAAACTTGAGAAAAGGAAAATAAAAATAAATTACCTAATCATCTGGAAGTACTTCAACGTCCGAGTCACTGCTCTTCCTATCATCAATCGGTTTATCTTGCTCGCGGTATTTCGCATCAAGATAATCCTTCCAACATACACATAGCTCGAGCGACTCGGGGTTAAGACGACTCCTCCTGTCATCCAAAACCCTCCCACTCGCTGAAAATGCCGACTCTGAAGCAACCGTGGAGGCTTGCACCGGCAGTACATCTCGTGCAATTTGGGATAAAGTTTTATACATGTTTTGATTTTGTTTCCAAAAATTTAACAAATTAAAATTAACTTGTTCTTGCACTGATAAATCAGAATAATGATCAGTATTTGAATATACACCAATCTCATTAAAAGAGGAAAAAGTAGACGAACCTGCCGAATTAGAAGTACCTTCACCTGGTAGTTGTCTTGCTACTAGATGTTCAAAGCCCTTAAGGTATGGCGCATAATACCTCTCAGCAGTCGATGATGAAGCTCGGCCGCGCACGTCAGCAGAATTACGATAGAAGTTGAACAGTTCCTCAAATGTCTTGCTCACTTTCGCTGTGAGGTTGGTTGTGTCCTCTACTGAGTAGCACATTAATTTCGATATCTCTTGTATCGAGACGTTCACGCCATGCAACTTTAACCTAGGATCTAAACAAGTAGCCACAGCAAAAATAACAGGCAGTTCACTCCAATATTTATTAAACTTTTCATCCATCACTTTTACTATTTCCGTAAAGGGTCCTATATATCTCCATTTTGTTAACATTGTAGCCATCTTGAGAATTTCTATTACAGCGAGAGGAGAGGTGGGATAGTACGTACCAGACAATAAATTGGTAGACGTGTAAAATACCTCCAAAAATTCAGCTAGGTATGTGGCCATCTGCCATTCCTCTTGAGTTGGCAAGCCGGCTGGGAACGAGGTTAGTAGAAAATGCGTATAGACTTCTTTGTATGCCAGAATGTGTAAAAGCATATGGTATGTAGAGTTCCACCTGTGGACCACATCTGTAACTGCTCTCCTGCGAGGCATATTATATTACACAACGTTTTAAATTGTTGTGTTCTCGGACCGAACTATTAACATACGCTGTCATACCCCTCATTTTGACAAGAATATCTCCTGCAGCAGCTAAACCATCTTGAACAATTAAATTAATTATATGACAAACACAACGAACATGAAATAATTGACCAGAAAGTACAGGTTTGAGGCTCTCCTTTAAAGCAGCAACAGCAGCTGTATTGTTAGAAGCATTATCAAAACTAATACTCATAATCTTATTCTTTAATTTAAACGTGGTACATGCTTTTAATATAATAGTAGCAATGTTCATTCCATCATGCGGAAAAGGAAAGAGCTCGAAAGCGATGATTCTCTTGTTCATAATCCAATCTGCATCAATCCAATGGGCCGTCACACAAGTATAACTAACAAAAGTAAACGGAGATTGCCAAATATCAGAAGTAAGACTAACTTTACCGTCAAAATTATCGAAATAATCGATCAGGCGTGCTTTAGCAGCATTATACTGTCGGAGTGCATCGGATCTAGTTGTGTTTCTATGAACCTTTTTGTACAAAGGTTGAACGTATGTGTTCATATATCTAGAGTGCTTAGCATTATCGGCAAAAGAAAAGGCTTGTTCATCGTGAATAACAAATTCAGCGAGACCGTCTCTTTGCTCTCGCTGATTATAAACAAATAACTTACCGTCAAAAGATAACTGCGTTTGGGTAGGTTCGACGTGGCCTTGTCGAGGTGCACACTGAGGGTAATGCCTGTTAAGATGTCCATTACCACTACCAGAGAAAATAATTTAGCACAGTACTTACATCGAGCTTTTCGGATGCCGTCCACCGTAACTTCATCAAAATGATTCCAACACTCGGCTTTCTTTTTTTTCACCTTTTGGACTTCTGGCTCATTACCGGAGGCATTGCTCGGCCCTTCTTCATCATGACTGCTCATAGGTTAAGATTATGCCACGGAGTAGTAGCTTCGCCAACCGAGCTGCGTCCTTGACTATAATGCGGGGGGTCTTGTGAAGGCGTGTATTCAAAATCTGGAATGTTTTGATTGAACTCCCAATTGGCTTGGGTATCTATCATACAGCCTGTACTCATTCGTCCAGGAACGAATGGTTGTGGTGGTGCTTGGATTGGTGTTTGTGATGGCCGTGGTGGTGGTGCTTGACCTGGTGGTGGCGTTTTTCGTGATGATGATCCACGCCTTAATTTCTTCAGTAATCCAGCCATATTTGACGCTAAACTTTTTTATTAGATTGAAAAAATAAAACTAGAGCAGTAATAAATAATTAGAAATAACAATTAAAAAGAATTGAAGAGTAACTAGGAAATAAGAGTAATTAGTAATTCAAATTGGAGGAGTTAGTAATTAAAAATAATTTGTAATAGTAATTAATAAATAAGAATTCACTAATTACTAATTAGTAAACAAAATAATTAGAGAGTAACAAATGAATAAGAGGAATAGTTAGTAATTAGAATTTAACAAGAGCAGTAATTAGTAAACATGAGTAGTAATTAGCAAAAGTACTAATTAATAAACAAAAGTAGTAATTAGCAAGAGTAGTAATTGGAGAGGAAAATAGTAGCAAAGCTTGTAGAAATGTAGAATGTTTAGATAAGAGAGAGTAAGAAGATTGGTGTGAAAAATTAGAAAGGAAGGGTGTGAATTTATAGATTTTTCAAAGTTCACAAAAGACCAAAATACCCCTAACAACTATCCGTTTATAGTTGTTGGGGAGGGTAAAAGTGTAAAAAACCTTAAAAGATTTAAAAAAGTTAACTTTCACCAAAATACCCCCCAAACTAGCCGTTATATAGTTGTTGGGGGGTAAAAGTGGAATTTTTTTAATTAGTGGGGAATATAGTCGTTCGGGGGGGGGGGGACAAAAATTTGAAAAAAGTGGGCAGCCTAGAATTTGGGCCAATTTAGGGCCAGATCCGGGCCAAATTAGGGCCAAAACGGGGCCAGTTTAGGGCCAATTTTGGGCCAGGGCTTTTTTTGGGCCTTTTTAGGGCCGGGCCTGGGCCGGGCCATTTTTTCTGAAACCTTGGCCTGGTCCAAGCCCAGGTCCAAGGCCCTAAATAGGCGGGCCTACACTATTCATAACCGGGCTTGGGCCGGCCCGGACTTTTTTTGGGCCACAACTGGCTGGGTCGCGGGCCAACCGGCCCAATTGACATCTCTAGCTCCACCACTGCCGCGGTCACCTCATGTGGTTAAAATTGTAGAAGTTCCTACCTCTGATCTTCCTCCGCCTCAAGATCCCTCCTCTTCTGCCCAGGTTGGATGTCATCAACGTTAGCACATTTTAGCTTAATTTTTTTCTAACTTCAGTGCTTTCCCTTCTTTTTGGGTTAACAAAGGAGGAGAAAAGTGTGTAAAGTGTTTTAGGGGGAGGGGGAATATGTTAAGATATGTTAGATTAATATATTGTCATCATAAAAAAGGTGGAGATTGTTGACTTATGCGTCTAGATTCTTTATTTTGATGATTCAAAAGTTTGTTAATATATGATTAATCTAATTGCATTAATAAGTATAATTTTAAGAAAATATCAAGCTCAAGCATGGTGGAAAATTCTTTGATGAAGAATTTGGACTTAGACTAGGTTCTCATTTTTCTTTGTAAATCATTTTAAGCCAAGTTTTCTTAAAGATCAAAAAGCACCAAAACCAAGAAGCTTTAACTGCCAAGTAGCATTCTCAAAACCTTCGATCGATCATCAAAAACTTCATTGTTGGAACTTAAAATGTTTTCATTCGAAGCATTCTCAAAACCTTTGACCGAAACCTTTAGGTTCATCCACTATGTATTAAAAAGGTTTTCATTCGAAGGAATATATGTTTCATTCGAAGGATACCTTTTTATTTGAAGGTTTTCTTTTTCGACCGAAAGATTCCATCAATAAGTACTTAACTGGATCTAAAAATCTTTTTCATTTGAAAGATACAGTTTTCATTCGATTGAATATACCAGCAACTCAAACTTTCTTCCATTGTTCAATTTCATCCGAATGAATCCAGTATTCGTTCAACCGAATTCTCAGAGGTAAGTGTAGTCTTTCTTGAATGAACTTTCTCCAAATAATTTTCAAGATTTATTCAAATTATTTCTTTTAAAATATTCTATGTCCTATCCCTTTAAATGCTCTTCAACGGTCATATTCTCTTAGGTATAAAAGGACCCTTAGTCGGTTTATTCTCAACTTTTCTAATCTCTAAAAATCTCTGTAATCTCTCTCTAAACAACATTTTTATACATCTTTATACAGTTCTTTGAGTTTGTTTGAGATCTTGTCAAGCAAGATTCTTGGTTAAGTTCCTTAAGATGCAAATCTTCCTACCTAAGAAAGCTTAGCTCGGTTGTTTTCGTTGTAAAATTTACTCATTGAGGAGTGTGAATTATATTTTCAGTTGTAATCTTCATTTCTCTTGTAATTGTTGGAAACTTTGAAGAGGTTTCAGAACTATCCTAAGATTTGAGCTAGCACCCGAAGCTAGCTGGTTAGCAGAAGGTTCGTGTGGGTCTCCCTTGTATGGAGTGGTCGGGGACTGGACGTAGGCAGGTAGGGCTAAACAGTATAAATCTCTGTGTTAATCTTTGATAGCAATTATTGGGAGTTAAATATCTAAATTCCTACTTAGACCTACAAACACCTCCCCCCCTTCCCCCTGTAGCTGTATTTAAGGACCTACAGGACCTTGGACTAGTGACTAGATCAAAGGGGCTCTCTGGCCACACAGGAGCTGTGTGGATCAATTTTTCTAGACAAACAGAGCGACACTGTGCAGGGTAGACTGGATGAATATGCAATCCGAAAGTCCATGTAGCACCAGCACCTATTGACCCCTTAATGACGTGTCACTCTCGAGGAACGCCATGTGTTACTTAATGACATCATCATCTCAACCTCGATAAAATAAGGGGCTTGAGAATTCATTTCAAGACTCTTAACATTTCTCTTAAATAATGTTCACTTTCTCACTCTAGAATCCTAGAGAGAGAAACATACAGGACCTTGACTCTAGACCCAAGTATCGGATTATGACTGTCATCACGTATTCCCTTCGCGCCATCATCTTTGCTACTCTACATCCTCAGGCTCTATCTAGGAAGCCTTTGGTCTCTGCCCTTGCTCCATCCTTATTGTGTCCCACATCAGCATACTTGGAATCCGACTTGGACTGCATTCCTTGTGGCACCTCCACATCGACTGTGAATCCTTGGCATCATTTTGGCGACTCTGCTGGGGAGGTGAACATTGCCGTGTAGTTCGTCACTTGCCTGACACACCCAAGCAACCATGCTTCTACAACACAAGGTTACCAGGACTACTAGCCAAAGGCTCAACCCAGCCATCCTGGAGGAGCATCACCTCGAGGACCAAGAAGAGACCAGCCACAACAACTCAAGGCTCTCCCTAGGATGGATGCACCCAATATGGCCGCGGTCATTAATGCCACAATTTAGTGCCTCATTCCTACCATATCGAACTCCAAGACTCCCAATCATCTCTCATGGCTACGATATTGGAAATGTAAAAATCAATCCAAGTCTTGACTTCACAATCGTCTACTTCTCGAGGGCTCAGAGCTCCCTAACTGTGCCTGCTGCTCACACCGTGTCATCCCAAACTCTAAGGTTGGCCTCTTCTGTTCAGATCCAACTTTTTGGGCCTAGGCTACTTCTGGACACTACCCAAGTGCTAGTGTCACGACCACCACTCCCTTAATCCTTCGCACATTCGGCGGTAGGACTCAGGGCACTTCAGCTCGTGGCGTCTCGGAGTACTTTAGAGACTCACGACTTTATTAAGATGGAACCTAACCCTAACATAAGCAACCGACATTTAAACACAGGCCATGGCCCTGACTTGCTCCATTTAACCCTTCTTGATGGCCATCCTCTTACCGTTGGCACCATTATCATGCCTTTAATGCTTTAGGTCATCCCATCCGGAAGCTTAGGTTCTAAGATCATCTCAATCGGGCACAAACCCTAACCTGTTTTGTATGTCACCAAGCATGACCTTGACACCATACTCCACTGACTCAAGGAATCATCCTTACCTTACTCCTCTTCTAAGCTATTTAACCATGCTCCCTATTTTGGAAACCTTACTACCGAGCCGTACCCTATCAAGTACAAGTAACCAGCCTTCACCCTATTCAACGGCAAAAAGAGCAATGCTAGTGAGCACCTCACCCATTTTGTTGGCTCCCTACAGCACTATGGGGAGATGACACTTTGAAACTTTGAGAATTTCATAAGTCCCTAACTGGCTCGCCTACTCTTAGTCCCACCAAATCCCCGAAGGTACCATCCACTCCTGGTCTGACATGGTCCGAGCTCTTTCTTGACAAGTTTCACTATGAGACAAAGCATGTGACCATTGTTGACATTGCTAGAATCCTCCAAAACCCTGGTGAAGACCTCAACGTCTATGTAACATGATTTTATTACAAGTGCTTATAGTGCACTGACTTTAACAAGGATAAAACCCTTATACCCATTTGCAATAAGAAGATGAAAGACACCTACATGTTCTACCTTGAAAACCTCCAGCTTTGATCTTGGGGACATCTCGAAGAAGCTTCACGATGCACCTATGACTCGGTCTGTCCGTTAAAGACCCCAAAGCCCTAAACTCAGATTTCCATGGCCGCGACGGTGGAAACAAGCAGTGACAACAACAACAACAACAACAACTGTAAATGCCGATCCCAAGAAGGGGACGGATGCCCAGACATGAAAAGGCCACTAATGCCTACCTCAAAATACCCATGCGACTTGAAGACAGTCAAAGCACTCCTCGAGATTTGGATTAACGACAATTCCATAACCCTTCCCGATGCCAAATCTGAGCCTACCGCGAAGGACTTAGTCAAGCCCAACTATTGCCCCTATCATCGAACTGTTACTCATTACCTCAAGTGGTGCAGGGGCCTCATGTTCGTCTTTGCTGACAAGATTGCACCTGGCAAGTTCAAACTCTAAGTGCGAGGACCTGTGCCCCACCTGCCTAAACCCTAGCCTGCCCTAGTGCATTTTACACACTTATAATGTTTCTTTTGATTTTGCAAGTTTCAATGTACTCACCCTCCATTTACCAAGGCATGTTGTCTACCTGTGTTATCAATGAAGTTGTATTTTTCAGACTTAGACAATTTTCAAGCTACAATTGCTCTAACCTAAGTCTACTGACACCACATGTTTGCCATCACCTACTCCCATGGGGGCTTCACCCCGTCCCTATCCTAAGCAGTAATGGCATACCACCCCCATGATCACCGGGGGGGCACGGCACCCCTCAATTTTTTTGATTTTTTTTAGTTTTTAGACAATAGATAAATATATTTAAAATTTAAAAGATTTATGAAAATGTCACTATATTGTATCATTAATTTAATAGGATTTCATTTCATTGTGTTTTTTACTCTATGTGCCACCGGCTATCTTATTCTTTATCTTTGTCACATTCTTGCTTTACCGTCATTTTTCTAAATTTTAAATTCTAAATCTCCAAATACAAAAAAAAAATAGGAATATATAAAGGTTAGTACAAGTTGGGTAACATATACAGAGAATCGCACAGTCAAAACAAACATGTATTTTGATCACTGGTAACCTATAACAATAATTTTTTGACACAGTAAGGAAGACAAGATAAGGTCTCCTTTGTGACTGAGATTTCTTTATTTATTTTTATATAGTCAAATATATGTTTGTAAATATTAACTCTGTCTACTTTTATTTTGATGAAATGAAATTCTCATTTAACTCAACCCCACCCCCCCCCCCCCCCCCAAAAAAAATTTAAAATAAAGCTTAAGGTTAGTTCCTTTTTTAAAAATTAAATTCATATAGTTTGTTAACTTATGCGTAACTAATGTACTCATACAATTGATAATCACATTAGTAATATATCTATACAGTAAGAGTTAAGTTTCTTCCATGCACAATTAGTAATTTATTGTTGACTAACCTTAACAAGTTAAATGAATTACCATGCATAGTTGCAATATATTGATAGTAGTCAAATTGAGCAATCTCTTTTATTTGAAGTATTCACTAGTGAGGCTAATTATAGTTTTTTATTATTTATATATATTTTATGTGAACTTTGTAATACCCCAAAAATTTTCTTTTCCTTGTGCGAAATTAGTATTTTTGAATAAATAAGTTTGTGGTATTTTTGATAATATTGAGAAAATGGTTTGAGTTTGTTTCTAAAATTTTCGATCGAATGAAAATAGTTTGGCTTTAAATGAAAATGAATTTTTCTTCGAATAAAAAGATTTTGTGTGAAAAAAATGAGCTTTTGAAGTTTTGACTCGACTTAAAAGTTTTAAGTCGACTAAAAAACTAATTCTGAAAAAAAAAATGAACAATAACTTTTAGTCGACTAAATATTACTTTTTAGTCGAATTAAAATATTTTCGATCGATTAAAAGTATTTTCATTAAAGGTATTTTCGGTCGACTTAAAGGCATTTTCAGTCGACTTAAAGGTGGTTTCAGTCGATTTAAAAGTGTTTTCGGTCGACTTAAATGTGATTTTTGGTCAACTAAACCTTAAGATTTTGGAAAAGGCATTTTCACAGCTGAAGGATTGAGTCGACCAAAAACTATTTTCGGTCGAATGCAAACTTGATTTTTTTTGTCTCATATAAATAGTGAATTATTTCATTCCTAGCCCTTTTGGGGGTTTTCTGTTTCTTTTCTTCCCTTTTGTGCGAAAGAAAGAGGGAGAGCGAGAGATAGAGAAAAGGGCTTGGAAAGTTTGGAAGCTCTAAGGAGGAGCTTAAGGATTTGTGGCTTTCAAAAGGCTTGATTAAGGTAAGGGTTTACTTTCAAAAATTTTGAATCAGCGATGGACCAATCGCTCATGTAAATCTTTAGATTCTTTTGAAATCTGAACTTTTTCAAATGGAGATAATTGATTCTTCCTCTCCTTTTTATTTTGAACTTTGTTAAGAATGATTTGTTGTCAATTCTATGATTTGTGAAAATAAAATTTCGTCGAATTTGTTTGACCTCCGAATTTTGACATATCGATATCTTTCGTTTCAGTGATATATGATCGTCATTATTTCGTGAACTTCACTTATTGTTTGACAAGTCCGTTATTTGATAATATTATTTTCAAGTCTTTGAATATGGTTTGACATGTTCGATATCTGATAACGGCTATTCTGATATTTTTGTTTTGGGTAATTTTATAAGCCATGTCACAGTGTATGTGACTTATTTCCAACTTACCCACGTGGAGTGAAACGTGGGCTAGCTCAGGGGAGTTGAGCTAGAGATCGCGATCTTACTTTCTGAACTGGCCTCATATGTCAGGAATGACGTATGTGACCACTTTCTGAATGGCTCTATAATGTCTGTCTCTGTACTCAGATATATTTTGACATTTGATATTTGGTCCGATAATGTTTATTTTTGTACTCAGATATATTTGTTATGCGATATTTGATTTGATAGTGTCTGTCTCCGTACTCAAATATATTTTGACATTGGATATTTGGTCTGACCTATGTTCAGTCAAAACTGGTGTGCCTTTGAAATATTATCTTCCAGATATAATTTGACATTTGAAATTTGATTTGATGTCCATTCCGTTGAAACTTTTGTGACTGACTTTGTATTCAGAAATGTTTTGACATTTAAAATCTGGTTTGATTATCCGTTCCGTTGGAAAATTTCTGTACTTCTGAAATTCTGTTTCTCTGATGTTTTTGTTTTCGATTGATTGGTCCTCTGAGCGACCTTATGGGGCATTTGGCTCGTTCCCTTATTGTTTTTGCTTTCAGGTGATTAGTAGGTGGGATTTTGGATTTGAAGGGCTAGCTGTGTGCCAAGGGTTAGCTGCCTTATTTCAGAGTTAGTATTGACATTTAAGTGTATTTAACTAAGATAGGTTGGTATCATTTAGATTTTGTTTTGAAACTCCATGTTGGAGAAACTTTTGAATTGTATAAGAGCTTTGGGCCCCTATGTCAGATATTGATACATTTTGGGAATTATTAGTGCATGCTCTGATTTACCGTTTGGGAGACTTCTGATAATTATAAGGCTTTTTCTGATTTTCGCTTATTTGGCGTTAACGCCCCGTAAATAATTTCGGGGCGATACAAACTTGAACCTTCTGAATTCTTTTATGTTAGCCATTAGATCTTTTTTATGGATTTTTGGCACCCCCATATTAGACTTTCTGGGTCCACCCCTGCCAAGCAGGCCAAGTTCCCCTTACCCCTTCCTCATCACATTGCATAGCGAATTGGTAAGTGGTGTACAGGGTGGCTTGAGCCACACTACTAAGTCTCGACTCAGTCAGCCGACATTCCCCCAGGTCTCGCGATCACCCTTGTCAGGTATGCATGCAACACATCTCGCTGGCCTTCCCCTGCCTCTGTGACTCAACCTATCATTGATGCCAGCCCATCACCCTAAGCCTCGCTTCACTTTCATCTCAACCTCTCGTGGTTGCGGTTGCATCACCACCTTCACCGGCCTCCCTCGGCACCCTTGCCCGAGCTCCATTCTCCGTTTCTTTGGGACTTAGAAAAAAATTTCTCTCATGTACCCCCACCCCGCCTATCCACTTTTTGACACTTAGAAAAAAAAATCATGGTCGGGTCACCACCCTCAGCGGCTTCCCTCGGCAACCTTGCTTGAGCTCCACTCTCCCCTTTCAGGGACTTAGAGAAAAATATGCCCCTCACCCTCTCATCATCTTTCCAACACTTAGAAAAATTTCCAACAAAATTACCTTGGCCCATCAAGTAGGCGACTCCTCCGGGACACTACCTTGGCACGCTTCGAGTGCTTTAGCACAAATACTCACCTGCGGGATAGGCTACTCCTTTAGGACACTATCTCCGCAAGGGAGCTTTAAGTGATCTAGTATGAAGACTCTCCTTCTGCCAGGTAGACGGCTCCTCCGGGATGTTAACTCGGCCCACCGGGTAGGCGACTCCTCCGAGACACTACATTGGCATGCTCTAAGTTCTCCGGCACAAGGACTCACCGGCAGGATAGGTGACTCCTCTAGGATACTATCTTTGTCAGGGAGTCTACATGACTAGCCTACATGCTCCAGGACTAGGGGCTTTCACCAGCACCCTTAGGGACTGTGACCCTAGGTCACTCCAAGATGGGAGCGGGTCTCCAAAAGGCATCACGCCTAGTCTTCCTAGCAGTTGTGTGTCGGGTCTTCCCCACCGCTATCAGGTCCTCAGCGTCTCTTGACACCCTTTGGGACTCTATAAGGGCCTTGGACTGGTGGCTAGATCAAGGGGGCTCTCTGGTCATACCGGCGTTGTGTGGGCCAATTTTTTCAAATAGACATAGCGACATTATGCGAGGCAGGGGTGAATATGCGATCCGACAGTCCATGGAGCATCGGTACCTATGGACCCCTTGGTGACATGTCATTCTCAGAGAGTGTCACGTGTCACTTGATGACATCATCGTCTCAACCTCAATAAATATGGGACTTAAGAATTCATTTCAGGACTCTTGATATTTTCAAGAACTCACATTCACTTTCTCACTCTAGAATCCTAGAGAGAGTAATACACATGATCTTTACTTTAGACCGAAGCATCGGACTATGACTATCATTGTGTATTTATCTCGCGCCATCATCCTTGCAGCCCTGCCATCCTCAGCTTATGTTTGGGAATCCCGGGGTCTCTACCCTTGTTCCATCCTTGTTGTGTCCCACATCAGCATACTTGTCATCTGACTCGGACTGCATTCCTTGTGGTACCTCTACGTCAATTGCGAACACACTTTCCTTGGCATTAGGATGCTATGAGGGCTACTACAGATGTGGTCCCTCGTGGAAGCTTATTTGGTTGTAATCTTCCAAATTATGCACTCAACTTGTGGATGCTTGGCAAAGACGGTTTGTGGACAAAGGTAAAATTCAGCAATTCGAATAGTATTGTTGATGATACATGCTCTTTAGCCATTCTCACGGGGAAACAAAGGAACACTTATCCATGTAATGCAATTATGGTCAAGAGCTGTGGGCAATGATATTATATAAATTGCAATCTGTAAACCAATTTTCATGTACGTTGTCCGGAAGTTTAGACACAAAAGTTTTCAAGCTAGATTGTGTAAGCTTGCTAGAGTTGTTATTATTTATAAATACTGATCAGTCCAGAGCAGAAATATTTGGTTAGTTGTATGCAAGGAATTCATCATATAATTTATCTTAGAGCTTGTGTGTGTGTGTGGGGGGGGGGGGGGGTACTTGGATGCTGCCTCGTAGAGTGCTCTCAGCTTAGAGTTTTGGTTTTGTGGACGGTTTGACTTTTCTTTTTGGGTAGATAAGGATTGTATAATTACACTTTTTGAGAGAGTAAGGGTTGGTTTGACAAAACTTTTTTTTTTTGTTTTCAGTTTTTAAAGAGCAGCTTAATTTTTATTTTTTTTACAAAAACAAGTAGGTGTTTGATAACCTTTTTTTTTTAGGTGTTTGGTAACCCTTTTTATTTTGACTTTTTTTTTTTGTGGTTTGCGGTGGCGGTAGTGGGGCGTAGCGGTGGTCGACGGTGGCTGTCTGAAGTCACTGGCGGTGGTCGTTGGCGGCCGGTGGTGGCTGCCGGCGGCCGGAGGTGGCTGCTGGCAGTCGCCAGCGGTGGTCGCCGGCCGCCGGAGGTGGCTGTCGGCGGCCGGCGGTGGGAGGGTGGGTGGTGGTGGTGTTGGTCTCAAAAAAAAAAACCAGTTTCTAGAGTTTTTTTTTTACTCTTCAATTTAAAAATTGATTTTTTAAATTGGAGAAGGAAAAAAAATGGTTACCAAACACACCTTTTTTTTCTAATTTCCAAAACTGAAAAAAAAAATTTGTCAAACTGGGCCTAAGTGTATATATGAGCCTAATGCAATAAAAGAACATTTTAGCCCAAAAAGAAAAAAAAATTCTACTAATGAGCCATTTATCACGCATTACATGAAAACTTTTAATTTGTTGCTAATTTCCAACATGTAAATGTTCATTTCACTCATTATTTTCATCTAAACTTGGCTTGACCCAAGCCATAGTTATTTAATACATAATTGTTATACGAGTTCACTTTGATGTTTACATGGTACACAATCTACAGAAAAATTCAAAAAAAATTAAAGGGAAAATATCATGTCAATATTGAAGCGGTAACTTTTTTCGTCTTCCTTATTATTATTATTTTTAATTTCTTGATGCTATGTTGTTTAGGTTGGTTTCGAAAAAGATATTATTCCCTTTGTCCCACATACATTTATTATTTTTTTGCAAGCAAATTAAGAATTTAAGCTGTATATTATGTGTTTCTCATTCTACTCTTTAGATAGAGGACTGTAAGAAAATGGGCTAGTAGAGAAAAAATGAGTTAGTGGAGTATTAAATATGAAGAAAGAAATAGAATAAATTTTTTTTAAGAAAGTAGGCCAAGAGAGAAAAAATGAGTTGGTAGAGAGTTAATTGTGGAGAGAGAAATAGAATAAAAAATTTATAAAAGGGTAAATTTGTAAAAATACCTATAAATCTTTCTTAATTTAAAAAGAGAGCAATTTTTGTTGGACAACCCAAAAAGGAAATAAGATCAATTTTATGGGCAGAGGGATTAGAACTTAATACTATATGAGAAGTACCAGGTGTAAGTGGTTAGTGGTGAAGTTGGAATTGTCAAAGACAAGCTTGGCCAAAATATGATATCTCACATTGAATGTGAAATAATATGAGATTGCTCTTATAAGACTTTACCTATGATCTTAGAAGTACCAATTGGTTAGCCCTTTTGAGGAAGGCAATGTCCTATGATGGGGTCGTGACCAAGTCCTTGCTGATAGTATCAGAGCCAACTCCTGAAAGCTTAGGTTGGGTCATTTAGTCGGGTGCTGATGTGGACCTCGCTCCATATTGGCTAAGCGGAAGTTACTTGGCTATGTGCCACTAAGCCTTAGCGATGATACTAAGACATAAAGAGAGAAGGTTATGGTCTCTGACATCAGCTAAGGCGTAGTTTGTGAATGGCCTTGTGAGACCATGTCAAGGAACTCATAAGTATCTACTTTAGCCACCTCATTTGATGGAGATGTTGTCCTGTAGTGGGATCGTGGACCAAATCATTATAAATGTTATCAAAGCAAACTCTTGAAAGCTCAGGCTAAGCTATCCAATCAAATCTTTGATGGTTAGGAAACAAAGGCAAGCCCAGGTAATCCCACATCAAGAGGATTGTTGGGGCAACGAAGGGTAAGACACCATGTCCAGCATTTGATAGAGATGAAGATTTTAGGTTTTGTGATTAAGCTTTAGCAAGGACGCTAAAGTATAAGGAGGGGAGATTGTGATATTCCACATCAAATGTGTGATAATATGTGATTCACCTTACAAGACCTTGCATAGGATATTAGAAGTACCTATTGGCTAGCCCCTTTGAGGAAGATAACCCCCTATGGTGGGGCTGTGACAGATAGTGATATCTCACATCGTTTTCTGGGGATGATTTGTGATTGACCTTATAAGACCCTACATATGAAAGTCATATGTACTTATTGGCTAGCCCTTTTAAGGGAGGCAACACCCTGTGATGGGACCGTGGACGGGGTCGTTACACAAATTTTTTAGAACTCTGCTCTTGCAGCTTCATTTTGTGCAGACAAAGTGTTCGAATGGTATGCCAACATATCTTGGGATTTATGGGGTACTCATATTATAAAACTACGTCCAAACAACACTTTTAGGAAAACTCAGAATCCAAAGATAGGGGATTTCAGTATTTCTCATCCAAACATTCTTGAATTAGTACCATTTCCAGAATTGGATTAGAAAAACTGTTTTTTTTTTTTGGGTGCTTCCACATTTTCGTTCAATACTTGGTGAAGTTGATGTTATCACAGTTTTTGAGTCATTGCTGCTTTCCGATAACAAAATTATGCTAAAGGATAAGTATAGCAACAAATGGTACAATGTTATGTCATGCTATAATGGTCCGGAGTTGCAATTGAGTGATAAGTATCATGTTTGCTTTAAGATTGCAACTGCTGCTAAACGCTTCTCTTAGTTCGATAGATCTGAAGAGGTGTAAACTCTGCCTAATATCTTCTTCTGTTTCTAGAGATGATATTCTTTTATACGAGTATGTATGGCAGCTCGCCCTGAGTCCCTTACGTGTAATTTCTACTGGCTACAGAAAGAAAGAAAAAGAAGCTTATCGCATAAGTAATATGTTATGTTCCTTTTAAAACCCACAAAAACTCGTACATAAACATTCGAGGAAAAGATGGCCCACTGTCTCAACATGGCTCGACAAAGCGGCAAAGATCGTTGCTTCCACAATGAAGTTTGAAAAGGGCTGATTTAAAATGAAAACGGTTCCAGAGAACTTGCCAGAGGAAGACCATGAGTTTGTGAGGGATAGGTAAGGTCCAAAGTTCCTTCCAACATCCATTAGATTGAGTCGACACACACTTCGAGTTCCCCACTTTGTAGCATGCATGAATGCTTTCCTTTGTAGAGGAGAATGTAGGCAGATTTAACTGAGAAATGATCGCCCGTTGGTGAGATCCCATATCAGTTGTCCTCAAAATCAGCAAAAGATAGGTGATGAGCTATAATACCTGAGGCAATCTGATTTGGAATATCACCGAGACCAGATTCGAAGCACATATTTCTACAGGGGCCAGATCAGCCACAACTTTAATCAACTGGTTCATTAATAAAAAGTGAGCCATGTTTGTTTGGAGAGATTTAGGAATCCAATATCTGTCCCAGATAGAAATTTTCTGACGATCACCCACTTGCCATTGAGAGCCTGGGACGATGATGTCTCAAACCACCAAGACACCCTTCCGTCTACATAAGGAAGTCATAAATTTTGCGGCAATTAGGAGTAGGACAGAAGGACAGTATTTAGCTAGGAGAAAAGAAGCCAAAAGGGATAAGGGTCCAACTCTTTCTGTGTAGCGGGGCTTGACTGAAAGAAAGGTCTTGTATCTTTAATATCTAAACCGCCGTCAAGTTTGGAGCCACAAATAATGTGCCAGCTCATTTAATGAATTCCCTTTTTGTACCATCCCCGGACTAGAAGAAACGGCTAAGGATAGTATGATCTGCTTACACACATAAACTGGAAAAAGAAACAATTGCATATGGTAGATTAAAAGAGATGACAACACACATTTTATTGAAGTGAGCCTTCCCGCCTTGTTAAGTAAAATGCCTTTCTCACCAATGCAACAATTTGGAAACTTCATAATCAAAAAGAGGACGAATTATGTTCTATGGGTCACTATATCTAGAGAAGTACCCATATATTGGTCGAAGGAAGTAGAGATGGGAATGCCCAATGTGGTTGAAAGATTGTCTTGAAGATATGCTTGGCTGGATGGACTTACTTTCAGTGATAAATTGTTGAAAATTGATCATCTGCCCAAGCTCCATACTAATTGAGGATGCTTTTGAGTGGTACACAACTAAGAGGATTAATGCCAAATTATAATAGAGTCTCATCTGCAAAGAAAAGATGGTTGGTTTGGAGTCCTCCTCATCTAATTTGTATACGTTGGATCACTTGGAGTTATTGGGCACGAGTAAGGGAATCAAGAGTACTTTGGGACATAGGAGAAACAAGTAAGCGGATAATGGGTCACCGTGTTGAAGACCACACGAGTAGAGTTGTCAAACGGGCCGGGCGGCCCGTGGGCTGGCCCGACCCGGCCCGTTTCTGGCCCGGGCTGGCCCGGCCCCATCCATGAACAGTAGCGGCCCAGCACAAGCGGGCTTGGGGCCTGGGCCTGGACCAGGCCTTCAGATTCTGCGAAAAAGCCTGGCCCGGCCCGGCCCGGTTCTGGCCCGGGTCTGGCCCGGTCTGCGGCCCGGGTCTGGCCCCACCACTTGTTTGAATTTTTTGCTTTTCCCCCCCTTTCTTCCACCCCTTTTCCAAAATTCCACTTTTACCCCCCCCCCAGCAATATAACGGCTAGTTTGGGGGGTATTTTAGTCTAACCTATATTTTTCAACTCCTTTACACTCTTACCCTCCCCAACAACTATAAACGGATAGTTTGTAGGGGTATTTTGGTCTTTTGTGAAGTTTCTAAAATCTATAAATTCACACCATTTCTCTCTAATTTTTCACACCAATCTTCTTACTCTCTCTTACCTAAACATTCTATATTTCTACAAGCTTTGCTACTATTTTCCTCTCCAATTACTACTCTTGCTAATTACTACTAGTATTTACTAATTAGTACTCTTGTTTATTAATTACTAGTCTTGCTAAATTCTTTTTAATTACTAACTCTCTAATATTTGTTACTCGTTCATTCTTTTAATTGTTATTTCTTATTACTACTCTTATACTTGTGTATTTAGTTACTCTTACAAAGTTTAGCGTGAAATATGGCTGGATTATTGAAGAAAATGAGGCGTGCATCGTCATCACGAAAAACATCATCATCATCGCAAGCACCACCACCAGCACAAGCGCCAGCGACACGGCCATCACAAACACCAATCCAAGCACCAACACAACCATTCGTTCCTGGACGAATGAGTACAGGCTGTATGATAGATACCCAAGCCAATTGGGAGTTCAATCAAAACATTCCAGATTTTGAATACACGCCTGATGAAGACCCCCCGCATTATAGTCAAGGACGCAGCTCGGTTGGCGAAGCTACTACTCCGTGGCATAATCTCAACCCTATGCCTGGTCATGATGAAGAAGGGCCGAGCAATGCCTCCGGTAATGAGCCAGAAGTCCAAAAGGGGAAAAAAAAGAAAGCCGAGTGTTGGAATCATTTTGATGAAGTTACGGTGGACGGCATCCGAAAAGCTCGATGTAAGTACTGTGCTAAATTATTTTCGTCTGGTAGTGGTAATGGACATCTTAACAGGCATTACCCTCAGTGTGCACCTCGACAAGGCCACGTCGAACCTACCCAAACGCAGTTATCTTTTGACGGTAAGTTATTTGTTTATAATCAGCGAGAGCAAAGAGACGGTCTCGCTGAATTTGTTATTCATGATGAACAAGCCTTTTCTTTTGCCGATAATCCTAAGCACTCTAGATATATGAACACATACGTTCAACCTTTGTACAAAAAGGTTCATAGAAACACAACTAGATCCGATGCACTCCGACAGTACAATGCTGCTAAAGCACGCCTTATCGATTATTTCGATAAATTTGACGGTAAAGTTAGTCTTACTTCTGATATTTGGCAATCTCCTTATACTTTTGTTAGTTATTCTTGTGTGACCGCTCATTGGATTGATGCAGATTGGGTTATGCACAAGAGAATCATCGCTTTCGAGCACTTCCCTTATCCGCACGATGGAATGAACATTGCTATTCTTATATTAAAAGCATGCACCACATTTAAAATTAAGGATAAGATTATGAGTGTTAGTTTTGATAATGCTTCTAATAATAAAGTTGCTGTTGCAGCTTTAAAGGAGACGCTTCAACCTGTACTTAATGGTGAATTATTTCATGTTCGCTGTGTTTGTCACATTATTAATTTAATTGTTCAAGATGGTTTAGCTGCTGCAGGAGATATTCTTCTCAAAATGAGGGGTATGACAGCGTATGTTAATAGCTCGAGTCCGAGAACACAACAATTTAAAACGTTGTGTGTTCAATATAATATGCCTCGCAGGAGAGCAGTTACAGATGTGGTCCACAGGTGGAACTCTACATACCATATGCTTTTACACATTCTGGCATACCAAGAAGTCTATACGCATTTTCTACTAACCCAGTTCCCAGCCGGCTTGCCAACTCAAGAGGAATGGCAGATGGCCACATACCTAGCTGAATTTTTGGAGGTATTCTACACGTCTACCAATTTATTGTCTGGTACGTACTATCCCACCTCTCCTCTCGCTGTAATAGAAATTCTGAAGATGGCTACAATGTTAACAAAATGGAGATATATAGGACCCTTTAAGGAAATAGTAAAAGTGATGGATCAAAAATTTAATAAATATTGGAGTAAACTGCCTGCTATTTTTACTGTGGCTACTTGTTTAGATCCTAGGTTAAAGTTGCATGGCGTGAACGCCTCGATACAAGAGATATCGAAATTAATGTGCTACACAGCAGAGGAGACAACCGCATTCACAGCAAAAGTGAGCAAGAGGTTTGAGGACTTGTTCAACGTCTATCGTAATTCTGCTGACGTGCGCGGGCGAGCTACATCATCATCCACTGTTGAGAGGTATTATGCGCCATACCTTCAGGGCTTTGAACATCTAGTAGCAAGACAACTACCAGGTGAAGGTACTTCTAATTCGGCAGGTTCGTATACTTTTTCCTCTTTTAATGAGATTGGTGTATATGCAAATACTGATCATTATTCTGATTTATCAAGGCAAGAACAGGTTAATTTTAATTTGTTAAATTTTTGGAAACAAAATCAAAACATGTATAAAACTTTATCCCAAATTGCACGGGATGTACTGCCAGTGCAAGCCTCCACGGTTGCTTCAGAGTCGGCATTTTCAGCCAGCGGGAGGGTTTTGGATGACAGGAGGAGTCGTCTTAACCCCGAGTCGCTCGAGCTATGTGTATGTTGGAAGGATTATCTTGATGCGAAATACCGCGAGCAAGATAAACCGATTGATGATAGGAAGAGCAGTGACTCGGATATTGAAGTACTTCTGGATGATTAGGTAATTTGTTTTTATTTTCCTCTTTTGATCCTTTTGGTTGACGTTGCAGATTTCTTGATCTTTGATTGCTGATATTTTGGATAGACATGCATTATTATTTTGATTGTTAGAATTTTAAGAATAAATTTTTTCACAAAATATACTTTTTTTCCATATATATAAAATAAATTTTTACAAGCAAGATATATATTTTTTCGTATATATAAAAAAATAGGTAACTTCGCCTGTTTGTTTACAAGCAGCCGGTCCCAAGCCCGGATAAAAGGAGGAGGGCCTATGAACACATTTATTATTTTTCTATATAAATTGTTATGTGTTAAGATTTTATTAATAAAGCTCACCAAAAAGAGTATGAAAATGTTTAACATATAATAAAAAATATAATGGCTAACAAATAAATATGTATATACATACATACATATATATGTATATTACTTATAATGAAATAAAAGGATAAAGATTAGGTTCGTTAAATTGTGAATATTGCCTAGAGATGAAATTTAAAATTGAATAACAAGAAAAAAAAAAAAAAGGGCCCGGGCCCGGCCCAAGCCCGGCCCTAGATATTGGGCCTAGGGCCAGAGCCTGGACTGGGCCTAGGTTTGCCTTCGACAGGCCCGGCCCGCCCGGCCCGGTTGGCAGCCCCACTGGCCCGGCCCCGGCCCGGCCCCCCAGCAGGCCCGATGGGCTTGGGCTGGGCAGGCCCAAGCCCGGCCCTTTGACAACTCTACACACGAGGGGAAAAAATCTCATGGTAGGAGAACCATCGATAAGGATAGGATACGAAACAACTATTAATTGTTAGTGTCTCTAAGAGAGCAGTGCGATTTGCAAAGTCTAATTTGATTTTTGAGCTTCTGGACAAGTAAAGTGTTGTCCAAGACCTGGCGACCAAGTGTAAAAGCATTTTGTAAATATTAGGGAGTTAATTTGGATCTTGGCTTTTGATAAGGGTTTTTGTGCAATCTATTTTCCAATGTTGCAAGGCAAAATCGTACGTTGTCGAAGGTGAGCTACCTCCTGATGTCTGCACACAATATGTTGAGGACGTAAATACATCGCATCCAAGTGGCTTTACTTTTATTAGTCTTGTGCACCTTGCTACAGATAAGGAAGGACCCATCAACCGCTCGCCAGCTTCCATCAAACGATATCGTGGCAATATAGACCAAAGTGGTCATACTGGATCCTTTATGAACCATCAGAAGACAAATCAGTTCAATATATAAGGTTAACCAGGCATCCCCTTCTTCAAAGTGATTCAGGCTGGAGTCCTACTCAGCTCCATTCGATGCTCACTAAGCCTGTATAGTTGCATCCAACTGATACATTCAGTTGTGTTCAAGTTAATTTTAGTGTTTCTCAAAGTTGGCAAAAGTCGATGAGTAAGATTATTAGCATTAAAAAGAAAGTCGCAAGGGGGCAAACTCATGTCGGTTAATTGCATACGGAAGTCTATAACATTATTCATTACATAAAATGGCAAAGCTCAGAAGCACAAAAAGTAACAAGTAAAGAAATCCTTGTGACCTTCATGCAGGAAGATCATTCTTCCGGATTTTCTATAGCTGGCCAGCCTTGGTCGGCATGTGACTTTACAAACTCCGCCAAAAGTTTAATCTCGTCTTCTTGTAGACGGGCTCCAAACGTGCATTGGCCCCTTGGAGTACATTTCTCGCCAAAACCCTGTTAGAAACCAGACATGGTAAACTCGGCTGTGTAGAAGCACTAAAGCAAAAATATGGTCTCAAGAAAAGACTTACTGGCATCCTTCCCTTGCCATAGTATGTAATGCGGTAGATCTCCTCCTCAGTCTCAACTCCGTTCCTAAGGGAAATCATACTAAATCATAAGCTAGCAATTGCAATAACCAAGTCCTACACAGACTTTTTCCTTTCTTAGTGCAGAGCCATGCTGTTGCAGAAAGTGTTTCTCATCTGACTGAGGCGCGACAGAGACCATAATTTCATCAGTAGCACCTACTATCTGGGGCAAGATTAAAGGCTAAGAAAACCTAAAAACAACTGAGTGTTTCTGTTGACTGAAGAAGAAATAAACACAATTCATAGGACAGCTTTGGGAGCTGAACCCTCGTTTTCATCCTTACTCCTATTATGAAGAATAATAATGTTGGACTCGATTTACAGTATTCACCGTTCAACATATGATTTGATCCCTGCACCGAATTACCTTTTTAGGTCCTTTAAGAATAATGTTGCCCCCTGCCAACACAAGGAAACTGTCAAATACAGAAGAAATGATAAGGCTGAGAGACAGTTATCTGAGATTTAGGATGAGAGAGACTCACTGGTTGTATGATGTTTCCACCTCCGACATGGCATCCAATGCAAGCACGGCCAAACAATGTGTTTCCCTTTTGTGCATCAATTGTCCCGCCCAATGACACTGCACCATGGGAGAACATATGTGGAATACCAGGCATAAGCATAGCATCCAGGTCATACCAAACATTTAAGTTCAGAATTAGTTCTGGTAATTAATGTAAGGAACTCATGAGACTTTGATCTTGTGTTAATTTATTTGTCATTTATTGGTAAGAAATAGAAAATTGCTATTTTCCAAGGATAGTCAGCTCAAGACATAGTCGATAGTAGTCGATAGAGCAGGAGATGGCTGGTCCTTTATGTTCAAGTCCCAGTTTTGGTTTCAGTTCAACTGTACATGGGAGAATTCAAACATTTCAACAGATGCTTACGCTATACATGATCAACCACTTGGTCGAAATTAGTAACGATGATGATGGAACAACACTAACACATGTCAATTGCTAGGAAATGTAGATGCTAAAAGTTCAACAGCTTTGCAAGCCACTCTCTACTCCAGTGTGTTCAGTGCAGTCACTAACAAGGATAATCCCACTCCAGTAAAGCTTACAAATGACCAAATGACCAAATTCTATGTGGAGGTTACAAAAATGTGAAAGTCAGCCAACAGAGATAAAGCATTACATTTATTTTGCAGATTCTTCTACATGGATTGTCAAGGCTTCACAATATATGTTTTTTTTTATCATATCTGATGCACCTTTCCTTGACTTACTTTTACCATGTAAGCCAATATGAGACATCAATAAACCAACTTTTGCCTAATCTGAGGAAGAGCTCCTCATGCCTGTTCATCAAGCATCTCAATTAACAGGGCCAGAGAGAAGGTCATCAGTTATTAAAGACAAAAAACACAATGCCACATAACAGCTTAAATTTTTGGTCAACACAGTATTTAAAATAGATGTCTCCAAGACCAAGACCATCATAATATGGTACTTCCCGTGTCTTTGGCTTCCTGTAAACTATCCTGCCTGTTTTGCAATTATGAAGCTTATAAAAATGGTTCTCCAGTAACTGCATAACTAGATTTTGCGTTTTGAGTAATATTGGCTACTTAATATCAAAGTGTCAAAGCGAAGCGACCCTCGACATACATTTTATTTAACAGATTAGTATAGATAACATGTGCTAACTTTAATCACTTAACAGGAATATAACTACTTATCTAAACATTTTTAGCCACTTTCTAAGGCATTTCTCATACCAATTTTGCCAAGTTTCCACAATAACCGGGATTCAGTGCTATACAGATACTTCAAACAACCATGGATAATTGGGTAGCATAGTAACTTGATCATATATTTCTACTCCTAAACTCAATGTAACATATTTCCTTAAAACCGAAAACTCCCACTTAAACTGATTGTCTTAAGATAGGCCTCCTATATGTAATAGCCATAATCTGATTTGATCATAGAGCATGAGAATGAAGGGTTTACACAAACCTCAACAACATAAGCCTAATTAACCAAGAGAAACTATCAATGCCAATGGATATAAGCACCAATGGCAGTTCTGGCATGATAAGAGCCAAAGTAAAATCTTAAAGTGGACAAAACATTTCAGACTAAATCATGGATCTAATTAGCTTGTCACTAATACTTTTCACTTTCTAAATGTGAGATGGTATTCACCAAGTAGTCAATTAGATGCATGACGTAAAAGTTAGATAAGGGTCAAGTAGACAATAATAGTAGGGAGACATTAGGTCCACCGTTCAAAAGCATGTTGCCACAACAATGTACAAAAACTAATGCACTGGAAATTACAGGAACAGACATAACTGTTGCGGCATCACAATTTAGAGCTGTGGATCGGACATTAATCCCGAGGGTAGTGCTATGTAACACTTGAAGTAGAGAACTGTGTTGTTGTCTGACAAGGAACCCAGCCATAGATATTGTAATCATGGAGATGCATGAACATATAACCTACACGAAGTAGATAAGGTTTCAAAATTGGTATACAGATATGTTCCTTTATATGCAACATGCAAAAATGGACTGTAGATTTCTTTAGTGATAAAAAGTGTTAGCAGTAGCAGTTTACTACGCCCCCGTCAATCTGCTGGATTATCAGACACATGGTCAGGTGGTTAAAGAGGCAATCCGTTACTTTGGTCCAATCTGCTATATTATTTACTGGATTCATAGTCTGGGTGGGGAGTAAGCGATCTTGGCCACTGTAGTTCCTTGTGTGGATAGTTGGAGATGAGTTGGCAACAAGTAGCCAACCCTGGAACTAGATCAGATCCCTACATGTACACGCACGCACAGATATGTGTTGTGTATTGTCATTTAATGAACAACGGTCAGTAATTTTGTATATAGAATAGCTAGTCAAACATAGGATGAGCTCCTACTTTGAGCCTCACAACGCACCATCAAAACAAACTTCTTCAACTTCATTGTCAACTTGTCAAATACCATTTACTGAACTTAAGGGAAATCATAGTTTTATTGAATGAAAATGAGGAAATTTTTCATCATATCATACTTAATGCATCTATTGAAGAGTTGATAGCACTTGATGAAGGTGAACTGCGTCTATGTTAAATAAAACAAGTGAGCAAAGACATAGCTGCAGCACAGAAGTTAGAAGAAAACTAAGATTCAACATAGCACGAGGAATTCAAATATGCTAGTTCATATCTCAAGAATCCTTCTATGTCCTTATAAGACATTATATTCATAATTTTTTAGAAGTTAACTATGCTTCAATGTACATGTATCAACAGTGCCATTATTCATGTGTTGTATGATGTATTATTTACCCCCTTCATAAAATTATTCCACTTAACGTGTGTACCCCGATGAACATTGTGATTCCCGCAAAAAATAATGTTTACAAGGGGTGATGATTTAGCCCCTCCGATTTTGATTTGTACTTTAGCTTAGACAATAGCTTTTTCCAATGCCTCAGTACAAAATTAGCATAAAGTATACATAGCATATCATGACTTAGTGACAACACTGCCTGTCCTTATGAATTATACTCCCTCCATTTCATAAATTTTGTCCCCCATTGACTTGTGGAGAATTTTTAAGATAGAATAGGAACATCTAAGCATAGCATTGAACAGAATTGTGACTATAGATCCAATAAGTATCGTTTGACAAGTCAAACTAGCGTAGTTTAGTGGAGTTAATCTTTACAAGTTCAAATTCTATTCTAGAAAATCGAGAATGGCTAAAGGGGGACAAATTTGACGAACTGGAGGGAGTAAAATTCCACCAACTAACTTGATCAACTTATGCATACACATTTTCAAAGGGAAATGATATTACATTCCAGTTTGAGACAGGCAACCAAAACAATGCACTCATAGTTGACAAGAAATGCCTTGTAGCATATGTTGATTGGACTCTTTAAAATGCGAGAAGTACCCATGTCGGACACTCAACACTTGGACATTGGTATGGGTCGTATGTCCGACACATATTATAGGATATGCCACTAAGAGCACCAGCTTATAGTGTTTCTTTTAGTTCGTTATTGCTTTGATATGATATCCGTCTTGAACTAAAACAACGCATGTTAAGTAAGGAGTAACTAAAAAGTAATAACAGGTAGGAACATTTTGCTATGTCCCCACGTCTTGGGTTTTGAAAATTAGACAGACGCTTGGACACGCTTCCAACTTAGACACTCGTACCAACTCATATGTAGCATAGGCAATGATTTTAATGTTGCTAAGGGAAAAAGAAGCTAATTCAAGAGTATCCCTTCCATATATAAATCATAAGTAACAGCGTTGTGAGATGCAAACTGATATCACAATGGCATTGTGGCAGTCTTTACGGAAAAGCAAGGTAAGTAAGTGAAGGACAAAACTTGCTAAGGTAAACAGCCATTGAATACCTGGGGGAGTGGATAGTGGAGATAAGGCTACAAGCGCAGTTAGTAGAGGTGGAAGTACCAAACCCTTGAGAAATTTCACTTGTTGCTGTTGAGTTTGAGCAAATGGTTCCCTTTCCTTCACATTTGCCTGCTCACATCCCCTCAAGAATTTTGAAAAGACCTTCAATAGTACGGAGCTACAAACAACACCCCACCCCCCTCCACATTGAGAAAAGAGAAAGAGAATATACCTTCTTGGGTGACATACAAAACGATCCGCCTTTGCAAGTGAGCGTCACATATAGAATCTGCATATCTGGGTGTAAGTGTGGGTATGGGCATGGGTATGGGTATGCGTGGTCTTCGTCTTCCAGCCACGTTCAGACTGGAAAAAGTCATTAAAATATCCAGATAAGTCCCGAGTCCAAGTCAGAGGTTCGTGCTAGAGAGCGGAAAAATTGCGGAAGCGGAGATCAAATATGAGAGCGTTTTCCAAAGAATAAAAGTTTGTTACTTACCGGACCAAGATTAAGCTGATTTGGACTTTGGCAGATTTGGAGGCTCAAGTAAACATGACCATTCCATTTGGTCACTGGACTGCAAATAAACTGAGTACTTGACTCGTTTAACTTAGTTCGAGATCGTGTTCGTTTATTTTGACAATGTTCAAGCTCCACTCGTATTCATCACAAGCTCTAAATCCATATTTGAATTCATGTTTGTAAAATTTACGCCGAGACAAGTAAAAGTCCACTTGGCTAGAGTTGTCAAACGGGCCGGGCGGCCCGCAGCCCAGCCCGACCAGGCCCAAAAAAAGTCCGGGCTGGCCCGGCCCTTTTATGAACAGTACAGGCCCAACGGATTCATTTCCAAAATTTCACTTTTACCCTCCCAACAACAATATAACAGCTAGTTTGGGGGGTATTTTAGTCTAACTTAATTGTTCCAACTCCTTTAAAGGTTTTTACACTCTTACCCACCCTAACAATTATAAACGGATAGTTTTTAGGGGTATTTTGATCTTTTGTGAAGTTTCAAAATCTATAAATTCACACCATATCTGTCTAATTTTTCACACCAATCTTTTTACTCTCTCTTATATAAACATTCTACATTTCTACAAGCTTTACTACTCTTGCTAATTACTCATCTTTCTAATTACTACTCTTATTTACTAATTAGTACTCTTGCATATTATTACTCTTGTTTACTAATTACTACTTTTGCTAAATTTTAATTACTAATCACTCCTCTTATTAATTTGTTACTCTCTAATTCTTTTGTCTAGTAATTAGTAATTAGTAATTAGTGAATTTTTATATTTATCAATTACTATTACTAATTTTTTTTAATTACTAACTCTCTCCAATTTCGAATTACCCTCAGTAATTTATTTGTTACTCTTTAATTCTTTTAATTGTTATTTCTAATTACTAATTACTGCTCTTATACTTGTGTATTTAGTTACTCTTACTAATTTTATTTAGCGTCAAATATGGCTCGATTATTGAAGAAACTGAGGCGTCCATCATCATCACGAAAAATATCATCATCATCACAAACACCACCACCAGCACGAGCGCCAGCACCACAGCCATCACAAACACCAATCCAAGCACCACCACAACCATTCGTTCCTGGACGAATGAGTACAGGCTGTATGATAGATACCCAAGCCAATTGGGAGTTCAATCAAAACATTCCAGATTTTGAATACACGCCTGATCAAGACCCCCCGCATTATAGTCAAGGACGCAGCTCGGTTGGCGAAGCTACTACTCCGTGGCATAATCTTAACCCTATGCCTGGTCATGATGAAGAAGGGCCGAGCAATGCCTCCGGTAATGAGCCAGAAGTCCAAAAGGAAAGGAAAAAAAAAAGCCGAGTGTTGGAATCATTTTGATGTCGTTACGGTGGACGGCATCCGAAAAGCTCGATGTAAGTACTGTGCTAAATTATTTTCGTCTGGTAGTGGTAATGGACATCTTAACAGGCATTACCCTCAGTGTGCACCTCGACAAGGCCACGTCGAACCTACCCAAACGCAGTTATCTTTTGACGGTAAGTTATTTGTTTATAATCAGCGAGAGCAAAGAGACGGTCTCGCTGAATTTGTTATTCACGATGAACAAGCCTTTTCTTTTGCCGATAATGCTAATATGAATACATACGTTCAACCTTTGTACAAAAAGGTTCATAGAAACACAACTAGATCCGATGCACTCCGACAGTATAATGCTGCTAAAGCACGCCTGATCGATTATTTCGATAAATTTGACGGTAAAGTTAGTCTTACTTCTGATATTTGGCAATCTCCGTTTACTTTTGTTAGTTATACTTGTGTGACAGCCCATTGGATTGATGTCGATTGGATTATGTACAAGAGAATCATCGCTTTCGAGCTCTTTCCTTTTCCGCATGATGGAATGAACATTGCTACTATTATATTAAAAGCATGTACCACGTTTAAATTAAAGGATAAGATTATGAGTATTAGTTTTGATAATGCTTCTAACAATACAGCTGTTGTTGATGCTTTGCAGGAGAGCCTCAAACCTGTACTTTCTAGTAAATTATTTCATGTTCGTTGTGTTTGTCATATAATTAATTTAATTGTTCAAGATGGTTTAGCTGCTGCAGGAGATATTCTTGTCAAAATGAGGGGTATGACGGCGTATGTTAATAGTTCGAGTCCGAGAACACAATAATTTAAAGCGTTGTGTGTTGAATATAATATGCCTCGCAGGAGAGCAGTTACAGATGTGGTCCATAGGTGGAACTCTACATACCATATGCTTTTACACATTCTAGCATACAGAGAAGTCTATACGCATTTTCTACTAATCCAGTTCCCAGCCGGCTTGCCAACTCAAGAGGAATGACAGATGGCCACATACCTAGCTGAATTTTTGGAGGTATTTTACACGTCTACCAATTTATTGTCTGGTACGTACTATCCCACCTCTCCTCTCGCTGTAATAAAAATTCTCAAGATGGCTACAATGTTATCGAAATGGAGATATATACGACCATTTGAGGAAATAGTAAAAGTGATGGATAAAAAGTTTAATAAATATTGGAGTGAACTGCCTGTTGTTTTTGCTGTTGCTACTTGTTTAGATCCTAGGTTAAAGTTGCATGGCGTGAACGTCTCGATACAAGAGATATCGATATTAATGTACCACCCAGTGGAGGATACAACCGCACTCACAGCGAAAGTGAGCAAGACATTTGTGGAACTGTTCAACCTCTATCGTAATTCTTCTGACGTGTGCGGACGAGCTTCATCATCGACTGCTGAGAGGTATTATGCGCCATACCTTAAGGGCTTTGAACATCTAGTAGCAGTGACTCGGATTTTGAAGTACTTCCGGATGATTAGGTAATTTCTTTTTATTTTTCTTCTCTTAAGTTTTAAGAATAAAATTTCTCACAAAATATAGTTTTTTTTCATATATATATATATATATATATATATATATATATATATATATATATATAGTTTTACAAGCAAGATAGATATTTTTTGGTATATATAAAAAAAATAGGTAACTTCGCCTGTTTGTTTCCAAGCAGCCGGTCCCAAGCCAAGATAAAAGGAGGAGGGCCTATAAACACATTTATCTTCAATGTTTATGATTTATAATGAAATAAAAGGATAAACATAAGATTCGTTAAATTATGAATATTGGACGTGCCTAGAATACAATTTACTTAAACAATAACAAAAATTACCATAATTAAAACCCTTACCTTGAATAACAAGAAAATGCCAAAAAAAATCAAAAAACAAAATTTGGGCCCGGGCCTGGCCCAAGCTCGGCCCTAAATTTTGGGCCCAGGGCTTGGGCTTGGACCGGGCCCAGATATCCCCAGAACCAGGCCCGGCCCGGTTGGCGGCCCTTGGCCCGGCCCTGGCCCGATGGGCTTGGGCTGGGCCGGCCCATTTGACACATCTACACTTGGCTCAGCTCGGCTCATAAAAAGGGAATCAAAGTTTGTTACTTACCAAAACAAGATTAGGCTGATTAGGACTTTGGAACAGTTGGAAGCTCGAGTAAACATGACCATTCCATTTGGGCAATAGGGCTGCAAACGAATGAGTACTTGGCTCGTTTAACTGAGCTCGAGGTCGTGTTCGTTTATTTTGACAATGTTCAAGCTCCACTCATATTCATCACGAGCTTTAAATCCATACTTGAATTCGTGTTTGCAAAATTTACGCTAAGACGAGTAAAGCTCGGCTCGGCTCATAAAAAGGGAATCAAAGTTTGTTACTTACCAGAACAAGACTATGTTGATTTGGACTTTGGTAGATTTGGAGGCTCGAGTAAACATGACCATTCCATTTGGGCAATAGAGATGCAAATGAACAAATACTTGACTCGTTTAACTAAGCTCGAGGTCATGTTCATTTATTTCACTACAAGAATTGATGGCTTTAGCGACCGCTTTTTATGGCGGTCTCTAAATTGGTATTTAGCGACCGTTTTAGCGACTGACATAAATAGTGGTTGCTAAGTATAAGAAAAAAATGGCGGGGTTAAACAAAAAAAATGGTGGCACATTTAGCGACCGCTTTATTAGTTGCTAACTTAGCAACTAATAAAGGGTCGCTAAATTTAGCGACCGGTTTAGCGGTCGCTAAATGGGTTATATAAAATGCCCTAATTTTTCTCTCTTTCCTTCTCTCTCTCTCTCTCTCTCTCTGCCCTAATTGATCCACCCCGTCGCCGAGGCTGCCGACGTTGCCGCTGAAACCACGATTTCCATCCAACGCCAAGCCAAGCTACCACGACCACCACACAGAGACACACACACAGACCTGAGCAACCACATTTCCCCGCCATCACGCTGAATTGCTCGCGATCACCGCTCTAATATCTCAAATCTCTCCTTCCATCGTGCTGGTATGTTTTTTTCTAAATTACTTTGCTCCTTTCCCATTTTCTGATCTCCATGACTGTTACCTATGGATGTATTCAAGAGGAAGTAGCGAACGGAGTGATGCATTTTGTTTAGCTAGTTTCTAATCTCCATGATTGTTTCCCATTTTGTTTAGCTAGTTTCTGATGCATTTTTTTTAGCTAGTTAGGATGAAAGAAAGCAATTGTGAACCGGTTATAAATGGTACGAAATTTAGGATATATATGAGCTTATACATTCTCTTAATTGAATATACTCACAAGGTTATACTTTCTACGTAGTTTTGCTTATATCTGTGAGAAAGAAACATAGAAGAATAGAGCAGCTATAACTGGATTTGTAAAAATGATGTTTGCTAAAGAGGTTTAATTAACATGGATGATGGTTAATTTTCTTAAATGTAAAACCTTTTTCCTAGAAGTAACACCAAAATCTAAAGTATGAAAGTACATGACATGAATTGTATTATGTGCAATTTAGGAATTCATAATTGCTAGTTTCCAGTGAAACAGATTACTAGTAGTTTGACTTGTATAAACTGACATGGAGTATGGTTCTCACATAGCATAATGAACATGGAATTTTCTTTTAAGATAAGTAGTGGAAGCCGTGTTTTGTAACCACGATTTCAAGGCAGTTTTGTTTTGGAATAAAATCCCAACACTCTAAGTTAATTGCAAAAAAGCCAAAACAACTTCTTTTTTTTTTCTTTTTCTGTGTCTGTTTGCAAAATTACCTTTTAGAGTATAAAGTTGTTCTTTAGGCTGTGCTAAACTACGCGAAACAATTTATAATATGATTTATCTTTTACTACCAAAACGGGAAAAATAAATAATAAAAAAACTAGAACTAAGCTACGCTTGCTAAAGTGAGTAGGATAAAGCTCTTTGTAAAAGGACACACGCACACTAAATAACTTCAAGCGAAGAAGAGACCTCAAAGCCTTGAATATGGCCTTTTCCTCATACCTCCAAGTGAGCTCAGTGGAGCTGCATTATGTGCGTACAATGGCGTGAATGAAGCCTTTTTATAGGTCTAGTCGTTGAGAATTTGACATTTTTGAAACTTACTTCCTATGCAAAAATTGAGGAACTCATTAATGACTGGTGCAACTTTGGCCAGCAATTGCATTAAAAGCATAAGGTGTTTGATGTTTCCGCTTATCATTATTAACTGGCAATGACCTTGGGCCACTGGATTATAGTTATATGGGTTGGTTACTTAAGTCAAATAAGCAAGCGTGGAATGCTTGGGGACAAACTTGGAGGGGCTATAGAGGCTGACTGGTTGTTGAAACATATTGAGACCTTGCAGAACCTTCAAAATCAACGAGTTTAGTGGATTGTGGTTTTAGGCTTTACATTATCTCGATTATGTTTAGTAGTCTTGTCGTGCTTCACTTGATTATTTCATCTTTTTATGCCATGTAGATCGGTAGTTGATCAATGCTTTTAGTAGCTATTTTGTAACTTTTTTGTAGATCGGTAGTTAATCAATGCTTGTTATTAACTATTTTGTAGCTTATAACATTATGAACACATTATTTTGTTCCCTTTTTTTTTTTGGTGACTGAAATTCAGTTAATATTCAGTATCTTTCCCAAAATAATGAGCCTTGGTGACTGAAATTCTGTGCATTTGAGAATTGTGATTATTTATTGATGATTTTAAGTTTTTTAATTGTGCATTGAGCGTTTCAGAATTGAGATTGTTGATGGAGGATGCAACCCAGTTGGATTGAAATATCGGATACGTGCATTTTGAACAATTTTTTTCCATTTGAGCAATGATTATTTGATTGTTAATTTTAGGTTATTAATTATGCATTGAGCATTTGAAAATTGAGATTGTTAATGAAGAATGGGACCCAATTGGATTGAGATATCGGATACGTGATTTAGTTGAATAGTGGGTTGAAATTAGGTTAATTAGGTTAACGCGATAATGAAACATGACATGGTGGGTTGAAATTAGGTTAATTATGTTCATCTTCCATAGGTTAATAAGGTTCATCTTCCATGGGGTGAAATTATGGTTCTGCCACTGATTTGCCCTAATTAGCACTAATCAACATCGATTAGTGCTAATCTACACTGATCAACACTGATTAGGATAATTAGCCTTAATTATCCCTCATTAACACTGATTAGCCCTAATTAGCACCTAGGAAGCACCGACACTTTATATGAGTCGAGGTATGGTGTCCGACACCCCGATACCTCACCGGTACCTCCGGACACGTGTCCCACACCACTTTGTGATGTCCCGGTCGGTGTCAGACGCAATGTCAGTGTCCATAGCACACAACTCTTGTATTACTTTTGTATTCGTATCGCATTCTTCGCAGTTGCGGCCAGTAGCATTTCTCTAACATTTTCGTTGTTTTCTTATACATAATTTATATAGAGAAAGAGTTCAGGCCAACTCCTAGGCAGACGGTAGCCAGACACTGGACGAGGTCTCGTTGTTGTCAAACGCTATGAGGGGTCCTAAGAAGGACCGTATACTTGGCCACCCTCGTCAGTCCGCACGATCGTTGCTAGCCGGTAGACCTCAGTCGTCACACGAGACCATTTGTAGCGGTCCTCTGGCAGATGCTTCGGAGGATGCGTGCTTCAACACAATCTTTGATGCGCGCTTTCAGACAATGATCCAAGGCAGTTTCTTTTGCCTGGGCCAGGACTTTAGGTAATACAAAATTTCTCAAGTAGTTATGTATTTTGGTAATTCTGTATGTGATCTTGATTTGATATATGACGTTGAATCATTTGTATGGCTTCGTGCAGGGTGATACTGATCCTAGTGCCGATGACCCCCAGGGCGATGATGATGTCGTTGGATCGAACGTGCCTTCTTCATCGAGGAATGAAAAAGATGATCACGGGTTTGGTCGGTCTGCCGACTAGTGATCAAGATAGGGGTTTGGTTTATGTATTGATTATTTTTATTCTTTTGAATTGATCATCGATACTTAACTTTATGAATTTTATTGATTTTATTGCATATGTTAACGTTTATCTATACTTTGATGAATGCGACAAGTTGTTTGAATGAATGCAAGACAGGGGGTTGAAAAGGCTTTGAATGAATACGTTGAAAGCTTTCAACGTATTCATTCAAAACCATTTCAACCGAGGTTAAATCGGTTTTTGGACCGATTTAACCTCGGATTAGTATTGGATTTGGTGAATTACTTTTGAATTGATATTAGTTTTGAGACAGGTTATTTGACATGAATTTTTTTTAGAAAATCAGGTTTAGCGACTGCACATTGCGATCGCTAAATGAAATAAAAGCGGTCGCTAAATTTAATATTTTAAAAAAAAATAAAAAAATTTAAAAATAATTAGTGACCGCCAACAGCGGTCGCTAATTCAGTCGCAAACTATAATAATATTTTAATTAAAAATATTAAAAATCAAAATTTTAAATTCAAAAAATATATTTAACGACCGCCCGAGGCGGTCACTAAATATAATCAACGCGGTCGTTAAATTTTTAGCAACCGGTTTCATAAAGCGGTTGCTAAAATTTAGCTGCCTGGCCTATAGTGACCATTTTAGCGACCGCTCTCCTGCGATCGCTAAAACCCTTTAGTGACCGCTTTTATACCTTTAGCGACCGCTACCTGCGGTCGCTAAAGCCCCTACTTCTTATAGTGTTTTGACAATGTTCAAGCTCTACTCGTATTCATCACTAGCTTTAAATCCTTACTCGAATTCCAGTTTGCGAAATTTAGGCTAAGACGAGTAAAGCTCCATTGCGCTTGGCTCATAAAAGAGAATTAAAAAAATTAAAAAATGAGAATTTAATTAGATTTTACAAATCAAAAGTCATGATTTTTAGTTGTAACTGAAAAAATACCTAAAACAATCAATGTTTAGGTTTTGGTTAAAGTTTGATTTTGTTTTGAGCTTATAAAATAATTGTGCCTAATAATTGGCATATAAAATAATTGGGCTTACAATAAACGAGCCTTCGCAAGCTTATTCATTAAGGATTTATGTTGTTCATTTTTGGCTCGTTATTAGACGAGCTGCTCAATTTTATTGTTCAAGCTCAGTTTTCCTATTTAGTAAACGATTATAAACGGCTTTTTATTGAACAAACCACGAGCTTTGATTTCCCAAATTTAGGATGATAGCTTTGAAAAAGACAAATTTTCAGTATTGATTATTGATGCCAAGGAAAGTGGGTTCACAGTCAACGTGGAGGTACCACAAGGAATGCAGTCCGAGTCAGATGCCAAGTGTGATGATGTGGGACACAGCAAGGGCGGAGCAAGGGCAGAGACCAAGGGCTTCCTAGACAGAGCTTGCGGGTGGCAGTGTTGCGAGGGCGATTGCGCAGGGTGAATACACGACGACAATCACAGTCCGATGCTTAGGTCCAGAGTCAGGGTCCTATATGTTTCTATCTCTAGGATTCTAGAGTGAGAAAGTGAAAATGTCAGAGTTTCGAGAATTTGAAAATCTGAAGGCCTGCAAATGAATTCTCAAGACCTCTATTTATAGAGGTTGAGATGATGATGTCATCACGCGACACGTGGCGCTCCCCCGGGAGTGACACGTCACTGAGGGGTCCACAGCTACCGGTGTTCCATGGACTGTCGAGTCACATATTCACCTGGCCTACCCCATACAGTGTCTCTCTGTCTGTCTGGAAAGACTGGCTCCCACAGCATCGGTGTGTCCAGAGAACCCCCTTGATCTAGCCACCAATCCAAGCCCTAGTAGAGTCCCACAGGCCTGGCAGCGGTGGGGAAGACCCGACGCCCAGCTGCCAGGCTGATTAGGCGCGATGCCCTCCGAAGACCTGCTCCCGTCTCGGAGTGACTTGAGGGTCATAGTCCCTAGGGGTGCCGACGCAAGCCCCTAGTGTCGGAGCACGTAGGCCAGTCACGAAGACACCCTGGCGAAGATAGTGTCCCGGAGGAGTCGCCTATCTCGCGAGGTGAGTCCTTGTGCCGGAGCACTCGAAGCGTGTCAAGGTAGCATCCCGGAGGAGCCGTCTACCTGGCAGAAAGGGAGTTGAAGAGCTTCCTGACGGAGAGAGTGTCCCGGAGGAGTCGCCTATTCCGTAGGCTGAGGTAGCATCCCGGAGGAGCCGTCTACCTGGCTGACCGAGGTAGCATCCCAGAGGAGCCATCTACCAAGCGAATGGGAGTTAAAAAGCTCCCTGGAGGAGATAGTGTCCTGGAGGAGTCGCCTATCCCCGCGGTGAGTCCTTGTGCCGGAGCACTCGGAGTGCATCAAGGTAGCATCCCAGAGGAGCTGTCTACCCGACTGGCCGAGGTAGCATCTCGGAGGAGGGGGGAGCCGTCTACCTAGAAAAATGGGAGTTGAAGAGCTCACTGGCGGAGATAGTGTCCCGGAGGAGTCGTCAATCCCCGCATGATGCTGCACACTTTGGAGAGTGGATCGAAGCATGTTCCACGACCAAGGCAATGTGTGCATGGTGTGGTGAAAGGATGGACCGATGCAAGGAGCATGGTAGTGTGACAGAGAGCTAGGCGGCACGACTATGTTAGTGGTGTGGTGCATGGGCGAGGTAGAATGAGTATGGTGCTAAGGGCACTGTAGTATGACAGGGAGCCTGGGGGCACGGTTGTATCAGCAACGCGGCTCACGGGCGCGGCGGAGTGAGTATGGTGCCGGGGGCACGTCTGTGTTAGTGGCACGATGCACGGGCGCGACGGAGTGCGTATGGTTCCGAGAGCACTGTAGTGTGACAGGGAGCCCCGGGGGCACTGCTGTATCAACAGCGCGGCGCACGGGCATGGCAGAGTGAGTAAGGTGCTGGGGGCACGTCAGTGTTAGTTGCGCAGCGCACGGGCGCGATAGAGTGCGTATGGTGCCAAGGGCACTGTAGTGTGACAGAGAGCCCGGGGGCATGGCTGTATCAGTAGCGTGGCGCATGGGCGCGATGGAGTGCCGGACAACGGGGGTTATGGAGTGACGTCAGGGCTACGGGGGTCGCGGAGTGGCGTCCAGGTGACGGTGGTCGCATAGTGACATTCGGGCAACGGGGGTCTCAGAGTGACTTCCGGGCGACGGTGGTCGCGGAGTGACGTCTAGGCCACAGGGGTCGCGGAGTGGCGTCTGGGTGACGGGGGTCGCGGAGTGGCGTCCAGCCCCTTGAAGAGTAGTGAATATACTAAGTATGGATGCCAAAGGCCAACCCTTTGGGGGAAGGCCAAGGCCAACCCCAGAGAAAGGCCGAGGCCGACCCCCAAGGGAGGCCGAGGCCGACCCCAAGGGGGAGGCCAAGGCCGACTTCCTTCGATAAACGCCAAGGTGCAGCGACGAGTGAAGGATGAAGTGCGACGGTTGGAGCATGATGAGCAGTCGCGTAAGGATGAGTTTCTTGGTGACGAGGTCACGTAGAAAGAGTGAGAAGTGCACGTGACTTGAGCGTGCATGTATTGACCGGTTGAAGGCGTTGAGTGTTGCATGTTGCTTGTGCGGACGTGTCATACGAAATGAGACCCCCAATGGGCCTTTGGGTGCGGCCAGAATAGGTTGGGAACAATTGTCACTATCTTACACTGAGTAAATTTTTAATTCTTCCTATATGTACTAGTAAGTAACTGATTTATGGATGCCTGGAGCTAGAGGTGTCAATGGGCTGAGCTTGGGCCGGTCCAACCAGGGTTCAGCTGCCCAATCGAGAAAATGGGTCGGGGCCTGGCCAAGGATGTGGGAAATCAGGCCAGGCCGGGCCAGAGGAGAGGGATATCTAGGCCCAGTCCAAGCCCTGGCCCTAGGCCCAACATTTTACGGCCTGGCTCGGGTCGGGCTTAGGCCAAGCCCGAGCCAACAAAGGATTTGAGATGGAAATTAGCAGAAATGCTAGTGGTTGTTGAACTGGGTATTAAGACCATTTTCAGCTTCTTAGCTATGAAATATATGGGGCACCTGACAATGACATTTCATTACAGTCCACATGGTAGCTACCCAACAACAGGTGCAGTGAAGAGATAGTAAGATTCAAACCGACATGGTGGTTCATCAATGAGTTAACCATCAGTGTAGAACAAGCACAACAAAATATAGCATAAGACAAATGCTTCAGTCACTGTAATGTTTTGAATATGAAGTATTAGTGAACCAGCATCTAGTGTCCCAAAATAGAGCTGGTGAAACTGAATATGGTAATATTACTTTGACAAGCATCTGCAAAGTTACATTTCATAATTACCCAGCAACAAAACAAGAGGTTGAGAAGAAATATTACCTATCATGTACTCCTTCCATCCATAAAAGAGTGATCTATTTGACTTTGCACGTATATTAAGGATTTATGTTATATATTGTGTATCTTTCTCATTTTACCCTTTAGAGAGATAGGGAAAGAGAGTGGGCCATGAGAGAGAAAATTGGTTGGTAAAGTATTAAATGTAAAGAGAGAAATAAAATAAAAAAGTGTAAAGTGGTGGGCCAGGAGAGAGAAAATGAGTTGGTGGAGAATAAAATATGGTAAGAGAAATAGAATAAAAAAAGTATAAAAAGGGTAAATATATAAAAATACCTACGGAATCTTTCCTAATTTGGAAGTGATCAATTTTTGTGGGACGGCCCAAAAGAAAATATGATCAGTTTTTTAGGGACGGAGGGAGTATTATCTTTCTTTCTTTTCAAAAGTAAAACAAACAAACTGGATTCTTCTTCGCCATATAAACCCATTCTGTGAACCGAGCCGGGTCGGGCTAGCCCTAAAAAAAGGGACTGGTTTCGAACCAACCCATTTTTAGGGCCTTACCCGGGCCTTTTTAGGGCTAAGCCGGGCCGAATAAAATTTTGCAAAAATTAGGCCAAGTCCTAGCCCTGGCCCTGGCCCAAGAACTTACGGGTTAGGGTCGGCACTATTCATCCTCAGGCCAATATAGGGTCGGGTTGGGTCGCCCACCCTTTTTAACATCTCTACCTGGAACAGGATTTTATAAGACCAATTATAAATTGTTTCAAATCCAACGTAGGATATCACATAATATCTCAAACTGAGTGAATTCTTAATTGTTTCACTTTGTATCTATCTATACTATATATATAATGGAAAAACTTCTCTCGATATTACATAATTAATCACTTAAAATATTGACACTTGGCATCCTGTAATTTTCTTCTTAAAAATGACACAAACAAAAGTTTAAATAGTAAATATCTAGACATACTTGATTTTCATAATTTAAAATTTATCTTAAAAAATGTGATAATAAATACTTATATGTGATGCTTGATATATTTTTTTAATAAAAAATCATATTACTAAACTATATAAGAAGTCATGTTTTGTTCCAAAAAAATATAGTAAAAAATACATAAAAAAAAAACATGCTTGATACTATGATTTCTGAACACATTTTAACGAATGTGGCAATAAAAACTTAAAAGTGATGCTTAATTTTTTTTTAATAAAATTTATTTTATTAACATTATTTTCATACACATTGTGTGTGGTACGATGACTCGTTGATAAATAATTGTAATATTTAAAATAATTTTTAATTAATTTTATAAGACCCTGTTCATAAACTACCAAGTACATATCCCTTTTTGTATAATCAGATTTAATCTTTTTTAATTAGTCGTAAACCCAACCGAATCTTTTGAGTCTCACCGGTGTACGAAAAGTCTTATCCGTGTTGAGCTTGGACTCACGACGATCTAGCTCGCTATGGACTCGAACCCGACTATGCATGTACGTATGTTATTGAAGTATATTACTTATATAATATAATACGACAGGGGCAGACATGTAATATGACCCTCTCTTGATTCTTGAAATGCAAATGGATAAATTACACTAAAACCCCCTGAGGTTTTACGTAATTACACTCCACTACCGCTATCTTTAAAAATTACACTCCGCCCCCCTGAGGTTTGTACTCGCATTACACACAACTACACACTTTTAACGGCCCGTCCAACTTCGTTTCAAGATTCCCTGACACACTCCTTTATGTAATTTTCATACCCAAAATACCCCTTTTATAACATTTTATAACATAAAATACATATAGTATTCTCCCAACGGCACCGTGGACTTCACCTTCCTCCAGTACGTGACCGTCTCCAACCCCAACTGCGACGCCTTCACCCACTACGACAGCTCCCTCCAGCTCGCCTACACCGGCGCCCCCGTCGGCTTCATCTTCATTTTGCAGTGAAGCAGTGCCAATACAAGGTGCTGGGGCTTGGCGGCGACTGCACCGCCGACGAGATCCGCTCCGCCTACCACCGGCTTGCCCTCCAGCGCCACCCGGACAAGCTCGCCCAATTCGGCATCTCCCCCGCCACCTACCGCTGGCTTGCCTTCCAGGCCTATCAAACATCTCCCTTCCCATAGAAGACACCTGACCCCCTCCCTCCCACCTTTCCCAAAGTGTCTTGACATGTCAAAAACCTAGTTGCCCTGTGGACAACAGTAACTTCAGATCTAGAACATCAACTACTGAACTACTGACAATCACTCAACCACCCAACTCTATCCATTACCAGTGGTGGTGGTGGTAAAAAGAGGAGTTGTAGCTTAGCCATGTATAAGCCTCACAGATCTAAGACCGGCCGTACAACCAACCTTGCCTCATGCATAGTGGCCACGGTCTTCTTGCTCTTCCTAGCGGCCAGAATCGTCGTCGTTTACTTCCTCCTCTTCAAACCGAAAGACCCCAAGATCGCCGTCGACGCCGTCCAGTTCCCGACCTTCTCCGTCGCCAACGGCACCGTGGATTTCACCTTCCTCCAGTACGTCACCGTCTCCAACCCCAACCGCGACGCCTTCACCCACTACGATAACTCCCTCCAACTCGCCTACTCCGACGCCCCAATCAGCTTCATCTTCATTTTGCAATGAATCTTGTTGTACAGAGGGTGCCTCTACCTTCGAATATTAGGGCCAGAATGGAGCTAGTTTTGATGGACCGATTGAGATGCATCTTGATAAACTTCGGGCTGTCGATCAGAGCGCACCACAGCTTTGAAATGCATCTGGACCGTAGAAGGGACTTGACTGGCAATCGAGTGAGTATGTCGGTGATTACATCATATGGGAGGTCTGGCATTGGATCTAATGGAGGTTTAGGGTTTATGTAAATTTCAGCCAAATTCCAAGAAAACATTGTTGAGGGGCATTTATGTCTTTTTGCATTGCATCGTTAACACCGTAAGAAAAAATGTTACTTTTTAAGCGGAATGTAATTTTTAAAGATAGCGGTGGTGGAATGTAATTAGGTAAAACCTTAGGGGGTTTTAGTGTAATTTACCCGATGCAAATATGAATCCAGAAGTAAATTGATTACTGTGTGATAACGTCACGGCTCCTCCCTCTCCCACCAACAAAACTCTACCACCCCATAAAACCGCAACCCCCGCCTCCTTATATACTCGGTTCAGAGGACATGGTGGCGCTGCTGGAGGACATCGTGCAATCGGTGGAGCTGTGGCTGAGGCTCATCAAGAAGCCACAGCCTTACGTTGACCCCAGCCTCGACCCGGTCCTTCTCGTGCCCGGAATCGCCGGTTCTCTGCTCAATGCCGTCGATGAGAGCGGCAAGGAGGAGCGCGTCTGGTTCGTATCTTCGGTGCCGATCGCGAGTTCCGGACCAAGCTCTGGTCCCGCTTCGATCCTTCCACCGGTTAGTCCAATCATCGTCCATGCTCCGTTTTGTAAATTTTCTCCTCTTTTGAGTTTTAGTGAATTTCTAGGATAGAATTAGGAAGTTTAAGTATTAAATTGGACCCCAATGGTAGTCAGGGTTTCGATAAGTATTGTTAAAGTTAATGTTTACGTGTTCATATTCCATTATAAGGATTTCGGATATTATAGAACGCAATAAGGATTTTTTGTAAGACTTTAATGCAAATGTACAGCTGTTATTTCGAATCCCTTCTGACAACGCAAATGTGACCAGTTTCAGTTTTTGTATTCCCTCAGTTTCGTCCCTGTTGTCGTATTTGACTTTTTGCAAATTTCTAGGATAGAAATTTGATGCAAGTATTAAAATTGCATGTGAATGGTAGTTACAGATAGATTAAGTATTACCGTGTTCAACTTCTATTCGAGGGATTCTGAAACTTTTATACGCCGGAGTACCTTCTGTTTCTTGACTTTTAAATCCAAACCATCTATATCTTTAATGCAAATTTGAACCCATTTCTGACCTTTTTATTCCAAAAAATAGCTGTGGTGTCTGCGCTAGCGAGGGGATACCTGGAGAGATTATCTTTTGGTGCTTTTAGGTATCTGTGAGGCAATCGAGTGTGTGTTTCTGTGTGACAAGTGTTTGTTTTTGCGGAACAGGTAAATCTGTGTCTTTGGATCCCAAGACGCGAATTTCAGTCCCTGATGACAGATTCGGGCTGTATGCAATTGATGTCTTGGATCCTGACATGGTGAGTCTCATCCCTTAATTATGTTCTATGCGCGTGTTAAAGAAGCTTGACTTTGATGCCTTTACGTGTTTACGTATATATGTCCGTGTGATTCTTTTTGTGTTCATAACTCATAATTTATAACAACTGCTCTTGTGCAACTTCTTTGCTTTACTAGGAAAGTTTGAGATACCTGGTTTGGGAATTTTAAGTGGAGCCATGGCTTAGTTCATATAGTAGTTGATATTGTTTGAATTCTTCTACGCCTTCCTCCAGTTATTAGTGGTCAATACGCATTTATTTGTCCAACTAGTTTTTAATCCCGTGTGTTGCATATGGGAGTAGCAACCGGCAAGATATTCATTGAAAATCTCATCCTTATGTGCCAAATAGCAATAACAAAAGAGGAGGTAATAGCAATAATAGTAATAATAATAACAGAAATGTTATTTTCAATTGTTTTTATAAAAGTTTTCTACCATTTTTCATCTTTAGAAATGAACTCATATGGCGGTTGTTATAGTTTTAGCAACAAACAAAGAAGTAAAATAGCTTAGAAAGTGTTGAGATTAGTATCTTTCAAATATAATGATAATAACGACCCGTGTGTTGAGGTTTGTATTAGTATAGGCGTACTAGGAAAATAATTCCAAGATATATAAAAAGGATGGAAAATAAAATGAGGGATAGGATTATATATTTTAAATGATATATATATATATATATATATATATATATATGTATGTATGTATGTATGTATGTGTGTGTGTGTGTGTATATATGTATGTGTGTGTGTGTATGTATGTGTGAGTGTGTGTGTATATATATATATAGCTGATCCGTTGACAGCAGGGGTAAAATGGGTTAAGTTGCCCTCGCAATCTGGTCGTCCACGCGCGATCTGTGGATGGTCCAGATCTTTTTTTTTTTTTGCGATTTTTCAAAAACCGTCCGCTACATAATGTAGCGGATGATTTTTTTGATGAATATACCCTTCAATATCCAGATGCTATATTTTCTAATATATCGTCTGCTACATTATGTAGCGGACAATATTTGCCAAATGGACGAACAAGCGCAAGTACAATGTTCGACGCCAGACACGACAAAGCCCATGAATAGGATATCTTGGTCTTCTTGGTTCTTTTTTACAGATTCAAACAACAAGACAAAAACGTTCATTACATCTCCACTACTACTCAACTTCTATCCCTTCTGTTTGTACTGGCACAGCCATGGCATCCGCAGCCATTACATCTCAACAGTACATGATCGAATTATCAATAATTTCCTCTTTACAACCACGCATAGTAGATTCTAAGATCCAATAACTTGTACAAACTTAGAACCCAACAATCGAGGAATTGAAAGGCGAACTACCACAAACTTGGGATCCGATTAACAAATTCATTTGGCTCGCTTACTGAAATTCATCTTCTCGTACGACAACAGGTTCACCTCATCCTTCCCCCTACCGAGTCTTTGCCGGCGTGGACTTCCCGTTCAAATCTCACATGAACATGTACTTCGATGTATTCGGCACCCTGCCTCCAATCTTGCCACCCAGATCGTTTGATATTGGAGCTGTACCCTCAAGCGGTGGTCCACGGTTGGGAGTCGGCCATGATTTTGGTAGCCAGAAAGTCCTTTGGCCTTTTGAGGCTTGAAAAACAGTACCCAGATAGGCTATGGGTCTTTTGAGAGGGAAAAGTTGCAGTAAAGGATATGGGTATGTTTCTCTTTACTCTTGTCCGCTACATAATGTAGCGGACAATTGTATTGCACACTATTTTTTGCTTCTTTGCGTGCGAGATCAAGGGCAATTTGTTAAGATATCGTCTGCTATATTATGTGGCTGACGGACTTTAAAAAACGTAAAAAAAAAAGATTTGGACCGCCTAAAGATCACGCGTGGACGACCAGATCGCGAGGGCAACTTAACCCATTTTGCCCGCGTGGTCAACGGATTAGTGCCCATATATATATATATATATATGGCTTACAATGAAATAAAAGGGGGGAGATTGGAATCTTGGACTTATCTAAATAGTAAGAAAATTTTTAATATTAGAGGGGGAGACGTAAATTTAAAATTAAGAGGGAGGGAGAGTTTTGACAAAATTTTAGGATTGCAAATCTTTAAATAAATTTTTTAAGTTCGACATGTTGACATGGAAGAGTGAGAAATCTTGAATGAATTTTATGGGTCGAAATCCAAAGGGCAAAATATTAGACATGCCTAGTAGGAAATAGAGTATTAACTTTCTCTCAGCTCCAGCTTTAGTATATATAAAACAACTCGATTTGGTAATGATATTATGTCCTTGAGTATGTTTTGATCAAATAGCGTAAAGCTTTGCATGAAGCCTTCACTATTGCAAGAGCCAAGAGGGTTTAAGCCAAATGATGAGCAAACCACTAAAAATATGGATAATCTGATAGTTAACAGACCAGTGCAGCCCTTCCTTTTCAAAAGTTGAGGCCATGCTTGGATGCGGTTTTTCCAGTTGATTCCTTTTGCGATTGGAAAAATTGATGCAGAATGCACTGTGAATCCCGTTGGAAAAACTGGGATCGTGCACGGGTTTTGTTTTATGTTTAGTAACTGGAACACTTGGGGTTCAGTTGTAATTTGTTATTGTACATAATCAGGAATTTAATAGGTGTCTAGGTTTAGTCAGGTAAAGCCTTGTTTTTTGGGTAATTGAATCTTTTGCTATTAATATGTTTTTTTTACGTCCAAGTAGTATTAGGATATCGCTTTACTATTTAAGTTGACGTTATCCCCATATTTCATCAGAGTTGAAACATATTGAGGTTTAGGCTTTGTGCCATGGCCGTGTGTACCAAAATGGATCCCCTGTGCGGGTGACGCTAGTCTTTCCTTTCCCCTACCGGTTCCAATAACCTCATCTCTCATGCTTGCACACTCTTGTTCCATATCAAGAAAAGGCCACAATCACCCTATCTTATCGCTTATTTTCTTCTCTGTAATTCATTGCGTGCATCTGACCATCAATCTAGTCCCTGCCTATCACTTCTCATATCAGACTCCTAGCCCACATAAAGAAATCATTAAGTGATTCTGAGTTCATCATCAATTGTTTACTGCTGTTGTTAGCACTGCCATCACCAGCCATCGCCATCATCAACTTGTTCAAACAGAAGTCTCTTTGCTGGCTAGTTTTCCACCCATCCTCATCGATGGAGACTCGTTGTCCTCCCCAGCCATCATTTCCACCGCTGTTCCTCTTTTTGTGACCCTGGATTGCTTCAAAGGAGAGAAAAAGCTTCTGGGTTACATTTTGCTGTTGGATCCAACAGACCCTGTATTGATCTCAGACCAGGTAGCTTTCAATATTTTAGGCCCAAGCTGACCCCTCTCTCATCTCTTCACCTCAAAGCCTAGGTACTTTTCACTTAACAGGTCCACACTTCTTTTTCTATGAAACCTAACTTTTTCTTCACCTAAAGTTCATTCTAGCATTTACTTATATTCTGGCCAATCTTGCTTTTGGTTTTAAGTTAGCCCCTTCGTTTGTTTGATTTAGGCGCCCTTTTTTTCTTTAAACGGACTTCTGCTTGTAATTTTGGTCGATCCCATGGTTCCATTCTTTTCAAGCGTCTTTTATTTTCCTTCTAACCATTCTGTTTGTATTCCTACCCTACCCCCAACCAGTCCCGCTTTTTACTCAATAAAACTCTTTAACCGCTGGGACCATGAGAAAAACAGTTGTTTTGCCACTGTAAACATGGTTTTTAGTGAAGAACCATTGCATAAAGTTCTGAAACCTGCTGTTATGATATTCGTGTAATTGTCAAGTCCAGTTTGAGCCTAGTCAACAAAGTCTAGGTCTGTTGAAGCAACTCTGGACAATATCCACTTACGGATGGATAAAGGAAAAGCTTTGCTTGCCAAAAGACAGAGGAACAAGGTGAGGCACCAATGAAACAGCTTGCATACACTGTTGGAGATTTGATAATTGCGTCTCCTGCATATATGTCGGTCATAACCATTATGGTGATACAAGAATTGAAGCACCAATAGGTGTTGCAACATTGGAAATGCAATGTTGGGGATAATGATGCAATAAGCAGTAGTCACTAGGAAATCCTTTGGGAGGATTGTGATCATGTATGGGTTCTGTTCCATGTTCATTATTTGGGATAATACGATTGTAATCTGCTGTTATAAAAAAACCGAGGATTTCTAAGTGTTTAGGATCAAATGGGTAGTGGGATGTGTTATGGCATTTTAGTCTTGGCAGCCCTTATTGCCAAAGCAGTAGCAGCTTTTGCGAAAGCAAAATTGTACCATCTAATTCTTAATGGAAATGCACATTTGGTAAAAATATTCTATTTTCCTTCTCTTCTCCCGCTGTTGCTCTGTCCGTCTATAACAGTCACCGGACACTTATCCATTCCCGCCAACCCATGAGAATCGCTTTGCAGAAGCCATCAGAAAACCATTTCAACCTAAGGTAAAAATTATGTCACATGTCTGAAATTTGTTTTTTGTTTTCTTGAAGCTTTATTCTGAATCAATATGTTGATAAGATTCTGATGGTGGTGACTGTGGTTTCGGGCTGGCGGTGGTAAATGATTGTAGCAGAATACTGGATGATTTTATCATCCATCAGGAATTATGATAAAACAGTTAGGCTCATCTTATGCGGCAAAGTTTGATTTCCTTCTTTGCTTCCTTGCTACAGGCAATTGGGCGTGATAGTGTATATTACTTTCATGACATGATATTTGAGATGATCAGATGGGGTTACCAAGAGGGAAAGACGCTTTTCGGGTTTGGATATGATTTCCGGCAAAGCAACAGGTTTTATAAATTGAATGTTCTTGTCAATTTTTTTTCCCATACTTGATATTAGATTCATATGTTGCATCTTGCTTCGTTTTTCTTATCTACATCTTGGGTAAATTACATTCACATGCTTGCATTAGTGAATAATACACTTTCTATCCCGCGCGTACTGTTAACAACACTCCCGAGTGTAATATTGCAGCTTTTGACTAATCAGATTCAACAAGTACAATTGTTGATGCAAGACACCAGAACAGAATTTTATCAGTTTTAGCTTCTAAATTGCATGATGTGGCATGGGTTGTAGCCCCATGGTGCCTTCATAGGAATTAGTAACCTAGCATTAAAAAAAGAATTTCTGGTTATTTGGTTATGATTATTTGGGTTAAGTAGAAATTTGTTCCTTTAATTTTGCATAAATGGCTCAAATGGTTCTTCATCTTTAAAATGCTCCCTGTTGGTCCGTAATGTTTCATTTGTCCACAAAGCAATCCTTAGGCCGTTAACTCCGTTAAGTCGTTGATGGGTTGACTGATGGGTAAATTCAGAAAATCATTAGAAGGCGCCAAAATATCAACTTAATAAAATTGTTCACACATGAAGGACCATTTAAGATATCAGTACAAACTTGAAAGGACCAAAATCTTGATCTACCCAACCTTATCATCTGGAATCTAGTTTTAGGAGCTCTTTGGGGGTTCGTTTCGAACATCATAACCCTAGGATTTTATTAAAATAGGATAGGAGTGGGAAGTGAACGTAAACTCTTCTGGATGCCTACACTTTCCGCCTTGCGCCCCACAGTCCTACGACTCCACTATGCGTTTGTCCCTTTTATCGGAGTTGTTACACCCTCTATAGGTACATATATATAGGTGTATATATAATATGTGAGTGTGCGCGCACACATGTATGTGTGTCCCATGCACTGATGTATGACCGGTTTTCAGTGCTCGTTATCCAGTTGCGGAAGAGATAAGGGTTATGAAAATCTTTATTTCTATTCTGAAATGTTGATGTAGCTTGTACTAAGGAAGAACTCTTTGCTGCGGAAGAACAAGTTCTCTCCTTGACCTTCCCGGGATACACCAATATGGTATTTTCAGAAAAACAACAAAGGAAAACTAGGAACCAATTTTCCAAATTTCTGAACATACACTAGTTACCATATACCATCAATATAATTAAACATTATGAATACGCTCATTGAGATCAAAGTACCCAGCAAAGGATGCTGCCAAACAGCTATTAAAATAAAACGATGGTCAATACAGTGCAGAACTACACAAAAGTTGATGAAAAATCCAATAATCATCATGAATGTGAGGAAGAGCTAATGGGCCATTAATACACTTTGTAATCCATGGGTTCCCTTGATACTGAAAAGGAGTCATGAGAAGATGCTCGGAGAGTTTGCGGAAGTTACTCTAATCTCATGACGAGTTTGCGGTCAAACTTGTCAGTATTTTGTCTCATGCGACAGAGGGAGTGGGAGTGAGAGAAGGGGGTTACAGAAGGAGATAGAGAATCGAATTTAGTTTCAGAATTAAATAGATGACGTATGTGCTGAACTGAAATGCATTTATCGGGAGTTTAAGATTTTGATCATGAAGAATTGCTACATAGAGTAGGTATTATAATTATTTTGTTGGCTTTAAGGTGCTTCGTCGCATCAATTGCATGCCTCCTACTCCACTCTTAGTTTTAAACCATTTCAATTGAAATACTCCCTCTTATGAATCGCAACGTCCTAGTGAGCCATGTTATTGGCTTAGAGGGTAGCATTGCACCAATTGCTTGGAAGTTTTATTCCAGGTATAAATATCCTTTTCTTACTTTTTTTTATCAGTAAAGATAAAAAGTTTCATCTATCTCTACCTAGAACAACTTCCACTTTCAGAAGGTTATTCTTGTTCTGAGATATTTTTGTATGTGCTGCCACTTACGGCCCTGTGTACAACTATAATGCTGACGTTAATCTTACAGGCGTGCTTACCGTTTTCCTGTCATACAGGTTTGAAGAAACGCTGGACTGCCTTGCTGCAAAACTGGAGTCAGCTTATACAGCTTCAGGGGGAAAAAAGATAATTGTAATCAGTCATTCAATGGGAGGACTGCTTGTCAAATGTTTCATGAGCCTTCGCAGCAATGTATGATGTCACATTCTTTTAGTTGTTTCTTCCTCTATTTTAATTTTAAGTGCCTTCTTAGCTACTTCATTTCGATCTGGTGCTTTTTTTAAAGATGTAAATGTCCTTAGTACTTTTCTCGTGATAACTTGCAGATTTTTGAGAAGTACGTGAAGAATTGGATCGCAATTGCTGCGCCATTTCAAGGTAAGTGCTTTATCTTTTTGTTTGACAATTTCTTTAAGCAAGCAGCTCTACTTTATATGATGAACTACACAAATAGCATATGCCGTGTATGTTGGAGCTCAAATATCCAAAACCCAAATAGTCATGTATCATGTATGTTGGAATTCTAATTGCCAAACCTACAGTAGATACGCCAGTTCGTTTCCGCCGCTCAATTGGCACGAGCTTGAATTACTTTGGAGTTTGGATTCTTCTATGGTGTAATTTCTATCCTTTTCTTGTTTTAGATTTCTAGGGCTGTAACTTTGTTCTAATATCCAAAAAAAATATAAAGAAATAAATCTTCATAATCATAATATAACCTCAGATAAAGTAGATAGCGCTATCAATTTATTTACTTTTCCTTCTCAGCCAGAGGATTTTTTTTTAATTGATGTAGTTGATAATTAGCTTCATTGCATCACAGGTATATACAACATCACAAACACGGGTATTGGTTTGCACGCCTAGTGGGACCTGTCTTTCCTTCTCTATCTTAAACAAAAGGGGATCAACTTTCTTCACCGACTAATCTTCAAGTTCACAAGGATGTAAAATGAAGCAGGGAGGGAGCGGGAACAAGGGGTGGGGTTGGGGAAGTGGGCACCTAGGAAAATCTCTGAGGATTATGAGCGGCTTGAATCAATAAATAAGTAAAAATTGTTAATATTTTCTTACATATATCTTAAACTTTATTTTTGTGCACATTTTGTGGCTACTTAACCAATAACCACTAAAGAATCACTCTGGGATGGGTGACTGCCTTAGGGTCATGATGCATAGCTTTGTCACAGTGGCTAGAACATAAGACACGTGATTGCTGCATCCAAACATGGGAAGCATGAACACCTCATCTGGGTTAAGGTATCGTGTGTAACACCTAACAAAATTTGGAAACCCCTCAGACACCTCCAAGCAATGTCCGGGTATTTTGTGTTTGTTTTTAACTATCGGACGCCATGTCGACAACCTTATGCGGAAGTGTCCTATACCCTGAGTCAGAATTTGTCGTGATGGATTATTAGCGAAAGTTCGGCTGTTCTTATAAATCAAGGATAAAAGTGGATTGTATTTTTATCTTTTGTCCCATTCAACTTCTTTTCTGACCAAATTGGAGACGAAGCTTTTCAACGAAGACAATATGACGAAGTAGACAGATCTCTCACTTGATGAGCGTGTGTAGTTCCCGAGGTTGATGATGCAGGTCCAGAGGATAACGAACGTGAGGAGGCGATTGATGTTTATATCTTTGGAGATGAAAGACATTTTTGTTTCCTTTTAACTTGTTTTAATGGGATCTTGCATCACCTTGTGTCCTATAGCTTGACTTCCAGTGTGACCTTTCTCTACGGTTTAGGTGTTTTAACTTTTGATGAGGGTGGAATGTGCTTGGCTCGTAGATAAGCATGCCCCATACACAAACATATAAAAAATTTAGCGGTGTCCGCGCGGTTTCCGAATTTTTTTTTTTTTTTGGAAGTTGAGGTATCTGGTGTCCCAGTGTGTGATGGTGTCAGACATGGTGTCCGTCTCCGTGTGACTTGGGTTCAAACTGTTAGGAGGACTGTGGTAGTGCATGCTGGGTAAAGAAAAGTGTAGCCTATGGCCTTAAAGGTATTTTGTGTAACTGATTCCGTTACTGTTACTTGCATTGTAAATGATTCTGTACAACTCCAACAGGTGCACCTGGATACATAACGTCTACCTTATTGAACGGGATGTCGTTTGTGGAAGGGTGGGAAGAGAACTTTTTTATATCCAAGAGGAGTATGCATCAGCTGGTATGTATCCACTCATAACGTATTCATATTGTGAAGTCTACTTTGGGTCTTCTGTTGATGCTATGGAAATATCTTGTTTTTAAGGTATTCCACTTAATCACCATTTTAGAAAGTAAATTGATAATGAATATTTTGTTTTGATGTTTTCTTTGCGTTATGTATGCTTTGATCATTTCTGGTAATTCCCTTTCCATGTTAAATGCTTGCATTGAATGCTTATGCTTCTATATCTCAAATAATTAACAATGACGCTCCCGAGGGTCCTTCACAGACACAGATATCCCGTAGATATATTGGTGAAGTCCCTAGTTTGTACTCAATGCAAATATACTAAAGTATTCTCTTTTACTTCGATTTGGTATGGGCTTAGTTGCACAAAGCCGGGGTGGGGGCGGGGGCGGGGAAGCGTAAACACCAAGAAGAATCTGAGGTTGGGAGCGGCTTGAATAAATAAATGCGTAAAGAGTATTATCATTTGTTTAGCATAGTTTACATAGATAGCAACAACAGACAAGGAGACTTTAAGGACTTGAAGGAAGAGAGAAACAAGGTATTGAGTTGAAAAGAGTTTGATTTTCATGTATTCTATCATTTGTTCCATGCATCTCTATCCAGCTAGCGGGATCGAGTTCCCATCTTAGCTTGGGACGAGATCCCATGGAGCTCCTAACTTGGGATCGCAAAAGCGAGTTTCCGAGAGAGAAACGTCACCATATTAGGAGTTTCCTGCAACTAAGGGTATGGGTCTTGCGCTAGAACTTTCTTCTTTTCCTTCGGATCCCGAAGCTTGCTAAGATGGGTGGTGGAATGCAAGCTCCCAATATGCCTGTGTTGTCTTAGAAAGTACTTTAGGGCAGAAGGTTCAGTTAGATCAAGGATGTCAAGTTTGGATCAAGGCTTTCCTTCCCCCCTTCTCCACAGGTAGTTCACTGACTCCTAGTGCCTACCAACGTGGATCTTAATATTGGAAAAGCGCCCTCTCTTTTGGGGAAACCGAGTCCCCAATATGTAATGCAAAGACCATGTCAAATTCATTGGTTGTCGGACTATCTTCTCTTCGTGATTGGTGGGTAAACGAGACTAGTACTCGATAGAAAGCAGTAGGGAGAAACCTTCTATCTTATCATTCAATTCCAGCTTTCTCAGGCCTTGGTATGGAGGGTTTTGAGATGCTGTGCTTGCTTCATAAGGCAAGTTGAAGGTGATGACAATAACCTTAAGCAGTGAGAAGATAAAAGCCGTGAGGAAGCAGATGAGCCAAGGGCATGGTTGGGTCTTCTAGTAGTCAGACAAGAGATTAGAAACCTCTTTTTCATTTTTTTTCTTGGGTCCCTTTTGAACCCAAACATGCTAGTTCTTCCTATCTGATAGATAAGAATGAAACTGGCACAATGTGCCCAGCTGAACGGGGCACAAGAATTACTATCATCAGTTATATGCAGGTAAATTTTGGTAGAAGACCTAAGTTTGTGCACTGATATTTGTATACCTGCAAAGTATTTGCATGGAAGTAAGGATGTAAGCTGCACTTGACCTTTATGACTAAGGGTATTTTTCCATATCTTATCCAATCGCATCAACAAATAGAACATGTACTCACCAAATTTAGAGTTCATATGTTAATACGAGAAATAATAAGCTTGTTTATGTTTATTTTCTTAAGTATTACATGCTTCTAGCTTTCTGACTAATTAATTCATCCCCATGATTAATTATCCCGTCTGCGCATCCAGATTGTTATCCAAATTTGTATTGTGAAAGGCACATGACACCATATATAAGGTATGATGACCCTTCAGTACTTTAGAGTAACCCAATCCGAATCACCAAGCACCATCCAACTGAGTAACCTATCACACACCCCACCACCCAAAAAATCCTCTCTTCTTCCTCGAGTGCAATCGTTTGATATGCGCGCACACAGATTGACACATAGGCGCACCCGTATCTTCATACGCGTGCGCACGTGTGTGGATGTTCATCTATATGCATATATATGGGGGGTTAGCGTTGGAACATAAATCTTTCCACCGCGTCTAGTCATCCACATCATCGACGCGGAGGGCCAGATCTTGCCGTTCTTTTATTTTATTTTATTTTTTCCGTTTCTGCATACCACGCTTTCCGTTTTTCATTGAAAATATATACATAGATATCTTTCTGTGTAGCATTAGTATTCGTGCTTTATCCTTCCCACCCCCAAAAGGCGCTCAAGCAAATGCAAGCTTCTTACTTGTTTGGTTTCTCTTTCTCTCTCTCAACTCATTGTTTCCTTAATTAACCATCAGATAAAGGGCCTGGGTTCTGGTGTGCTTACAAGAGTTTCTCCCAAATCTCCTGATGATGTCTTAGATTTCTAAGAATTGGAATATCAGAATGTTTCACCAAATACCTAAGGCCATGAATGATCAATCTCAGCATGCTTGTAAATGAAAAGAATATACCTTTTAATCTGTACATATAGATGTTTTCTAGAGACAGTTTGTACATGTAGAGAGTAAGTTGGTGTAGTTGGGTAGAGATATATTCCCATCTGAAGGTAGACAAGTATGGATAAAAAATCTGGCGATAATATATGAAGCTGGAGCTTGACAAGGTTGGTTATGGTCTGCCGGAGCTCTATCTCGGTAAGTGGGCCGCTCTGAATGGTCCACCAAAGAAGTAGGGAGGATGGGCCAGGGGCGTTTTCCTGAACATGCTCTAGCAGCCCGTCAAGTTGTGGACGTTTACGGATGGCTGGAGGGATAAGGATCTCTCCAGCTATGGATGTGAACCAGTCCCCTGTATGTGCATCTATGCAACTGAGTTTTCAAGTCTTTATCTGCTTCAGAGTTTATTAATGTAATATGAACTTCGATCTCCTGATCATGAGAGTCAATTCTTACAGTTCCCTCGGGGGGGTTGTTGTTGGGGGGGGGGGGGGGGGGGTATTTTAACATGCAAAATTGAATTGTTAAATTTAATGAATCTAGATTACTTTACTCGTGTTAGATTTCTCCTCCCATCAAAATAGAAAGTGAAAATGAGGAAGTTTTGGTTTCTGCCATTCAGTTAGAAGGACAAGGATCAGAAAAACAGAAATTAAATGTTGGTTTCACTTAATAGTTTATAGGAACTTATCAGAGAATATGTGCTTTGGTAGGGATGAGTCGAAGAAAAGGATCTATAAAGCCGCCCAAACTAGTCTGGAACAAAAGCTTGGATGATGATGATGTTGATGACGAGTTTCTTCAAAGAAGCTTAGTCGGGCACTAAATCCTGTCATGTTATATGAGACTTCGTTATTTGGCAAAATTTATGTTCTAAAACATTCTTAATAAGAAATGCTTAGCTCTCCATCATGGTCATGTCTCTCATATCAAGATTTTGCGTAGGATACCTTGTTGTGAGCTATGTTGCTTAACACTATCAATACGGTTCTTGATGTATATGAATAAAAGCAGACATGCCATGTAATAAACTGAAAGTGCTTCTTGTTTCTCAATGTTTCTTTAGTTTGACCATGTGTTAAGTTTTTCGGTTTTAATGAATAGTTTATTTACAAGATATAATGTTTCAGCTAATAGAGTGCCCATCAATATACGAGTTGATGGGTTGTCTGGATTTTAAATGGCAACATATTCCACGTTTACAACTTTGGAGAGAGCATCAGGATAGAGATGGAAAGTCAACGACTATGCTGGAGTCATATTGCCCGGTAGAAACTGTATCGATCCTTACGCAAGCCCTTTCGAGCAACAAGGTGAGCTATTGATTCTCGTCTCAGTTACAAATAATTAAAAGTCCAAACAATCTCTACCCACTAATTGTATCTTGAAACGTTATTAGGGTGACAAGATTGTTGCATGTTGACTATGTTTTTGTTATTTAAAGGCCATTATCTCATTTTGACCGTTGCGATTACCGCTCAAAAAACTTCAGATCTTTTTTATAAATCCACACCCTTAGAAATGGTCTGGTTTTCGTTTTACAATTGCATCAGGTTATGATTTGGAATTTGGCTAAAGTCAATCTGGATTTTTCTCTTCATCAAGAAACTACAGAACCTATATTTCATGCCTGGTACTTTAATTCCTTCAACCTGGTTCAAAATTCGAAATTAAGCCCTTACTTATTTGTACTGTGTTTACTATCCTGATTGCATCATATCTTGACTATCATGGTGAGTCTGGGTTTCTGTGAAGAACCATGACATGTACTGTGTTTGCTGTTGGTATGGAACTACAAGATGTATGCTTATGTGGTTTATATGAATACTGGTGTCCACTTGTGCATTTCTACCAGGTTAACTACGATGGTGTAGAGATTCCTTTACCTTTCAACATAGAAATCTTGAAGTGGGCTAAGGAGACACGAAGGGTCTTATCTTCTGCCAAGCTTCCACCTCATGTTAAATTCTACAATATATATGGGACTAGTTTTGAGACACCTCATAGCGTATGGTGAGTACCTTCTTTTAGATCTCTGGGTTGAAGTTTTCTGTGATCATATGGAACATCTAGAAGTTTTTATGGCTTACGCGTACTTGTCACAAAAAGGGAAAAGAAGAAAACTGTAATGTGCTAGTACAGCCCGTTTAAGGGTTGAGTTCACCGTTTCAAACCAAACCTTTTTTACCCTAGTTCAAAATACATGACACTCTTCCTATATGTGCTTGTAGGAACAGTATAATTAATTTCTAGAATACCTTTCATTCTCTGCAGCTATGGAAGCGAGCATGCACCAATCAAAGACATACATGAGCTACCATTTTTCAGGGTATTGATTATTTACTTCACTTTGTACCCACTGTCAAGTGATATTGCCGTTTGCAGCACTTTGATGCTATAATTGTTACTTGTTCATGTGCTGTCTCTTTGAACTTTGTATAGATCGAATATTAGTAGTGAAGATATTTTTTCATTGCACATCTTCAGGCCAATTATCTGTGTGTTGATGGTGATGGCACAGTTCCAGTGGAATCTGCAAAGGTATGGTGGTTTCTTTTCTTGGTTTTGAGGTATGGGGGTTTCTCAGTGTTTCTTTTATCTGACAATCTTATCTGCCCGTGTTATTGGGTTACAACTTACAAGACACTTTCCAATGAAGTAGGTTGAGAAAGCCAGGTTTCTCGGATTCTGATCTCTGCAAAATTAGTTCTTCCACCCCCCCCCCCCACCCCCCAACACCAAAACCCCACCCAACGCCCCCAACATACAAAAAAAACCAGTATGAAGAAAACAATTAAAGGGGAAAAAAAAACTTTGTCAATTCATGTTATATGATATCAATCTTTTTGCTACATGACGTTTAATTACTAATTGCGACTCCATCCCTTTGTTATTTGGCAAGTCTTGTAGACAAATTATTTGTAATCAAGGGAAAAGCTTTGAATCGATGTATTAGAGGTGAATCTGAATTTGAATCTGAATCATCTTTGTGGAAGGTAATATGGCTAAGAGTTGGAATATAGGAAGTAGCAGAGGCCAACTCTTGCAATGCATGTATCATGTATTATAATAAAAAATGTATTGTCGTCTTAAGATCCGGGTGAGATGTTAAATACATGGCGTTGCTGCATTGGTGATCTTATTTTCTATGAAGGAAGCTTTTCTCATCCCTTTTAACCACCTTATGTTTTCAAGCAATTGAACTCGAGAAGTGATCTTATATTTGCTTTCATTATTTGCTTTCATCATTGTTGTAGGCAGATGGGCTTAATGCTGAAGCAAGGGTTGGGGTCCCCGGTGAGCACAGAGGAATCTTGTGCACGCATCACACGTTTCGAGTTCTCAAACACTGGCTGAGAGCGGACCATGATCCATATTACAACCCTGTAAATGATTATGTGATCCTTCCAACATCGTTTGAAATTGAAAGGCACCAAGAAAAAGGATTAGAAGTTACATCTCTGAAAGAGGAGTGGGAAATAATTGCAGAAGACCAAGATAACCTGGACAATATGGCTGGTGGAAAGCCTCTCGTGAGTTCAATATCCGTAGCTCATGTGGGAGATGATCAATCATCAGACGAAGAGGCTCATGCCACTGTCACTGTCCACCCTCAAAGTGAGGGGAAGCAGCATGTCGAACTGAATGCAGTAAGCGTCTCTGCTGGTGCCTAAAACCTGTTCTGCTCATATTATCGTGGATCCATGGTGGGAAAGGTGGTGGGGCTGTGTAGATGCAAGTGGCTGGAAATTGGTTATGTATATATGGCTCTGTAAATAAGTGCTACTTATGGCTTCATTTTGATGTATATATGGTTCTCTATGCGGTTATATATTTATGGTTCTGTACACAAGTGCTATACTTATTGCTTTTACCTTATAATTAATAATAACTTGTATGTAAATCCTTGTAACAACTGAAACTTTAATGTGGAAATAGTTACAAATGTTCAGAGTTGAAATGAGAGATTTCTAGTGCATAATTCTCTGTTGTTACATCGCAGAAGGAATTGAGTAGTGTGTGTATGTCCTTCCCCTCCGGGAACCCATGCCATAAAATCCTCAAAAGCACATATCCAAACAGCAGAAGCAACACAAGGCAGCACAACTGCAAGGCAAGAACAAGGACGTATTACAGTAAGTTGCCGTGTCTCTTTGTAGAGAGAGAGAGAGAGAGAGAGAGAGAGATGCATACCATCCCTTGCAGATTCCACAGCACAATCCGCAGCACGTACACTCGCGCTTGTTTGCTTTGGCGGGGGGACGTGGCGTCGGTTGGGAATGGATAGGAGCGTTGCTTACGGGGTAAGCAACGGGTGTTGGAGCCGCGTAAGGGCTTGCTGGATATGGTTGAGCTGGGCGAGCATAAGGTGATGTTGGATGAGGAAGAGGATGGGCATCGTACACCTGACCAGGCTGTGGGAAGTACGCCTGAACCGGCGGTGGAGCGTGGTACGCCTGAACCGGCGGTGCAGCGTGGTACGCCTGAGCCGGCGGTGCAGCGTGGTACGCAGCAGCTGGCGGAGGATATGGAGCTGATGGTGCAGGATATATGCCTGCCAAATCGACGTAAAATGATTCAACCGAACAAAGATTGGAACATTATTTAGTCCCTTTTCATAGCTATAAAGAGATACACACACACGACAAGAGAAACAAGAAGAGGACATGAAGTAGTACCTGGAGCTTGATGCTGGTTGTATTGGCTCATGATGGCCACCTAGTGAAGATGCAAGAGAAAGAAGATGAAGTTTAAGGGTCTGTGAGGGTATGTTGGAGGGTCATTTCAGTGAAACTGTAGCGAAAAGCCATGTTCAAATGGTTCATGAATGGCGGCTACTAAGGAGGACTCGGCTCTCTGACGACCCAAAGAGAGGGACCCAGCCCTCTGATTCGGCCTACCATATAGTGCCGCGTGGCACCTGATATACTTTTGGCAAAAGAAATTACGGCATCAGCAATTTCATTTGCTAACCGGAGCAATCCAATTCATCACGTCTCACATGAATATTGCCAGTCAGGAGTTGACTAGTCTCCTTTTTTTTAAGTCGGATCAGAAAGGAGGCGGAGGGTGTCTGCTTCTAGAAGATCAGTAAGGGTACCTAGGAAGACCAAATGAAAGTCTTCTTCTGGATGATCTGACAAAGGATGCTAAAGAAGATTCTGTTTTGGCCACCGAAAAGAGAGCGATACCACGTTAATTGCGGAAACTGAGCTTACCAAATAAAACAAACTTTGGCTTCTTTTAATTCAGTGTATAGTGATATTTAACGGTTACTAAAAAAAATATTAGAGATTTTTTTTTAATACAATCTGTGACAATTATTAGCAGTACTTTTTTTAGTATCACTAAATTAAAGTCACTAAAAATATTTAGAGACAATTAATTGTCGTTATATAAGGGGTAGAAGGAAGATTCCTTCAACCGGGGTAGCAGACAAATATTTTCCTACCAACAAATAGTCAACTAAAGCAAAGGAAATTCGTACAATGACGGAGGAAGTAGACAAAGAAAAATGTCACTAAAGAAGCATTAGTGGCACATTTTAACCACTTTTAACCCTGTAGTGCCGAATGGTATGTATTTAGTGAACAAAGCCGTAGTTTTAGCCACACACTTAATCAAAGATTCCAAAGAATAGTTGTAGTAAGAAAATACCGCCCAGAAAGCAAATAGGTTTAGCAAAATGACTAAAGAATTTGAACCAAACCAAATGACAGGTTCGACCATTTGCCTACAATCTTGCTCGTTCTTTGCTCTTTGGAGATCCGCGAGATCCTAATCTAATATATCAAATAACTTCAGGAAACCACGTGCCAACACTCGATTTCAACAGAAGCAAGCCGATAGAGTAGTTTTGGTACTAACGAAGCGAAAAATCTAATGGTTGCTATAAAATCCTCAAAAGGTACATAAACATAAGTTTAAGCTCTCTTATGGATAACCTCAAGGCTCCGAGTTTGAATCAACATACCGGTAGGATCATATAAAATTGCAGTTCTCACTATCTAAAAAAAAAAGGCTCTCTTATGGATTTTGCACACTACTAAAAAAAAATCTCTCTAGATTTGTATATATGTGAAGATCAACAAAAAATATAGGTTCTGGATTATTCTTTGTAACTTTATATATGATTTTGGGTCGATTAAGGGTCTGAACTATGAACAACGAAACAAGTTTCATAATGTTACACTACTTTAACTTATCTAGGCATAAGACTTAACCAAGGTGTGCTTAATAAGCTAAAGTGTCAAATTCTATAAGTTTAAATAAGGTTGGAGAGTTGTAAGTTCTGACGTTGGGTTCATATGAAGTTTTAGGACCGATAAGGTTATAATGTGGTGAACATTAATTTGTAAACTTACCTTATCTAGGTTGGAATGTGGAGACCATTTAGGTCATTGTGCTTCCACAAAATTTGTGGCTTCCATTCGTTTTATTGTTCGAGATTGAAGGAGTAGTTTGTAAATACGGATTGCTTCTTGCTCTCATCTTTGTGAGTACTCCTAGAAGAACTTTGTTAGTTGTTGATGTGATGTTTACTGTAGTGTGCCTAGTGGTTGATTTATCAACCTCATAGCAACGATGGATGGCCCTTACCATGACCATTCTTTGGCATTGGTTAATATGGATTTAATTGGATTTTGAACTAAGATTGTTATTTTTACGTCATAGTTATCTTTGTGTTGTTTTGAGCTATGTGCATCAATTGATTGGGGATCCACGACAGTGATTGACATTTTTCTTGGCTACAAGGTGGTTCATACCTAGTCATTTGTTTTGTGGTTCGTCATTTGTTTGCCACTCCATGGTTACAAATAGCCATATGTACCAATTTCACTAAAAATATATTGTTAGGAGTGGGATATTATTACATTATTTGACACTTCAAAAAAAATTTCATCTTCGGTGTTATTATATTATCTCAAATATTTATGGATCCACTTCGCAACTGCCAACCTCAGCCAATAGTTACTCAAAATAATAATTCAGTTGCTTGCTATATAGCTTATCAACTAGTGCGTTCATGCATTATATATGACATGGGTCATTACCATGCACACGGTAGATTTGTGTTGGCTATTACTTGAAATGCATGTTCACCAAAATAACATTGTAATTTTTCTAGAAAAGTTGGCGGAGAAATTTGTCCAATCTTAAAAAACAAAATACATGAATACGACAAAAGGGATTTTTTTTTTTTAAAAAAAAGGATGTTCTCCAAAGTAATGTGGTATACTGCCAAACATAAGCAATAGCACACACACACATATATTATATATACATACATATGTATGTATATTTATTGGGTTGCAACACTGGTCCACGAGGATCTAAAATAATTGGTGGTAATTGGAAATGATTTTGACTCCTACTACAAACCTAAGTAGGATTATAAGATATCTGTGTCCACTGAGATATGTATTTGATTTAGAGTACAACGCCTTTTCCAACTCTAGCAGATTTCAAAAATTCTAATCTAGTTAAGTAAGAAGATTTCTTAGAGTACAATATTTCTTGATAACTAGGTTTAGAGTATCCTGGTCTAGTATTAGGCGTCTAAGTACCCTAAATCTATAGATATTGATAAGGATAAAATAATGTGCTACCAATTATAACAGGCTAGGTGGCCTCCGTGATAGTCATATCTGATTAAGGCTATTGTAATGCTTTTATTGCGTCCTGCAGATTATTAAAGACTTGGACTCTAGCTCTATTGGAAATGGGCTGGGCTTTTAAGTCCTATTTGGTAATGATCTCCTTATATAAAGGCCTCTATGAGGTCCGAATAAAGCTAAACTCTCAAATCCTAAACATTACTCTTCTCCCTTGCAGCCAGTAGCGGATGCAGCAGGGGGCACATGCCCACCTGCTGCCTTCTTCGCTCCCGTTTAGGGTACACCAGAAATGGTGCCCTTACCGTCGACATGGTTGAAACCGCTAAATCTGAAATGAAGGTGGAAGGAAGAAGAGAAGGCACAATAGATGTGGATATGGTGGTTGATGGTGATATCGACATATACCATCATTCATTACCGTGAAGTGGCCTTGGTTCATTAGAACGGTGGAAAGTGGGTGCCTTGCCTTCTGTTATGCGTGATTGGGAAAGGAATTTCCTTTCTTGTCTAATCCAGAAAGTTGAAGGGAGGAGGGGAGAGGGAGATAGAGTGGGACAAGTGGCGGCTGATGGTTTAAGGTCGCAGGTCAGGTTATTTTAGGGATGGATTTAAATGATGATTCATGCATTAATTAATTAATTAATTAATGGTCAAGATTTTTGGAAAGAGCTCCACATCTTAATTATGGCACTAATATATGATGCTATGGTAAATAAACAACAAAAAATGATCATTTTTACTGAAAAAATGCCTATGTTATGTTTGCTAAAATGCTTAAGAAAATACGACACTTTTATAAATTACGTTTCAATTAGGGGCTCACATAAAAGACGCATAAAAAGAACCACACTCAATTAAATTACGTTTATAATATAGTTTGTTATAGTGAACGCAACTCCAATCTTTTTCTCTTTAGTCGTCTCAATATTTATTCTCTTATTCATAATATAACTATTTTGTTAGGTGTTGGCTTTTGTGTATTGTAAATGTAAATAACTTATTACGGATTATAAGATTGTCCCTTTATATCTTTGTTATTTCATACCAGCAGATGTGTCACATGTTTGAGAAAAGGTGAGATACAAAAATTAGGAAGTCTATTTTGATCTAGTAAAGTGCAGTTATTTCTAATTTGGAATTAAATTGGTACATAATTTTTTGGGTTAATTTGCCTTTGGATTTACCAGGGGTCAAAAGCGAATGTATGAATTTGCTACTCATAAAATTGTGGATGATTCACTCATGCCCTTTTGACCTACGGTGGTTTGAGTTGTCTGTTATATTTAGGCTTGGAATTTTTTTTCTCCTTTGTTAATTAAGTGCCAACCCAGTGTATAGTTTCTGGCTCCACCACTGCTCGCAGCAACTAACTTAGGCATCGAAGACCCTTCGCCAGACAATTCTCCTGGATGGTAAGGATCATCTTCCTCCCGCGTTATGCTAGAAGGTCCTCCAAAATTTTATGCAACTGAGTGGCATAGGCATATTATGTGCATTCAGACCCGACACAACACCCGTACTCATTTTGTATGCAACCTTTTTGCACGGCCCAAACGCCAAATGGAACAACTCTTGTTGACCGCACATCCGAAGCTGTACATGTAATTGCTCAAACTAATTCAGCCCCAAATACAGACCTCAACGTCTGTCTATCCATCGATGACTTGTATATCCATGGTAATAAAAATAGAACTCAAGGGATCACCCGTGCCTTCGTCACAATGGGCAGCAAAAACCTAACCCGAATATCTTGTCCAAGGGTGAGATCATGACCGTACACATATCATCATTTCCAAAGATGGGCAAAGGAATCCCCAACATCATGGTTACGCTAACTATCATTCAAATGCACATTCATGCAACCCCTACCCCTCTGTGTATCGACACCTTGAGTGGATGAACCTTTCCTCTCTAGTTTAAAAGGTTGTCCATTCATCAAAGAAATCGAGCTCTTCCTTGTGCCTTCATGATTAAGATGTCTGCTTGTGAATTATATGATGGCACTGATGACTCAAAAGAACACTTGTCTTCCTTAACCTCTTGCATGAAACTCCATCCGATCCCTAACAGATTATGTGTCGCTTGTTCCCTATGACCTTAAACGGTTCCGATTATGTGGTTCTTGTATATTCCCCTAAAGTCCATCTCTTGTTGTGTATAGCTCATTATATCCTTTAGAGCCAATTTCCTTACCAGCAGAATACATCGAAAGAACTCTTTAGCACTCTACCATATTGTACAAGGCCATAATAAAGAGCTTGATGTCTTATTGCTCACGCTTTAACATTGAGAAATTTCTCAATGATAATCTTAATCCCAAAGTTACTTTATCACATGACAAAGGGTGTCTGCCCTGGTTCTCCCCTCAGGTTCTCGCTCAATAAGAGACCTTTAGAAGTTATGAAGGACCTCCATTACTGTGTTGAAATATATCTTCATGCTGAAGAAGATAACAACCTTAGGAAGGAGGAGACGTTTGTCTTCTAAAAAACTTAGTCATTTGAGATTTTGCTGATGTACTCCGACGATGATGGCACAATTTATTTATAATAAAACATCACACTTCTCAAATAGCTTTTCTATGAATATTACAAAATAAATACATAAGAAGGCTTAAGGTCCATGTACATCATAACTCCTACAAGCTAAGCTTTTTCAGCAGTGAGAGCATCCTAGGCACTTTTTGAAGCCTCCTCAACCACATGAGTAGCCTGCCCATTAACCAGTGCAACAGGCTCAACATCTAGCATAGCACGAGCCTTCCCAGCCTCCTGTTTGGTTTTTAACACAGTCAGCAAACTCTCAAGTGGATGATTGATCTCCTTCAAAGACAGCTAGCAGCAACATATGGGGAGTCAGTCCTCAGAAGATCTTTGAAATAGTCAAACCCTGTGATTAAGGACAGTCTACGTGTGAAATGGAGAAGATCTAGAGGAAATGCTAACTATGGTGACACCTTGACTAATTTCAACTGATTTTCCTTCTCTTAACTCAAATTCTCTTAAGACCAAATGATCACAAGTGAAAATAAAGTCAAATTCTCTCATTCACTAACCCTTTTTTTCATAAAATAGGCCACAACGATCAAAATCAAACAGTGGTTATGAAACAATGACTCGTTTCACATGAGCAATTAATGCTCCTTTAACTTTCACTTGGCCATTTTAGCACACATGCATTCTATTTGCTCATTCAGCTAGACAAACGTGCTGCCACTATGTCTGCCCACCTAGCTGAGTTGGTACAACTTTTCATTCTACTTGTCTAGCCAATCTAATGTGCATCAATATCTTCTATTCGTCTAATCAAACAACGCAACACACGTCCTCACGCTTAATGCCCCCCCTCCATAAGTTTAGTCTGCTCGTCCAAGAAGAGTCGATAGACCACATGTCTTTGCGCTCAAAGGATAGTGTGTTCACGCTTAATGGGCCTGTATCTATAAGCTCAGTCTGCTTGTCCAAGATGACTGGACAAACTATGGGTCCTCATGCCTGACTGACCACTCGCCCATTAAGCTTGACTGGCCTAGTTCCCATACTTTTAGTTTACTTAACCAGGATGACAGAAATGACACGTGTCTTTAAGCTTAACGGATCCTGCATCAACAGCTTATTATGCTCGTCCAGAATGAGCGCAACGACCATGCATCCTTTGCCTCCTCAGGTCCTGCAGCTACTAGCCTGGTTTGCTTGCCTAAGTCAAGTACATGGGTCTCGTCTTAGATTAAAAGACCTCGCCTTAAGCTTTAGATTTGGCCTGTACAAAATACCTTGTCCATGACTCGTCCATTTCGCAAGCCGATTGATAGAAGAGTTGAGTAAGCATACTGCTTACCGCTGTACTTGGTAAGGTGGGCATGTTTTACATAATGGTTTGCTCAACCAGCTAAGCAGACGTGTTGTTGTCTTGTATGCTCAGCTAGCCAGAAGTACCACTTCAAGGATTACTTAGTTAACCAAGTCAATTGAGAAGATATTTTAAAAGTTTTGGTTGCCTATTTCACTTTTATTTTATCCTGACTATCCACCCAGGAGAAAATGAGATTGCAACTGCGCATCTCTTTAGCATATACTACCTCATTCTTGGTCCTGCGAACAAGGGAATGGGGCCAAAATGATAAGGATAAAAATGTGCTACCAATTAGCAGACACCATGTGTCCTCCATAACAATCATATTGACTCAATTGTATCCCTTGTATTACGTCCTATAGATCAAGGAATTGGACTGCAGCCCTATTGATGATACAATCCTATATGGTAATTACTAGTGAGGTAGTCCAGTCTAACTTTAATTGTGTAACCCCCTCCTTCATTTTTTATATAAAGAATTCTATGAGGCCTGGGTAAAGCTAAGCTCTTAAACCTTAAAACATTACACTGTTATGACAAAAACTGACTTGAGCATCGGAGACCCTCCATCAAACATCACTCCGGCTCAATAACCATTGTCTCTTGTATTGTGCAGATCCCGCTACACTAGAAGGTCCTCTAAATTTCTTTCGTAACAAACATAGATACGTATTATAATTAGAAATAGTTTAGTAAGATAATATACAGTTTTACAGGTTTCCAATACAAATATGTTTCCACTTTGTATGGAATTGTATCTTTACCATGGGGGGGGGGGGTCAGAGAGTTTGAGCGTAACACATGGTGAGTAGGGGGTTATGGTTAACTCCTTGTACAGTTGCATTTCTAACAGGAAGAACCATTTATCCTCGCATATTAGATCCATAAAAGTATGAGCAGGATGATATATTCAAAACCCATATGGTGTTTTTTGTGATGTTATATATCTGTTCTTTTGTCATTGTTATATTTTGTGTATCTGACTCTAGTGAAATTAGAGTGATTAACCTTTATTTCTCAAAATTCTGGAGAAAAAGTTATAAGACCCATTTTTCCTTGATAGATTGATTTGGGTTCTGTTAATAAATTGGGTCAGTGGATCCATTATCCGCCCACTAACTTATAATGTGTATTTGTTAGTCTGAATAATTACAGTTATCTAGAAGATATTTATCTCCTAGGTGTTTGAGATAAATACGTCTTTATCTTCTAAGTATTTGAGGTAAAGTTTGTCTCTAAATACTATCTCTATATAAAGACTAGAGATATCCCAATAAAACATGAGTGATAGACAATAAGTCACAAGACAATCCCTTTCTCTATAGCACTCTCTCTAGAGCAATCACCAAGCTCTAGGATTTGGTTGGTGGACGAAGAACTCGACTCTAGTAGCTGTTTTCGTACCTACGAAAAAGATCAAGCGTGTTGGAGGCTCGTAACAACAAGGATCCATCGTCGGAATATTCGGAGACTTCATACGGTATGTTTCCGAACCCACTACGTGTTACGTGGTAACACATTAATAATTTTATTCAACATTGGTATCAGAGCATGATTACTTGTTGATTCGCCTTTAACATGCTAGAATAAATTATGTGCATGTTGCGATTTTTTTCGGATACATGAATGAGACCCATTATTAAAATTCAAAATTTTTTGAGCATGTTCTTCTGAAAAATAATTATATGGTTTTGTTCTCCTATGGTTGAGGATGAACTCCGTAAAATTTTGTGATTTTTGGATGCATGGTTTGTGAGAAATCACGATTTTATTTTTTAAGAAAACTGTGGTTTTTTTGAGTTTTGGGACTCAAATTTGGAGCATGATATTAAATTTTTATCATGATCGGTTGGTACATAATTAATCTATGTCACATAAGCTTTCCAACGATATATGGCACGCATTATTTGGCCTAAAAACGAGAGAGATATGGCCTTAAAAAGTTAGCATCGTGACATGGCGGCGGCTCTGAAAATTAGGGTTTTTTCAACGAAGAAGATGAACAGTGCACGCCACGAGCGCCACGCGCTAAAGCCGAGCCGCAGCCGCGCCCACGCACCAAGGATGCGCGCCACGAGCGAAGTCTGCCCACGAGACACGGGCACCAAGTCGCTCCGCCACGCACTCCCACGCGCCAGCCGTGGCTGCCACCAAGCGCCACACGCGCTTCTCGCGTTGCAGCTTCCACGCGCCAGTTCACAGAAAACCCCAGACGCTGCCTTACGCACACGGCGGCGCGTGGAGGCACGTGAGGGCTATTTTTTAGGCCATTTTTCTCACCGCCGGCGAGTGGAGCTCCATCTTGACCCACTGATTTTTTCTATGGTGTTAAAACTTACCTTTATACCCTTTGTGTATATTCTGTTTAATTTTTAAACGACTTTTTCTATTGAAATTAGCTTTAAATTTTTGTTTTATACACACAGAATTTTTTCTTTAATTGCAGAGGATATATTAGGGATAAATTTACTGTTTGCCAATTTAAAGAATTTATCTCTTATTTTTTGGCCATTTGAAAATATTTTTTGTTGTACTTATGTGGTCCCAAAAAATACGAATAATGTGTAAATATTAATTTTTGCACTTCGTGGACAAAAATAAATATTTTTTGGAGAGCTATATGACATAGATGAATTATGTTTTATTATTTGCCTTGATTAGAGTTATGGTTTAAATATGCTTTTGTTGAGATATATTTGTTGAGCTTTTGGCAAGCTCACACCTCTTTAAACCCAATTTCAAGGCCTTTACACCCGTTTTTCTTGGAAGGAGAATGTGGCCTATTCATCCATTTAAATTACCCTTTAACTTGTTATTTGAGCATACTAGTTTTAGGTTAAATGGATGGATACTAGATTGGCATTCTAAAGAAACTTATGTTTATGTGTTTACTCTTATTTTAAGAAAAATCTTTGAGAATAATGTGTTGTGCTGCATTTCCATTTGTTTTATTGGAGTAATTTGTAATAGGATTCTCAAAGATGTTGTATTCTACTATTTCCCTGTATATATTTCTAGAAAGCCTTGTACGGGGATGTAATTTCGCACGCACATTATTCAAGCCAAAATTTTCTTAGCATAAGTTATTAGAATACCAATAGGGCTCATTGGAGTCCTTGCACACTTTATTGTATGGTGCAATTATATTGTTCTAAATTATCATGTGGATGATTTATTACATTGTGGCTTATATAATGATGAAATTTATTGCAAAAAATTACTTGGAAAGTATTTTCCCAACTCACATACATGGGAGATGATTACGAGCTTAGCAATTTTTCGATTTCATGATGTGAGGAAGGATTATGTTTTTCATTTGAATTTTTTGAAATAAAAAGAAGGATGTATAATTAATGTCTTTTTCTTTGCGCAAACTAATGTAGTGAATAGAATGGCCTCCTAGAATGTCATAGCTGATCTCGTTAAGGGTAAGAAACTTAACGGAGATAATTATGATGGCCTCTAAGAATTTCATAGCTGATCTCGTTAAGGGTAAGAAACTTAACGGAGATAATTATGACATTTGGCACAAAAAGATGAAATTCATGCTAAACGAACAAGAGCTCGAGGAGCACTTGACCAAAGAGATGGTCATGCCCACTGAGGGGAAACCCCTAAGAGACCACACTGCCTACCAGAAATGGAATCAGAAAGATCGTAGTGCGCGCTACACCTTGTTGAGCAGCTTGCAAAATGATCTAATCGGGCAGTATGATGAACTTCCAACTTGCAAAGCTTTATGGGATCAGCTCAAGTTCTCTTTTGGTGGAACCTCAACTACGCGGCTTCGTAGCCTTGTGATTAAGTTTGAGGAGTACACAAAAGACCCTAAACATACCATGAGTGAACATCTAAGGATGATGTCCAATATGATTGGTAAGCTAAGGGATGCTGGCCATGCGCTCACAGATGAGCAGCAAGTCAGAGCTGTCATAAGGTCCCTTCCTGCCTCATGGGCCGATATGAAACAGATATTGACCCACAGTGAAAACATCAAGAACTTTTCTGATGTTTCACAGCATGTTATCCTTGAGGACGAGACTCGAGATACTGACAAGACCCTTACTTATGTCGCCCAAGGGGGATCGCGCAATGCAAATGGCAAGCGCGGAAGACAAAGTAGAAAGGTAAGAAAGGCGAGGCTAGCACTTCTGCGCCAAAGGAAGGAAAAATGAAGAAACGCAAGAGAGGAAAACGTGGTGGGAAAAAGGATTTGTCTAAAGTCAAATGCTTCAACTGTCAACAGAAAGGACACTTCGCTCGTGATTGCACTGAGCCGAAGAAGGTACTTTCAGAATCTCTCTCTCAATTATATGTTTCCTCACATGTGATGGTTGCTCATTTCTAACCTGTGTGGTTTGTGGATACAGGTGCAACAAAACATGTAGCACGTGATCGAGAGGGGTTCAGAGATTATCACCGGATTCCAGCGGGTAGCAAACATATCTTCATGGGAAACAATAGCTCTGAAGAGGTGCTAGGGGTTGGTTCTTACCAGCTCAAGTTGCGCACTGGGCGCACATTGATTTTTGAGGATGTGTGATATGCACCCACTGTTCTACTTAATCTACTTTCAGTTACTGCTTTATTAGACATTGATTTTTCCTTTATTTTTAAGGGTAATAAGTTGGACATCTTTTTGGATGATGTTTTGTTCGGACATGGTTTTCGCATGGATAGTCTTTTTCAATTAGATTTAATTAATTCTCAGTCCTCTTATTCTTATGTGGTGAATGATAATATTATGAATGATTTTACCACCTGGCATGCAAGACTGGGCCACATAGGCCAAGATAGAATGACTCGTTTGGCTAGAGAAGGCCTTTTGGGCCCACTCGCAAGAGTCAATCTACAAACATGTGAGGCTTGTTTGGCCAGTAAAGCATGCAGGAAGCCTTTTGAAAAGGCTGTGAGAGCAACTCAGCCACTTGAGCTAGTTCACTCTGACATATGTGGACCTATGAATGTAAAGGCACGCCATAGCGCCTCTTATTTCCTTACACTGATAGACGATTATACGCGATATGATTACGTGTATCTGATATCTCACCGCTATGAAGCTTTGAATTATTTTCAACGCTTAGTAGCAGAGGTTGAGAATCAGAAAGAGAAGAGTTTAAAAACTCTTCGCACTCACCGGGGACGCGAATATTTGTCCGATCACTTCAAAAAGTTTTGTGAGGAAAAAGGGATACGCAGGCAACTTACCATTCCTAATACTTCACAACAAAATGGTGTTGTGAAAAGAAGGAATAAAACATTGTTAGACATGGTTAGGTCTATGATGGCGCAAGCAAACCTCCCAATATCTTTCTGGGGGGATACACTTTTGACTGCAGCCTATATACTTAATCGAGTGCCTTCATAATCAGTCAAATCCACCCTATATGAGCTTTGGAATGGGCAAAAGCCAAATTTGGATAACTTGCGCCCATGGGGCTCAGCAGGTTATTTTCACAGTACTTCTCATAAGTATTGAAAACTGGAACCTAGAGCTAAAAAGAGTATTTTCTTGAGGTATTTTGAAAATTCTAAAGGCTATGTGATGTATGGTGAACATCCAAATGGTAAAAAGACTGAAATAGAGTCTCGTGATGTCGATTTCATAGAGAATGATTTTCCTAGCATTGGAGACGCAAGTAAGAATCTTGACCTCTATGAGTTAGAGGAAGTTGAAGCCACTTTACAATCTCCAAGCGAAGGTGGAAAATTAGTTCCTCATCCTGTTGTCACTGAAGATAGTATAAGTGACCTTCAACCTAGTGGGAGCATCCTAGATAGTGGGAGCACACCATCAGGTCAACAAGATTCTCAACTGCGTAGAGGTGCACGAGAAAGAGTTCCATGTCGTTTTGAGATTGACGATGAAATTCTTATGTGCACTCCAACTGATGAAGATGAGCCCACTTCTATGGAAGAAGCCTTATCTTCACCTGCCAGTAATGAGTGGATGGCTGCAATGAAAGATGAGTTGAGCTCAATGGAGAAGAATCAGGTCTGGGAGTTGGTTGACCTTCTGCCAGGGCGTAAGACTGTTGGAAACAAGTGGGTTTTAAAAGTCAAAAGCAAGGCAGATGGGTCAATTGACAAGTATAAGGCACGTCTTGTGGCGAAAGGCTATACCCAACAACGGGGTGTGGACTATGAAGACACATTCTCCCCAGTGGTGAGATTTGCTTCAATTCGCCTGATACTAGCTATTGTCGCCCAGCAGGATTTAGAACTTTTTCATATGGATGTTAAGACTGCGTTTCTCAATGGAGAACTAGACGAAGAGATTTATATGGCTCAACCTGAGGGTTTTGAAGTCAAGGGACATGAGCCCAAAGTTTGCCGACTCAAACATTCTATATATGGTCTCAAACAATCATCTAGGCAGTGGTACTTTAGGTTTCATCATGCCATTACCTCTATAGGTTTTGAAATGATTGAACAAGACCATTGCGTTTACGTAAAATAATCCAAGAAAAATATTTTGATCATTTCTTTGTATGTGGATGACATTCTTTTAGCTGGGAATGACATGAGTTCCATTGTCGCCACTAAGCAGTGGCTGTCCTCAACTTTTGAGATGAAGGACATGGGAGAAGCTAATTATGTGCTCGGGGTTAAAATCATACGTGATCGTCCAAAGAGACTTCTCGGTTTGTCTCAAGAGACATATATCAAGAAGGTCATTGAACGATTTCGTATGCATAACTCAAAACCCATAGACACTTCAATGGACAAGGCGTGTACTTTAAGCACAGACCAATGCCCAAAGAATGATGAGGAAAAGAATCGGATGTCCAAAGTGCCTTACGCGGCTGCAGTTGGGAGTCTGATGTACGCTATGTTGTGTACGCGTCCAGACATCTGCTTTGCCGTTGGAATGGTGAGTTGTTATCAGAGTAATCCTGGACCCGCTCATTGGAATGCGGTGAAGAGGATTCTTCGATACTTACGTGGAACCGCTGATCTCGTCCTGTGTTATCATGGTGGAGACTTGAGATTGAGAGGATACATCGATGCTGATTGGGGCAGTGATAGAGATGAGCGCAGATCCACTTTAGGTGGAGCTATCTCTTGGTACAGCAAAAAAAGTCTTGCATCGCCCTATCCACGATGGAGTCGGAGTATGTTGCTTGTTCAGCAGCAGTCCAGGAAACTGTTTGGTTGAGGTCATTCTTACAGGCTCTAGGGGTTACAGCTCATGCAGACGAGTCTGTCACTGTTCACTGTGACAATACAGCTGCCCTAGATTTTGTAAAGGACCCCAAATATCATGGGAAGGCCAAACACATAGGCCTTCGTTATCACTTCATTAGAACTTTAGTTGCGCAAGGAGAGGTGACCATAAAGAATATACCTACTGGCAGAATGGTGGCTGATCCTTTGACCAAGCCTATTGCTAGAGATGTTTTCCTTTCTCACATTAGGAGTATGGGACTACGTAGGTTTGATATGTTTATGGCATCTCATGTACTTGACATTATTTATTACATTAAATTTTCATTCCTTGATTTGAGTTTATTTTGGAATGAATGGATAATCTTTGTGATTACATATACATCCTTGTTGAGAGTGTCACCAGGCTTGAATTGACCCACTCACACGGGTAATTCACCTTGGCGCTAAGATAGCGAGCAAGATGAGACATAATTGTCTTAGGCACCAAGAGGGCGAATAAGATGAGACATAATTGTCTTAGGCACCAAGAGGGCGAATAAGATGATACAGCTTATAAAGCAAACATGTCGCCTTAGTTGGAGCTAAGATGAGACCTATAAAGTTAGGTCGATCATAGAGTATCTCCACAACTCTATGTAGCCTGCTTACAGCCGAATGTGAGATTTCAGGCAGGCACTATGAGAGTGACTGGGCTGAAAAACTCAGGTTAGGCGCTTGTACAGCGACTAGACCCAGATTCGTATGGCGTATTTTATTATACATTTATGTGACACGCCCTTACGGGTTACGCCATAGCATGCAAATCATACTGCATGTGCTAAATGCAGACCGACAGTGGGAGTGACGAATGAATCCCTGCTTCGTCACTGTGTGAGCCACTTGGATCGAAATATTTTTGATTCTATATGGTACCCTTTTCACCTTAGACTATGTCATGAAGAGGATACTCAATGTCGCTACTTTAGCATGTACCCTTGGATCATGGATGATGCGGTCTCGCGGGGCATGTCTAGGAAAGCGGTTGGGTCTAATTGGAATGACATGAGGGCTTTGGGAAGAAAGTTCAATATTACACCATGTTGTGTGATTCATAGCCCGGGCGACTTTGTCGATTTTTGTTTCGATATGAGTCATGAATACATAACATATGAGAGGTTTAACACTGCTCACTATGAGGGATTTGAGAGTGTTTAATCTGGTGTAGTTGAACTATCTGGGGTACATACGAGATTTTTTGGAGTGATGTATTGTGTTAGTTTGGTGATAACTTAATACAATACTCCTCAACTGGACATCCTTTCTCGTAGGTCGCACGTTCCATTTCCTGTATGAGGAGATGAGTGGACAAGAGATAAGGAGGGACTACATGATTTATTTGCCCTGTGTGTGGGCGAGTGGGAGCTGTTAATAAATTGGGTCAGTGGACCCATTATCCGCCCACTAACAGATAATGTGTATTTGTTAGTCTGGATAATTACAGTTATTTAGAGGATATTTATCTCCTAAGTATTTGAGATAAATACAATATTTATCTCATAGGTGTTTGAGATAAATACATCTTTATCTTCTAAGTGTTTGAGGTAAAGTCTGTCTCTAAATATTATCTCTATATAAAGATTAGAGATATCTCAATAAAACATGGGTGATAGACAATAAATCACAAGACAATCCCTCTCTCTATAGCACTCTCTCTAGAGCAATCACCAAGCTCTAGGATTTGGTTCGTGGACGAAGAACTCGACTCTAGTAGTCGTTTTCGTACCTACGAAAAAGATCAAGCGTGTTGGAGGCTCGTAACAACAAGAATCCATCATCGGAATATTCGGAGACTTCATACGGTATGTTTCGGAACCCATTACGTGTTACGTGGCAGCGCATTAATAATTTTATTCAACAGGTTTTCGTCTCCTAATACGCTTATCAAAAGAGATGGCAAAAGCAATTATGGAGAAGCCAGAATAAAAGAAGTATCTTCTGACAACGAGCTTTCTAGTCAACCCTGGGTTCACGTTAAATAGGAAAAAATTGGTACAGAAAGAGATCATAGTAGCACAACGATTTAATAACGTGATCTGAAATTCAGTTCTACTTCATGAAGTCAGTGCTCTGTGCAACATTAAAGCAAGATATTAGAAGGAGCAAAGATCTTCTGAACCTTCGGTTATGACAGTTGACAGAAGCCAGGTCCTCCTAAAAATGGGAGCTTTCGTATAAAAGAATTGCAAAATGCCAAATTGAGATAATTAAGTAAGTCTTTCTCCAAATCTAAGTAGGACTACAAAATATCAGAGGCTACTTACATATATAGTTGTTTTAAATCTAAAGCTTTTTTTCCTATGGGAAATATCAAGATTAGGCTAGGGCTTCAATCTTTCTCAAAATTATAATTGAGGCTTAGAGTATCTTCAATTAGGAGTCTACGCCATGAGTCTGTAATAAAGGGATTTTATGCCTTGTTTTTTGTCGAACTAGTTTACAGAGATTTAGACACTGTTGTCGGTCTCATAGGATGAAAGTAATACATGCATAGTAGAGTAGGATGTTTTCCCGATCCATATGCAATCATCTCCCAAAGTTGGGTAATAGAGTTTGAAGGCAACACATATCGAGCGCGAAGATATCCTCGTGTAGTTTTATCTCTAAAATGGAAAATTGTATCTTCGCATTAAATTAAAGCACTATAAAAATATGAGTAAGAGGATCTCTCCCCTCCATCCACTATTTCGCTTGATAATAGCTTTTGACTCTAATGGCTGAGGGGGTGCTCTTGGCCCGGTGAATATCACTTATTCTGGTGTTTATCAGTAGTAGCAATATGCTTGATTTAAGAGCTTATCTCAAATCTCCTTTCTGCCACCAAGATAGGCTAAGCCAGGGATTTCCAAGCCCCTTCACTATCTATAGACGCAGTCTAAGCTGAACAGGGTTCTATGGTTGGTCCGTGACCCCTGGATACCGAAGACTTATTTGTTGAGAATATAACCCACGAGACTTGAATTGTCACAATATCGCGAAGTGGCCACTTTGCTGCTAGATTGGCTATAGCCTATCGGGCTTGCTTCTATTGGACCTGTGGTGCTTCCATGGCCTTCTCCCAAGAATTGAAGAAAGGGCTACCGACATGGCCTACTTTTGAGCAAGAAGGGAAAAGAGGCTATATGATAGGTCTTAACTTTCGAATCCGGGGGCCTTGTCTCTAACTCTCCCGTCTTTTCCCTACTCTGTATGTTTGATTTTAGTAAATCAGAGAAAGCGATCTCCCTATAATACCGGATCAAATCTAGGTCTGACCCAAACACTATTCAAGATCAATAGTTTCCTACTATATTGTACTGGCTTTATCATGCTGTATAAATTTGCATGCCAAATGCAGCCATTAGGTAGAGAAAAAATATGGATATAAGTAAATTAATTCCCGTTGTGCAAGCTAATCGGGTGCCCGCATAGTTTTGCACCTCTACCTTGTTTTCTCCGGTCATTAAAGTTGATCGATGAAAATAGGGGGAAAAAGGATTAGCCTCGATGCGAGAACATATATAATTTTTTTAAGCAACGTTTTTAAAAGTAAGTGATATAAACATTTCAAAGTTATTATTACCTTCGTAAAAGCCAAAACAGTTTTGGTACCGGCACTAGCGAAAAAATAAGAGTAAATAAACAACATTTTAAATCCAGACAATTAAGGCTCGATTTGTGTTGGTTCGATGCTGGTTCACGGTTGTTCTGTTCAAAGTTAAGCTCGAAACATGAAGAAGCTTTGAACTCTGCATACTTGTCTAGATGCATATGAGAGCGTAGAGAAGACGAAGAGTAAAGAAAGAGTGAGAAGAGGAAATGGAGAGCAGTGAAGAAGAAGATGACTTTCCGTCAATCGAATCCGTAACCCCACAATCCAAGATCGACACTATTTATCAGTCCAAGACCGAGAAGGTATAAAAAAACAGAAACCTCCTCTTTTCTTTCATCACATTCTGTTTGGTTGCAAAGAAAAATGTTGCCAAGACCTAGTAAAACTGAAGTAAGATTAAGCTAAATTGCTCCTCCAGTCAAGCTTTTACGACATCCTTTTAACATTTTTGAGTTAATTTGGCATCAAAAGTAGCTGTTTGTACCCTCCGTTCTGGTTGATTCCGGAGATAATGTATCCAAGAAAAGGTTATAAATGCTACTTTCTCCATTTCATTTTGCGAAATTCTATGATAGGTTTTGGCACATGTAAAAACTCAAATAACAATCATAGCTTCAACAAGTGTGTGCGTTGGCAGTTGGAAGCTGGGACAGCAACGATGAGTAAAGTCAAGTCAAAAAGGGTACAATCCAGAATGGAGTAGTAGTACTCTAATTGCTCTCCCAGCTTAGTCTCGGGGCTTTTACATTTTCTATTTAGGGTTAATTACACCCATGTCCCAGAGATTAGGGTGAAAATAAAGTCAAGGACACAAAGTTTCAAAAAGCTACAACCGTATCCTTCCGTTATTGCTCCGTAAAAAAAAAAAATACCTTTTTGCTTATGTCATCACTAAGTATTTTTCATATGACAATACTGCCCTCATTTTGTATATACAAAGCATATACCATATAAGAACTCAACCATCTTTGTTTTCCAAATTAGGGTTTTACTTTTAACCCTAATTCTCACCAACCCAGCCGCCCCCTCTTCCCCCTACCACGCCACCGTCCCCTCCCTCTTCTCCCCCCCCCCCACCACGCCGTTCACCGCCTTCACAGATGGATTATACTACTGGGAGAGTTAACCAAGCATTTTCATTGGTATTCTTTTTTGTCTTTTGGTATTGGTATTGGTTCTGTCAAAGGGCTGGTGCATCGCGGCAGTGGCCTCGCGGTGGCGCATTGGATTGTGACAGTGGTGGGCTTGCGATGGGCTTCCGGTGCGATAGTGGTGCACGCGATGGGGTTGGCGCAGTGGCTAGCGATGGCTAATGGCGGTAGTAGCTTGCGGTGAAAGGGGGGCCGTGAGTGGTTGAGGTGGCGGGGCAGCGTGAAGGGGGATGCCGTGAGGTTGAGGTGGCGGCTTGAATGAGGTTGTGGTGCTGTGTGTGGACTCTGTGTGTGTGGACTGTGTATGTGTGGGCTACGGCTTGGTAGGGGAAGAGGGAGGGGGAGGCGGCGTGGTGGGGGGGAGAGGGAGGGAGGTGGCGGCTTAGGTGGGTGGAGTGAGGGGCGGCAGAGGGGTGGGGTGGAGCGAGAGGGCGGCGACGTGGGGCGGGGTGGGGGAGAGGGGAGGATCCTATAGAAATTAGGGTTTGGAGAGAGGGAATAAAACCCTAATTCCCAAATTAGGGTTTGAAACCCTAATTTTTCATTTTAGGGTTTCAAATCTTTATATTCTGGGCATTTTGGTCATTTTTCATGGTATGTATTTTCGTATTTATGTTCGGTGAACGGACATAAGTGCCTATTTTTCATACTAATGGACGCGTGTAATTTCACCCTAACCTCAGGGACATGAGTGTAATTAACCCTGTTAATTGTGTTTTCCTTTTAACTCTTTTAAAGTGTTTCCTGGCAATTTTAGATTTTATGCAAACTGAACATTTTTCTAAACTAGATGCTATTAAACTTAACCATAGTTGCATGTATTTATAATTGACATGCTCTAGTCTAGAATGCCATAAATCAAAAGAAACAGAAAGATAAGTAAACGTAAAAAAATTATTAATCATTATAAACTTATACAAGCCATTGGTTACATAACCCTTCCCAACATAGTTCCCATCTTTAGTCAGAATAACACTGTTTGACTTAAAAAGAATGTTAAGCCAAATTTGTCAAGTAGGCTAATGAATACAAGATTCTTCCTAACATGAGGAACATAAAGCACATCTTTCAAAGTCAACCACTTGCCAGAAGAGAGATGCAGCACCACTGCCCATTTGCCCATAATTTAGCAGTCGACGAGTTTCTCCTGAAGAGATCTTGTCCATCCATTACTGACTCAAAGTCCTTGAACATATTCTTGTTTATAGTGATGTGCTTGGTTGCTATGGAGTCTATCCACCACTGCTCATCATCTCCCACCATGTTAGCTTCGGAAACCACTGAAACGAAATTCTCATTGACAACCATGTTGGGTTTGTCTCTTTTCTGCCTCTTAGCCACCCTACAATCCTTCTTGAAGTGCCCATATTTTCCATACTTCCAACAAGCCTTTTTAGGTTTGTCTTGTCCTTTGTTCGAAGCAGAACTTTGACCATTAAGTTTATGCTTAGAGCCAGAAGTAGAGCCATGCTCTATGACAAGAGCCTTGGAGGACTTATGGTCTTCCAACTCAAGCCTATCCAAGTTGCGAGAATTCTTGCATAGCTATAGCATCTTTCTTCTGTTTCAGCTCTTTACGGTGTTCTTTCCAAGTGAAAGGCAATTTGGAAGTAATCATCGACACTTAGAAAGACTCGTCAAGAGAGTGGCCCTCGAATATAATCAGATTCATAATTATTTGTGTTTCATGTATTTGCATAATAACAGACTTGCTATCTATCATACAAAAATCGAACAACTTACTGATAAGGAACTTTTTGTTCCTGGCGTCCTTTGTATTGTAATTGCTGTCAAGATCATCCCACAGTTCTTTTGCCGTATTGTTTCCATATTTGATCTCGTATACGTCGTACAATATGTTGGACAACCCTTCCAAATTATAGCCCTTGTAGTAAACATTATCCTCTTCCCACTTCTGTTGATGTTTTGCAGCAGTCTGTTTGGTTGCTTCCTCTGCATTTTCTTCGCCTGTTGGCTTTGGATATGATAGGATTTAAGCAATCCTCAAGGTTGCAAGGAAGAAAAATAACTTGCTCTTATAACATCTGAAGAAGGAGCCTTCGAACTTCGCCAATTTGAAAATATCATTGATGACATGCATCTTTCTAGTACTCTCCATTGTATGCAAAATACATTTTTGTGATTGTAAGATAAGTATGCTGGAAATGGAGAAAAGCCTGAGTTGAATACTGTGCACATGTCCTTAAGAGAATATGTGCCCGCTCTAAATTCTGCTTAGAGTTGCCCCAAATCTGCCTAACAAGTTTGAACAGGCAAAAATTCTGATGATTGCAGCAGAAGCAATCAACAGATAGAAATTTGAGAGAGAGAGAGGCACTCTGAAAATTGAGTGAGACATGCATTGGCATCAGCGCCTTCACATAATGCACCAACGGGTTCCTTGAATAGGTCCAAACAGTTATGGCGGTTAAGTGACTTAGCAAGTGTCTGAGAGGCACCAAGAACAGGTGTCATTTGAACTTAAAAAGAATTGACAATTCTGTTGAATCTAACAGTCACACCCTTTCTTGTTCAACCATGTTGAAATTGCAGTAAAAAAGTTAAGGCTGGGCTCGGGGCGAGGGTGCAAAGTGCGCCAAAAAGCTCCAATAGCACCTTTACACCATCGCCGCAGCCTTGGCTGCGAAACCGTGGACGCACGCGGTGCACTACACATGGGCGAATGCATGGCCATGCATACGTTTTGTTTCTAGAACAATAAAGCATGTTACATGGCCACTTAAATACCCTTAGACTTTACATTTCCCAAGCAATGTGAGAATCCACATTTATGACCCTTTTCAATCCTTATTAAATGCCCAGCTTTGAGATATTATATCTCCTTAACCAATAAATGAAATTTAATGATTCTTTTTAGACATTGCACCTTGAAGTGCAAACTTTGGATTTCAAGTGTCCAATTATTGCAAAACTTCCAACACGTTTAAGATCCTTCGGAGGGTCTTTATACGACTTATCTAAAAAATTTATGTATATGTTGTGGAAAGGTGTTACTATCTCCCCTTCTGTATTCTTAGCATCCTTGCTAAAGTCCAAACTTAATGTTGTCCAATTATTGCAAGTATGAGACATACCTTGCTCACCCTTCATTTGCCATACCATCCTCTTGAAGTTAAGTATACCTTGGTTTGATTTCTTATTCCCCCAAGGCCCAACCGTGAGCAACCTATATTACATGGACTCTTTACAGTGCCTGAAGTACCATGTCAGACACTCCACACGTGGACATGGGTATGCGATCTGTGTTTTAATCATCTCATATGATATGTCACTATGAACATTATTTTCTGGTGTTTATTCTGATTTTTTATTACTTTGAGATGAGACAAATTCTCAATAAAACCATGTCTGTCAACTGAAACGCCATTTTATATTAACAAGAAAAACAATAATGTATATGAAAAATTTGCCATGTCACCGTCTCTTGTGTTATAAAAATTAGACGAATCTAACCCTTGTACACGTATGCGATCTGGACACTCATACCGAGTCCCATTAATAATGACCCAAGCGTAGAGCCCAACCACGAGGCAATACCTTCCTCGAAATGGCTAGGAAAATGAGGTACTAATGAGTTCATGGGCAAAGACTTATTAGCCGATGTGAGATAATCCCGGCTTTCGTTTCCCTAGCCATATGCATTAATATCAAACTAAAAGACCTTTCAGGATCTTATAAGTACTAGCTTTGCTCGCCCTTTTGAGGGGGGACATCACCTATGGAGAGGTAATGATTTTGGACCTTTACAGATGGTATTAGAGTCGATTCTTTAAGGCTCGGGCTAGGTTATGCAGTTGGGTTGCCTCCTGTTTGGGGCGACAAATGCAAGCCCAGGTGCATACCACGTCAGAAGGATGGTTGGATCAAGAGCGAATGAGCTAGGTAAATCCCACATTTAACTAGGGGAAGATTCCGAGTCATGGGTGACAGGATCAAGTTTGGACCTTGGGGGGATGTTAAGGCTAAAGAAGAGGAGATTAGGACACTTAGTTCCACACCAGATATGACATTGTTTCAAATTAGCTTTATAAGACCTTGTCAAGAATCTCATAAGTACCTACTTGGTTAGCCCTTTTGAAGGATGCATGGTGGGACCGTGGTTTCAGGTCGTTACGAATGCTATCAAAGCCGACTCTCGAAAGCTCAGGTAGGGTAATCCAGTTTGGTGGCCGGGGGTCGAGATACAAAGGCGTACTTGATGCTGGTCGATCCCATTGGTTGCTAGCATTATTTAACAATGGCTAGAGAGGAAGATTTTGCGTTATGTGTGACTACGATTGAGATTGGGCCTTAGCAAGGACTATAGGCACAAGGAGAAGAGATTGTGATATCTCACATCGGGTCGAAGAGTACGAGATTATCCGTAAAAGACCCTGCCCATGAGCTCATAAGTATGTGCTTTGCTAGCCCTTTTTAGGGAGTCAACACCATATGGTAGGGCCATGGACTTGGGTCGTTGCACTTAGGTACCATAGGATAAGTGGAAAAGTTGTATAAGTTTCTTAGGGGCTGTACGTTTACGTTTTTCAGTTTTCATTTTTGTAATGATGATAAAAAAAGATGCCTTTTTTCGTGTATGTTTACGTTTTTTCGGTTCCGTTTTGGATAAAATTTTCAAATAAAAAAGCTGAAAACACCCAAAGGGTGTTTTCACCTTTTTCCTCGAACTGTATTCTCCTAATCAGAATACCACCTCTTCTCCCTCATATCTACCACCCTGTTTCAACAAACACTCACCAAACTAGACCACCCATTTCACTGGGTCTTCCTAGAAATGAAAATAGTGGGGTCCATTAATGAATTGATTTAGAAAAAAGTTCGTAAAAACGAAAATGAAAATGAAAATGATAAACGTACAGAAAAAATTGAAAAATTAGATACGGAAAAAAGTAAAAGTACACAATACGATTTTAGAACTGAATACTAAATTCTAGAAACCAAAAACAGAATATAGAATACAGAAAAAAATCTCGTAAGCGTACGGGCCCTTAAGACTTTTAGGTTATGCAAAAGAAAGATCCTTAAACATCTGTATCACTCGGTCATCAATTATGCAATTTTTAGGGATTCCCTAAAACTGGCTAGAGTGAAGATTGATAAAGTTGTACAGGTTTGACAAACTCTTAAAGTATCTACTCTAGTACTCATCGGACTACATGTACACGAACGTAAAACCTATTAGCAAAGTCGTAAAAATACCGAAGATTGGCCATAACGCCCCTCAGTTAGAGATTCATGATATACAACTGGCTCTAAAACACAAGTACCAATAACGATTGCTTTACCAACAGCAGACTACCCTAAAGGGAGGAGGTTGTAACACTCCATGTTGGTTCTTGAAATGGAATTAACGTTGACGACTTCTTGCCTTAAGTTTCCTCATTGTTTCTACTTATATTCAGTTTTGAGTTTCTTATGGCTGCACCAGTTGAGTAGGATGGGCTTTAAAGCTGGAGATTCTCTCCTTTTATTCCCTCGAGTAATGTGTACCATTGCTGTGAAATAATGCCTTACGTTTGAAATTTGTGTCCTATGTATAAAGCAAATTCTGAGGTTCAACATCATATTGCTTACTAGAAGAAGTGTACGAAGGCAAGTGGGCAGAAGTTTCACTTGAGAGCTGTCATTGTATCCATCCATCAACCTCGATATTGGGCCCCAATAGCATGTGTTAATAAGGTTGATTCACCTCACTAATATTTCCTCACAAGTAATTATGATTTTTTCGGGCATATCATTAGCCAGAGTACAGTCTTTTATATCTTTCAGATGACACTTGTTGATTGCAACTTTTCATGCTTGATGCTTGTTTTAGCTATCTGAGTAATGGCTATGCATATTTACATTTACTTTCAACAGCAATTTCTGCTACTCCTTTTTATGTGCTCTTTATTATGCCGTGATTCCAAAACTTGTAATGTAGGGAATCAGAAATCTTTGCTTTGAGCTGTTGGATTTAAAGGATGCTGTTGAGAATTTATGTGGCAACACACGTGCAAAGTACTTGGCTTTCTTGAGGTAACTTAAGCTATACGTTTTTCTTCTCAGTTGTATAATTCATCATAAGAAACTTGGTCATGTTGTTGTATGGCTCTCTCTCTCTCCGTCCCTTGCGCCCCCCCCAACCCCCCCACCACACACACACACACAAGTGTACATGCATACAAATGAAAGTCAGCTGGCTGAAAAACAGAAAACTTGTTAATGTACACAATCGTGTGCGCATACACAGACACATGTATGTCGACTGGCTGTTGTTACATCGCTCTCTCTCTATCTCCCTATATATATGCAACCACTCACAACACCCATACACACATATGTCAGCTGGCTATAGATCATGTATAAGTAGTTTTTCTCCACAACATGACGGTGCAAGGAAGTGATGAAGAAGACTCTACCAAGCATCACTGACATTCCCCGTGTTTTAATGTGCGTCTTTTTGCCCTACCATTCTAAAATCATGCTAAATCTAGCTTCTGCACTGTCCGCACTGGAGACCAACCTCCCCAAAAAACCAAACCCAAATTGAGCAGCCTCCAGACAACCATAGAAGCTTCAAGCTCAAAAAAAGCCCAGCCCATTATAGAAGCTTTACTGATCTCTGATCATCAGAAATGAAGACAAACCACCTTTTAGCCATCCATACAGCCCCATCCAATGCCAAATGAATCATTACCCATGCATCCATGCATGACCATCTCTCGTGTTTGAAGTTATGGACACCCTACACCTCAGTCGAGCTGCGGCTGACACCATCAAGCTAACTTATACTACCAATTGAATGAGCAGACCATAAATGTCTCAATCTGGATGAGATGAGACGATGATGAGCAGACTCATATGTCACTAAGGATCTTTAAAATGATGGAAGCAAGGTTATTTCTGATGCTGAATTGTGTACAGGTGCAGTGTATCAGTACCTCACAACAAGTAGTCAATTCTCCATGCCAAATGCTTGATTACTAGGAGAACTAATTGCAAAGCGCAGACGAATTGCTGAAAAGAATAATATCCACCTCTATTGTTCCATAATAGCAGAAGAGGATCTAATCAACTCATCTAGAAACAATAGAGGGCCATCTGTTGGGAAATAACATGCTAAGAGAAAGGGGATCCACTATCCCCATATCTCTTTATGATCATGGAAGGGTGGTCAAAGCTCACGGATGAACTTGCTTCCAATTCTAGCTTCGCATTCCACCCTATGAAGTTGGCATAAATCACCTAGCATTTGCAGATGAGTTATTCATCTTAGCTGAAGCTGATTTTAGCTCCATTATACCATCAAGTGAGCTTTGGCTGAGTTGACACTTTATCCGGTCTAGAAGTTGATTTGGCACAAGCCTTTCGTTTGCTAGAGGAACTTCTGATCCTCACAAGCAAGATTTAGCTGCATCTTCTGGACATCCCGGTTGGTGACCTGCCTGTCAGATATATTGAGGTTCCCCTTGTCACAACCAAACTAAGGAAAGAAGATCAAGATTGCTGCCAAGATTCAAAGATAGGAGGCTAAGATACTTTCTGATGCTGGCAGACTATAGTTAGTGCATTTACCTAGTTTAGCATTATGCTTATTGGAAGTCTACTGTTCTCCTACCAAAGCAGTTTTTAACTGCTATTGATTCCATCCTAAAAGCATATCTCTGGCCCGTTTCTGACCTTAAGACCACAAAGCTAAAGTAGCATGGACTGATCTGTGCTATCCTAAGGAAGAGGGTTGTTATTGAATTAAGGACCTTGTCCTTTAGAACAAAGCCAATATTCTTAAACATTTGGGCAATTGTTATGAAGAAAGATTCCTTTGGGTGAAGTGGATTCAAACTTTTGTGCTAAAAGATGATTGTTTAGGGGAGTACAAGCTACCTTTTAGCTGCAGTTGGAGTTGGAGGAAGCTACTTAAGCTCAGATCTTTGGCCAGTCCCTATGCCAATTACTGCGTTGCCGATGGTGATGGTATCTTTATGTGGGGTTATAACTGGCATCCATATGGTCCTTTACTCCCTACACATGCACTTCGCGTAGTCTGGCAAGACACCATATCTAAGACTGCCTTAATACTTTGGCTGGCACGTCATTAGAAGTTTAAATACAAGGATAAACTCAAAGCTCGGGGTGTTTATCCTGATGACATGTGTGTTCTATGCAACTAACACTCCGAAACTCTTAATCACTTATTCTTTGCCGTCTGCTTTCTTTTGCTATTTGAAAGAGGGTCCTTTTGCTCAACCTTTTACTCTATCTAGAGATGTTGGGATAAAGAATTACAGAGACTTAATTCTTGCTATCAAGGTGCCAGTAGGTGCATAGACTTACTATTCCAGCCTCCGTTATTGCTTATGGGAGGGAACGCCAAGCTAGGATTTTCAAAGACCAATTTTCTTAGCCAGCTCAAGTGTTCAAACTTATTGAAAGGATGGCTGCTACCAAGCTCTGACCTGGACGTTCACATGCACACAAGACCACTGGGAACTGTGCTTGAGTTGTGATATCCCTACATTAACACTGCATTAGTTATTTGTTGCTTAGTTGTTCCCCTGTTTAATTTTTGCCTTAATATTCTGTTTTTTCTTGTCTTAATAGAGCTTTCCCTGTACTTCGGCATTTGCTCCTTTGAGCTACGAGTAGTAAAATCTACCTTTTACCTTAAAAAAAAGACATGCTAAGAGAGAGGTGTAACACAAGAAAAAATTGGAATGCATTTTTCATTTCTTGAGTTCATCCTACCTATGCATGTGACCTTCTCTTGATCTTAGGAAAAATATGTACATTTGCCACCAGAAGCATAAGGGAAAAAGAGGTGCAGGACCAGAGCAGAATAGCCAAATATAAGAGGCATGAATGTTCATTTCTTTTAAAGTCATTGTACCTAATGATGTCGTCCTTTTTCTCTTTTTGGCTTGATATGAGAGCCTTAGCGTTGTTGGTTACTCATTGTTTTAACGACTTCGGGGTCATTTAGTTATTGAAGTTTTTGCAGTAGAACCAAATGCCTTTCCATCATGCTCAAGTTGTTACTTACCAAGAATCTGCTTATGGACTTACTTCAGAAATCTATTTTGTGGTTCAGTAATCTATATGCCTGACCTATGTAAACACTGTAGGTTGTCTGAAGAGGTCGTGGAAATGGAGCATGAGTTGAATGAGCTGCGAAAGCATATATCTGCTCAAGGTATTCTTGTGCAGGATTTGATGACTGGCGTATGCCACGAATTGGATGAGTGGAACCAAGGAGATGGAGAGATCCAGGAAGCCCAACAAGAGCCTAAACATTGTGATCTTGAAGATCCCCTTTCCAATGAAGCAGAAGATCAGAGAGCGACTTGTTTGGAAAATATTGATGTTCTCTTAGCTGAGCATAAAGTGGAAGAAGCAATAGAAGCGATAGATGGTGAAGAAAGAGCTTGTCCTGAGCTTAGAGGCTCTGTAGATATGTCAGATGATGGAATGTCATCTCACAAGTCTGACTTCCAGAAAAGAAAGGCAATGCTTGGGGATCAGCTTGTCCATATCACTGAGCAACCCTCAGTTGGCATTACTGAGCTGAGGAAGGCCGTCTCTGGTTTACTAAAGCTTGGGAAAGGTCCCTTGGCTCATCAGCTCTTGCTGAAAGCATGTGGATCCCGTCTCCAGAGAAGCATTCTGGATTTTCTTCCCTTGTGTCCTTGTTATCCTGTAACATATCCATCCACATTATCTAACCTTGTCTTCTCGACCATCTCATCGACAACAAAAGAGATTGATTCGATATTTGGTGACAATCCGGTTTACAGTAACAGAGTTGTTCAATGGGCAGAATGGGAGATTGAATCCTTGGTACGTTTGGTCAAGGAGAATGCACCTGGTTCTGAGACGGTTTTTGCTTTACAGGCAGCTAGCATCTGTGTTCAGGCTAGTCTTAATCACTGTTCAGTCTTGGAATCACAAGGCCTGAAACTCTCAAAGTTGCTCTTGGTGCTTTTACAGCCATACGTTGAAGAAGTTCTAGAGTTGAATTTTAGACGAGCTAGAAGAGAAGTTCTTGACTTTGCTGGAACTGATCAGTGCTTGCAGTTGTCACCACGCTTCGCATCTCCACTCTCTACTTTTGCAACATCATCTAATAGCGTGCTTGTTGACGGTGGAATGAGATTCATTTCCATTATAAAAGTGAGTTACTCTCTTTATGTTTATGTTGGCTATCATCGGAATTATCTTTAGATCTCAGTACTAAAACTGCCATAAGTATACATGTAGATAATTAAACGTTAATTCATGGCTGTGTAGTAGATGCTGCATTAAATTAGCACGTACCTATCTTATCGTGCGAGGTTTGTGAAATCCTTTCTTGTGAGTAAAAGGTTCCTTTTAGATATTATGTGGAGTACGCTGTTATTCATCATGTGCATTTTGAGTTATTACATTTTCCATGCCATTGTGCTTTATTAAAACGTGATCAGACGAGATAAAAAGTAATTCTTAGCTACTGTGCTTCCTCTGTGGGTCCCGTAAGGCATTGAAGAAGACGTGTCTGGTTTGGTCACACTTGAAGATACCGTATTGTAATTTATAAAAATAGATCTATCCATTATCGACACGGATATCCATTATAGACACGGATACCAGGACACGTGCCTATATTTCTGATAACCATATGGATGTGGGCATGCTTAACTTTTTCATGCATATTACTGTGGCAGTAAGTCGTAGGAGATTGCAAATCCCATAAACTAAGTTGCTTATGTGGTTGTGCTGGGACTGCCTGATGCTGCCATGTGGAAGGCGTAAGAACAGCCTTCTTCTGGGCTTTGAACAGCTTACTAGATCTAAAATTCACACACCACGCATGCAAGTTCTTAAATTTGAAAACCTTGCTGCCTACTTTGCTACTTACTTTTTTCACAATGGGGACAATTATAGACGTGCATTATAATTTCCTAATTACCTTGACATGAGGAAGTGGACAGTAATAAAGGTACATCTTAATTTTAGCTAATTAATCTTTGCAGGATATAGTGGAGCAGCTAACTCCTCTGGTCATCTTGCATTTTGGAGGAAACATTTTGACTAGAATTTCACAGCTCTTCGACAAATATGTGGATACCTTGATTAAAGCTTTACCTGGCCCCTCTGAGGATGATAGTCTTACAGAGCCCAAAGAGACTGTACCTTTTAGAGCTGAAACAGATTCCCAGCAGCTTGCATTATTGGGAGCTGCATTTACTATAGCAGAGGAACTATTACCAATGGTGGTATCAAGAATTTGGAGCGTATTGAATGAAAGTAAGGAAGCAGCAAGTGGACTTACTGATAACATTATGCCTCCCACAAGTAATACCATAGAATTTAAGGACTGGAGACGCCATCTTCAGCATTCATGGGATAAGCTCAAAGATTATTTCTGTCGGCAATATGTTCTGAATTTCATTTATTCGAGAGATGGGAAAACACGACTAGATGTACAAATTTATCTAAATGGGGAAGGGGAGGATCTGATCTGGGACTCTGACCCTCTGCCTTCACTGCCATTTCAGGTTTTACATTTTTCCCTTATTCATGTTAACTTACCGCTGACTGTTTAAGGATATTTCATTTATCTGTTATCCTTGCTATATTTGCTTGGCTGTTGGGATTCCCTTGATCGCTATCTTCTTACTCTGAAGGAATTAAAATTTGAATTATACGTATTTTGGCCTTAAATATTATTAAAAGATTTTAATCACAAGTAGGTATGCGTTTCTTTGTATGACAGCTTATTTGTGACATCTTTTCTGGTTACCTCCCATAACCGCTTGTACTTGTGAGTATGCCGTGGCACTATTCTTGCAGCTAGCTGTAATGTGAGGTCATATGCTACAGTTTCTTTTCAATTTCTTGAGTATGTGCGTTGCAAGGCGAGATATGGAAACCACAAATTGGTGTTTTAATGTTTGCTATTATATCCTGTTTCCTGGTAACACACACTAGTCCGCATACTCTTGGCCTGAAGACGAGTTCCTTCTTTCTGTGATGTACCGAATATCAGAAGTCTATAACTACGTTCCTGCAAAATTTGCTTGTCATACCATTTGACGGAAGAAAGAAAATAAAATCTTGTTGTGCCTCTAGGCATTATTTGGAAAGTTGCAGCAGTTAGCAACTGTGGCGGGCGATGTGTTACTTGGCCGAGAGAAAATACAGAAAGTCTTGCTTGCAAGGTTGACAGAAACGGTGGTAATGTGGTTGTCTGATGAACACGACTTCTGGGGTGTATTGGAGGATGAGTCAGCTTCACTTCAGCCGCTAGGGCTGCAACAGGTACTTTTCAACTAAAGTCCAAATTTCTCTTTTATCAATTTACCTTAATCACATAGAGTACATAATCGGAAGAACAGCAACATTGCAAAGCTCGAGAAGTTGAAGCAACCTAAGAGGTAAATAAAGAGCATCATAAAAAATGTCATATTTTTAGTTTCTACTTCTGCTACTAACAAATTTGTTTACGCTGCTTGTAACATTTCAATGATTGTAATGCTCTTTAGTAATACCTTCGTCCCCCATTTCTCTCTGTATCTGTCCTTGGATGTGCAGAGAGTTCCTCATTTTTGTGGACTCAGGTCGGAGTTGGGGGGTGGGGTGGTGCACTTTGTATATGGGAATTCCATTCACGGGGTGGGAACCTGTGGCTTCAAAGAGGATGGTGGTACAGCGCAAAAGGACTTTTGCAATTTCTTTTGTAGTCAAGGGCTGTATGTGTCTCGGGAGTTTTTCCTCATTTTTTCTGAGAGTTTTAGGTGTCGTAGTTTCTTGATGGCCTTGGCCTTGGTCTTGGTCTGAGTTCAGATCGGTTATGGTGGTTGGTGGGGGGGGGGGGGTAAGTACTTTCTGATGTTGCAACGGAGGACATCTCCACCGTTGGACTACTGTAGAGGTGAGGCTATCTTCTTTATCTTAGGGCTTTGTAGCAGAGACAAATGCTACTTAGATCTGGGGGCCCAGTGTGGGTTGGGATGTTGAGTCTTCGGGATGACACACAGTACCTGAGTGACGCCATTACGTGTTTGGGCATCTTGGAAGACTGGAGCTTTGCTAGATCAGGTCAGGGTCCTTTGCCCATTTATAGCCCATTCCCTTTTTTGATTGGAATCATATATAGCGATCTACTAGTATTTAGGTGCAGCACTCTGTTGTTATTCACATAGCAGACTTGTTGAAACAGGGGTCACAGAAGTAGCAAAAGAGATCTGCATAGAGAAGCAATCCCATAGCTTCTCAGGTTGAACTTTCGGCCGTCGTATCCTTGCTTCATTGGTACCGTACCATCACCTAATCTGAGGTACTTGAGTCGTTGGTCAGGCACTGGGCATCGTTTTTGGTACAGGCCTTGGTCATGGTTATAGTTGTATGTTGTGGCCAGGTGTATACAATTCAAAGGTCAAGCAGGCTCAGTTGCATTACTGTTGGCCTGATCCAGAATCACTTAAACTCTCTGATTGCTGTACACAAAACAACTGAATCAGGATGGAAGTTTGTGTTGATTTTCAGGACAAATATTAGTGGAAGTATTTAAATATTGTAGAATGTATAAAAACCCTCTAGGTTTAGAATAATCCATCTAATTTAGCCTTTCACCGATGAACTCAAAAGTTGTAGGGTAAATTACACTAAAACCCCCTGAGGTTTTACGTAATTACACTCCACTACCGCTATCTTTAAAAATTACACTCCGCTCAAAAAGTAACATTTTTTCTTACGGTGTTAACAATGCAATGCAAAAAGACATAAATGCCCCCCTCCCAATAACGTTTTCTTGGAATTTGGCTGAAATTTACAAAAATCCTAAACCTCCATTAGACCCAATGCTAGACCTTCCATCTGATGTAATCATCGATCGACAGCCCGAAGTTCATCAATTTGAGAATCGTAAATACTAAAGCATGACTGCACCACTCTTTAGACATGCAGTCATGCTTCAGAAGTTCATCAATTTGGCGATAACTAAAACGCATTACACCGCCGACGAGATCCGTCGAAGTTCATCAATTCGACAGCCCGACTGCACTGCCGACGTTTCAAAGCCGTGGTGCGCTCTGATCGACAGCCCGAAGTTCATCAAGATGCATCTCAATCGGTCCAAAACTAGCTCCATTCTAGCCCTAATATTCGAAGGTAGGGGGACCCTTTACTCTGTACAACACGATTCACTGCAAAATGCCACTAAACTTGACACCCGGTTTGAAAACTCAAACATCGTTGATGTATATGGTTCGTGCAATGGCTTAATTTTACTGTCGATGCGCAAAAGCACCATTGCCATGTTCAACCCGTCAACCCGAAGGGCATCTGAACCGCAAGATATGGGCATCTGAACCGCAAGAATGGGTAAATCACACAAAACTCACAGTAGCAACCTCCTCTATTTCTCACAGTAACAACCAGTCAACCCATTCGCGGGGGTCGGAAAAGACCTTGTAGGCAGCGGCAAGCTCCTGGAAGGCGGCGGGGGAGACGCCGAACTGGGCGAGCTTGTCCGGGTGGCGCTGGAGGGCAAGCCGGCGGTAGGCGGAGTGGATCTCGTCGGCGGTGCAGTCGCCGCCACTGGAAGTGGCAAGCTCCTGGAAGGCGGTGGGGGAGATGCCGAACTGGGCGAGCTTGTCCGGGTGGTGCTGGAGGAGGGCAAGCCGGTGGTAGGCGGAGCGGATCTCGTCTGCGGTGCAGTCGCCGCCAAGCCCCAGCACCTTGTATTGGCACTGCTTCCCCAGCAACACCATGTTATACAGCGTTTAGGGTTTGTTTAGGAATGGACCGAGTACTTGTATTTTTTTTTTGGGAGAATAGTATATGTATTTTCTGTTATAAAATGTTATAAAAGGGGGGGGGGGGGGTATTTTGGGTATGAAAATTAAATAAAGGAGTGTGTCAGGGAATCTTGAAACGGAGTTGGACGGGCCGTTAAAAGTGTGTAGTTGTGTGTAATGCGGGTACAAACCTCAGGGGGGCGGAGTGTAATTTTTAAAGATAGCGGTAGTGGAGTGTAATTACGAAAAACCTCAGGGGGTTTTAGTGTAATTTACCCAAAGTTATATATGGTTAGATTATAAGACTCGAGAAAGTTCTTTTCATGCTGTTTTGCTTCTATCTTTCCTGAGTTGTAGCTGAAATTTGAATGTTTAGGTGGATGAAAGACCACACAAAGAAGGATAGATCAAGAATTGAGGATATTCATAAGAAGGTGGGATATCGCCATATGAGTTTCATGAGATAATTTAGATATAAGTGAAGAAGGGTGACACCTGCTGTTCTTAAGAGGTTCTTTTCTCCGATCCATATCCAAGTATCACGATACTACCACCTCCCCCTTTATGTTCAATAAAGGTTAGCCTGCTCCATGTAACAATCGGGTGGATAATTGACCTCAGGCCTCATCCGTTCTGTAGAGTTATTTACTTCTTTGGTTATCAGTCGCATTACTTGTAGAACTTTCCGGTGTATCAGTCATTTTTCCTTGTATTAATTGAACTCTTGTTTCTTGCCCTTGGCAGTTAATTCTTGATATGCACTTCACTGTTGAAATTGCACGTTTTGCGGGTTACCCATCCAGGATTGTGCATCAAATAGCATCTGCAATCATTGCACGGGCAATCAGGACATTCTCTGCTAGAGGGATAGATCCACAAAGGTACTCAAACCTCCTTTTTCCCTCAAAAATGAAAATGTCTGCATTGTAACTCGAATGTTTATTTGCCTGGGACTAAAGTTTCTTCTCGTTTCTTTCTTTTTTTTCCCCCCTCCAAATAGTGCACTACCTGAGGATGAATGGTTTGTTGACACTGCAAAGGTTGCAATAAGCAAGCTTCTCATGGGAGCATCAGGCTCAGATACGTCGGAAATTGATGACGAACACATCACCATACATGATGAAATCATCTCTGACTCCGAGGGATCTCCATCTTCGCTTTCCTCGATAGATTCTTTTGAGTCATTTGCTTCTGCGGATATGGCAGAATTAGAAAGTCCTGTGTATACAGATCCCGAGGCCTGAGACCTTCAAGCTGTCGATGCGACCTTGCGATGTGGATTCAGATTAAGAATCTAATCAATTGTTGTTACTGTTGTAGCAGTTATTTCGTGTATGATTATTACAAAATAGATATAAGCGATTAATGATGAGCATTCCATGGTAAAAAGCTATCAAGGAAGAGTTCATTTAAAATTCTACTTCAAAGGCCAGGTATTACCATGTTAATTACTACTCCTCCTTGGAATACCATTCCTAAGGCCAGGTATTACCATGTTAATTTTTTTTTTCAAAGTGGCCCGACCATTGTAACTACTAACTTTTTCATGTACAGTAAATTTCAATTCATCAACCTAGGACCATATTGACTTTTTAATGAGTAAGGGTAGTATGATCATACATAAGACATGTGCTAAAAATAAAAATCTTGTGACAATTATATGTTGAATTACATGCATAACAAAATGAATAGTCTAATATGTACTACTAAGATTAACAAGGTCGACTAAAATAAAAGAGATTAGAGCACATTATTAAGAGAGATGTAGAATATGCTATAGACTGTTTAAGAGAAAGAAGAAAATAACACTAAGATTATGCATAATTTTAAACAAATTGTACTTGAATAAACTTTCAATAAGAGATGAATAAAATTTTTAATAAGACTACATCATTACCAAAAGAAAATAAAATGGAGGGAATATTATGACCCTCAACAACCATCACTACAAGAAATGACCATCACTATACAGAAAGAAACAAGATGGATAATGGACGATACTGGATGTCTTATATGATGATATTTTAAATTTTAGTAGATGTGCTTACTGGAAAAATGGCCAGAACTGTAAAACTGAATGTAGAAAATTTAATAAGATTCTTAAAAGTTACAGCTACTATACTTGTTACCTAAGCAATTGAGTTTTGATATGTTCCCTGCTAGGTTTCTTAGGTTCATTTGATTCTCGATTTCAAAGATATAACATTAAAACTACCAAGTCCTTCCATTCTAAAAAGTTTGTGACAGATGAACGATTAGAAAATGGGGACGTATGTCAATCCTAACTCTTTCCCATCAAAAACTTTAGTTTTTAAGATCTTTTTTGGGTTGCAAAATTTGAATTTTTGATAATATCACTTAACTATGTTTCAAATTTCTTCTCATTCCCCAAATTTTATCTCCCAATACATGCTATAGAATTATATTACAAGAGATCAGACAACTCCAATATATATATATATATATATATATATATATATATATATATATATATATATATATATATATATACACTTCACATTATATTTTATGTGCGTCAAAATTGTCACTATAACATTTTCTTCATTTTTATTACTGCAATGCCAAGTTCATAGTGTTAGTTGAGAATTAAATATTGATGGAAGATGTTTGAAACTGTTTTTTGATGGCGGTGTACATTAGGAAACAAGATGTAAGATAAAATAATCAGGATTCTCTTTAGTGTCAATTTGATGCGACAAAAGAAACAAGTATGATAAATAATGATATATATATCTTTGGTAGTTGACATTAGCAATTCGCATTTAAAAGTAAGATCATATTCTCTACAAAAAAAATTTCATGATTTGAATATTTTGTTTAGCACTTCACAGTTGATATACGTATTATGGTTTAATTAAAATAGTTATACTGATTAAAAATTATGGGTTTTTTTTTCTACTCTCTGTAATACTTTTATTTCGAATCACTATTTAACATGCAAAGCACGTGATATTTACTAGAGTGTGTTTGTGTGTGTGTGTGTGTGTGTGTATAACACCTATATATAAATAAAATATCTAAAAGTGGAGCTAGTGGATCACCAATTTTTTATCCTCTCTATCACCAAATAGGTAAAAAGCTTAATTTTTTCTCCTTCTCTCAGACACTCAAAAGAGTTAAACACCTGCTGCCCATCTTTCATCACACAGGCACACCATCGCCCACATCACCGCCCAAACCATTGCTCAGCAACCCTATCTCTTGCCACATAGCCAAATCCTCTCTTCTCGGTCATAACACAATCGGCCATAATACATGCCCACAAACTAAATTGGGTATGATAATATTGGGGAATGGGGGTATGCGAAAGCAGATGGCTCAGATCCGCGAGCTGTTGAGCTTCCGTTGAGGCATCCACAGCTTTTCAAGGGGATTTTGTTCTATGGCCCTGCGATTTTGCTGATTTTTGGAGTTTCTTCTGACTTATGAGGTATGTCTCTCTTTGGCAATGAAGTAATTGCTTGCTAGCTTGAAGGATTGAGAGATCTGAGAATATTAGGGATTTCATCTAATGTTTTGCAAGAACATGAGTCAAGCTCTGAAGCTTGAGTTTGGCTCGTTTAATTAAACGAGTTGAGCGAGTCGAGCCTGAGTTTGAAGGAAATGAACTCGAGCCGAGTGCAAAAAAATTTTCTGGCCCTTAACGAACTCGAGCCGAGTTCGAACATACCAAATCTTACATGAACCCAGCCCAAACACGCCCATGTTCGGCTTAAACTCGGTTCGTATATAGCCCTATGTATGCCTGGACCAGTCTGTCCTTTCTAGTTTGTCGCTGTTGGGCTTAAGTCAGAGTATAGTGAGTCTAGTCTCCATAAGGTTGGGTTTTTTTCGAGATTGACATTCGATTAACACAAAGTTGCATTTTCCAAGTGATTAAAGTGTTTAAACTGCTGAGGCAAACTCATTATCGGTCGTGTGCCTGCATCACAACCAATAAACAATTCGGGATCTTTTTGCCTCTTGGGCTTAAGAACTTCACTAATGCCCTGTTTGTTTCACGAAAAATGCTTTCCTGAAAACGCTTTCCGGAATATGCTTTCCGGAAAATAGCATTTCCTGAAAACATTTTCAAGAATTTTATTTTTTGTTGTTTGAGTGTCGTGCAATGATACAAATATTTATACACAAAAAGAATATGTTTTTCACTGTTTGAGCATTGTTTTGTGTGTGGGTGAGTGGGAGGGGTGTGTGTGTGTGTGTGTGTGTGTGTTTGTGTGTGTGTGGGTGTGTGTGTGTGTGTTCGTGTGTGTGTAGTGGGGTGTGCACGCACGTGTGTGAGTGTGTTGGTGTGTGTGTAGTAGTCCGGAAAATGACTTACGAAATTTTAAATGGTAAGTGGTTTTCTAACATTTTGTTCCTCAAATGAGTGTGATTAGAAATCATTTTCCGTGGAAAACCTTATGCATGCACCAAACACCAGAAAACCTTTTCCGAAAAATGATTTCCAAGCACCAAACACAGGAAAATGCGGAAAACCTTTTCCAGAAAACGTTTCGTTAAACAAACAAGGCCTAAATATGAAAACTAACTAAAGACAAGACACTGAACAAATCTACAAATGATGCCCTCATTAAAACAACAAAGATTATCCTTACTATACAACGAATACAAGGAGAATAACGTACAGGGTTTTCTATCGATACAAGACAGATCATTCGAGAAACTTGACAAAAATAAGAGATATAGACAAGTACATTGTTGACTCGGCTTTCCTAAGTCTAGTTTGTTTATGAATTTGATGACCTCTTTATTTATCCTTCTCTCTTTTTATATTTTCTTGTTCTTAACCGTTTCCATTTTGTAACCGTTTATTGAGAAAAACTTCTCAGACTCCATAATCAGCCGCTTCCTGCTGACATTTATACTTTGCATGCATGCAGTTTAATGATCTCTTTCCATAATCTTTTCAGTAATGCTGACAACTGTCGCTCCAAAAACTGTTTATCAACCACTATTGTCGATTTTTAGCCTCGTTCGCATGTTAACCACTACTACCAATTATCTTACACTTTTTAGCTGTTGTTCTCTTTGCACGATCTATTCAAACTTCGCTTCCCGCGTGCTTGCACCAATTTCCTTGTCTTTATCATACCGCTATAGGTAACTGGCGATCCATCAGTGACCGATGCAGACGTGCTTACTTCTGCCTATTTCTCATGGCAGTTTCTACGGTCCTCAGTGTGCCACGTGTCTACGCTTTTATTAATTGTCATAAAAATATTTATGGCGCCAACATTGCCCCCTTTAACTCGTACGACGTGTGCAGTCGTGCGAGTTAATTCTTGATTCAATTCTACTTCTAGCGTTTAGCTATTAACAATTTTAATGTGCTTGATTTCAAACTGAACTCTATTTTTAAGCCGTTTTTGTCGACACAATTTCATATCTCGTCTATTCTGTAAAAAAAAACCCTTATCTATTCTTTCTCTATAACTTTTAAGAACTATGGGGAATAAGAGAATCATCCCAAAAGGAGACGAAGGTGATGGGGTTATTCCCCCCCCCCCTTCAATCCTCGATGGGCGTTGATGCTTTTAAGGCTCATATTGATCCCATCGATACCCATGTTCTGATTCCATCCAAGAAATGCCTAAAACCCATCAACCCCCATATTTTGGGTTCTTTTTCAGGGTTAGGCCCTAACCTTTGGAAGGATATCCAATTAATGATTTGAGAAGTTGCTATAAGCTCGCCCTACTTGAATTGGAAGGGCTGGCATGAATCCGGATTGCCGATTAGGTCCTAGCCAACTCTTATTCATGTCGATTGGGGTTCGTGGGGTGATCGTTTATCGAGTTCTTTTGCCAACCAATGGAGGCGACACAGTATATATGAATTAATTCATATGTCAAAAAAGTCCCCTAAGGTAGATCGATGGCTTTTATCCTCATCTTTCTATTTTTGGTCCGTAACTACCAATGCTTTCATGTTAAGGACCAAAATGATGGCCCCTACCTTTTTTAATGTATGTGCCCTAACAGGCCTCTTGTCAATTGGTAACCACACCAATGCATTAACTAACCATAACCCACTGGATTGCCTCTTGATCTTTCTAGCTCAAAGTTTTCTAAAACTTTTGAGAGGTATTCCATGAAATTGCGTTCCAAACAGGCTGATACCTCGCCTAATTTGAAAGAACTAGCCACTTTCCTTTGGATGTGGATGTCTTGTCATGTCTTTTGCGTATTGAGCTTGTCCTTAACCAAGGAATACATGAATTTGGCCATTAGCTTAGCTCATGGTAGGGAATATGCTCTTGCACCTTTGTTGCTAGGTAGTTCGTACAGGGCTATGTCTACGATGGTGGGTGAGAAAATACATTGGAGAATCGGTGGCCCCTTTTGGTTGGTTCAACTGTGGCTTCAAGCCTATTTTCTTGAGTTTGCTCCTTTGATTCCTTTCTGGCCTGATACCTCCTTCTTAACCTATGGACATCGCCTCTTTTTGGGTGAAATAAAGCTTCATTCCTTTATATCCTCTTTCCGTTTCTTTTTTGATTTCACCGTACCTATTTCAAGCGTTTACATCCGTTCCTTTCTAAGGAATTTGGGCCTATCTGATTTAGGACTCTTCCTACTCATATAAACGAAGGGATGTCTATAGAGGTAAAGGATTTGGGCTAGTTTCCTTTGTGGGCATTTTCTCCATGTAGGCGGTCAAATTACTAATTTGCCATCAGGAGTTTATAGCTACGAACGATACAACCTATCTCAGTTTGGCCAGGAATTTGGATTGGTCCAAGGAATTCCAGCCCCTTTCTTTATTGAGAACGGTTTTTTGGAGGAAAAATAAGGAATTCAGAGAATAACTCCAAACCATTTAAGTTGATAGACAGGGATATTGACCGATCGATGGACAACTTAGTTATGTCAAATTTCCACCTATCCGTACTACTGAATCGGTTCGCCCCTTTGATACATGGTACCAGGATAACATGTCTAAACTATATGATGGCGTCAAGTATGTTGATTGCATGGTTCGTCTTGCCCCAAATAGCCCACAGAGACCCTTATTTTATTTTGGCTTTTAATATCGACTCAAATCTCTGGTATTATTTTCTTTTTACATTTTGATTTTATAGATATAGGTGGAAGCAGCAATCCAAACACCCCATCGTAAAGAAATAAATCTCCCTCTAGAGAATCTTCTTGACAGGCACGGGGTAAGAAAGGAAAAGAACCTATTTTCGAGTCTTTACCCGAAGAGCCCGATATTGATGAGGCTATAGATGACTCTTCTGAAGAATCATCGACAGAAGAAGAAGAAGAGGAATATTGATGAAATGGAAAAAGACGAAGGAGAAGATGACGCGCCTCTCATTCAGAGGCGAAGAGAATTCTGGGAGAATAGCAAGAATAAAAAAGGTAAGCCCTGATATCCCTGCTTCAAATCCTCAATTGATGGATCCGATATCAGTCATTCTTTTAAACATAATTCCTCCCGTCCAAATTTCTTCGGCTCTCATTAGTGTACCAATATCCCTAAGCGCTCCGAACCCAGGTAGGAATTTTTTTGTTAATCATAAGTTTTACTAATGATGATTTTTCAAAAAAGTTTTGATCATCAAACTTGTTTTGTCTAACTGATGAAAGTGCTATACCAGCTAAGAAGTTAACTACTGAAACAAGAATTCCTATTAGTTTGAGTGGAACGCCTGAAAAGACTGAAGAGATTGTCACTGCTGCAGCTGATCAGTATGAAGATCCTCAAATGGCTCAGACTGGCATGACTACAGTCAAGCTCAAAACCACTCGGAAAAAGTGTATAGCCCGTAAGACTCACTTCATGCAAGGACTATAGGGCTGAAGGTAAAAATTTTCTTTTACTAATTTATGCGTCTATTGTCTTATCCTATCTCTTACATCCTTCTTAGATTTGGGTGGTATCACTATTGATTTAACTCAGGAAAGCGTAAGCAAGGAAGGCATCCCTCAGGCGACAATGTTCCTTCTGATACTCTTGCTAATGTACCAACTAATATAGAAACTATCAGCTGTGAGGGTCTTTACTTGTTGCTACTCATCAACCGACATCTTCACCTCCACATGTTTGTTGGTTTTAAACTTTTTTTTTATTTTGCGTTATTATCGATAACTCACATCTTGTTTTGATTTGTATAGGACAACAATGAGTGATGGGATATTCAAGGTGAAGATGATTCTAGTGATCATCACTCTAATCAGTCAGGAAATGCTCCATCAACCGCTCTCTAATTCCTGAGATTCACCTTCCAACTGAAGTTATTTTTCTTATTATGGCAAGTCCAATTAGAGATCCGACCAAGACTTCTATGTCAGTCATCCAGACGACCATTATTCCATCAATGCCTGAGCCACTGCCTGTCCCAACTGTTTCAAGTTCCCATCGATTACTCAGACAATAGAAAAAGTGGTAGAAACTCTGATTGCAAAAAGATCAATTTAACCCCTTATGTGCCTACATCCGAAGATATCAATCAGAAGTTCCAGTAGCTTCAAATGGCTATCATCACTTTTTCTTGGCCCCCAATGACGACATCGACTTCAACCTCAAGTATTGACATGATTGTAGTTTTAAACGTATTCAAGAGCCTACTTGGTCATCGTCTTTTAGATGTTTTGGGCAATGAGGTATGTATTGTAAAAAATAAATGACTTAATTGATACCTTGGCCAATAATACATTTGCATTGAACAGTGCTCATGTGGAGTTGATCACTACTTTGAAATTGCAGGTTTTGCTTGTATCCTCTTCTTGGAAACAAGGTATGAACATCAAGTCAAGTATCCATGCAGTGGATAAAGATATTGATGCCTTGAATTTGAAGATCCAGGAAAGACATCAAGCCAGCCTACAAATCTCCAAGGATGTTGAAGAAACTGCAGCTGAGAGGGAGGAACTGGAGAAAACAATGGCTGCTTTGGAACAAAAGGAACAGGGCTTGCTTAAACAGCAAAACGCGATATACCAGGAGGCGGTTGATCTAGCTAAAGACCAGGAAGAGCCCCTGAAAAAGTGAGCGAAGGCTCACTCCCAACTTGCTTTCGGAGATCAGATTATTTCCAAGGATGAAGCAAAATGGAAAGACATACAAACTGGTTTTGATGTTTGATATTCTTTTGCTATTTGTTTTGTTTTATGGAAGATCTTTTCCTTTAATTGAATTATCTCCTTTAGACCACTATTTTTACTATCACAGTCGTTCTGGTCTTATCTTGCATTCCATAGCCTTCATTAGGCTAATGCAAACAATCTCTGTCAATTGGCTCAACTCCCTCCAACATAAAAGGAACATATCTTTTTAAGTATCGGCAGTTGATAGGCTTGGCGTGTAACTGCCCTTCTAAATATTTTAACCAATATGCTCCCCCTTTTAAGACTTTGGTCTTCCTAATTTGAGGACCATTTTTCAAATTTTGGATCTTTTGACCCTATTGAAAGAATAGTTTTCCCAACCAAATCCTTTGCTTCAAATGATTTTGGCAGAACCCTTATATTATAGGATCTACTCACTTTTAACTTCTGAGCATGCAACTTATCCACATCATCCATATATGGTCATCTAGATCTTCTAACTCAATTGCCATGACTTCATTATATTTAGCCATAGGAATAATATTTTGCACGGCTACTCGGAAGAACCTTACGTTATTTCCATTAGCAAAACAAAATTGTGTCCAAATGTTAAAGCATATGGAGTTACTCCTTTGCTAGACTTTGGGAAAGTTTGAAATGCTCAAAGAACCTCAGACAGTAATCGGTGCCAATCACTATGGGGTATCTTCAATTGCTCTTTCCATTATGTGCTTGATAGATTTGTTTGTAGCTTTAGCTTGGCTGTTCGCTTATGCATAATACGGGGTAGAGTTCATTATTTCAAATTGAGGAAACAACACAAATGGTCCCTGAACTATTGACTGTTTCGGGGCGTAGTCCTTATAATACCAAATTCGTAGGAATAGTCCCTAGACTATCAGATTTTAGTACAATACGTCCTTTTTCCCACGTCCGTCTCCTTTAGCCAGCAATGTGTCCAAAAATGAGGGCATCTTAGTCTTTTCTCTACACATTTCAATCTTTTCTTATTTTTTATAAGAAAAAATAGCTTGTCTCCATTTCATTGGACAAAAATGCCCTCCTTTATAAACTTTAGTTGTTTGTTATTGAGGCTAACCTCATCATTTGACATCTTAACATAAACCCTAACTTCATTCTTTCTTCTTCCTCATCACAGCCGCCTCTACCGCCCTTCCGCCATCGCTGCAGCTACCTCCCTTCAGCCACCCACATCTGTTATCAATCTTCTAGCCGTGGCATTGCCTGTTGAGATCCATGGACCTTGGGCACCAATTTGATATACAAACCCCTTTTTGTCCTTGAATCCAACCAAGACTAACATAGCAAGAACAACCACTTCTCATCGTTGCCGTCCACCACCCTTCTGACCACCGCATTTGAGAAAAACATCACGCCCTTTAAGTCCATCGTTCCTATGAGATTGGCAACCACCAGCTGCAACCACCTTAGGACACCAAACACCTCAAGACCCATCGTCGCTGCCGCGGTTGCCACAAGCCACTGCCATCAATGACTCGATGTCACCACCAGCCATTACCTTCCACCATTGATTATCTAGATCAACCCCAGATCAATCTCTTTTATTGGTAATTGGTGATCAGTCGGGTGGTGACACCGACCAATATTTTGGTGGCGACGACGAGGTATTAGTGAGCGTGTAAGGCTGGTGCAGGTTTAGCAGTAGTGGGTTGATCAAATTAGGGAAATAAGGAAGAAAATGACATAAATGCCCCAATTATGGTCCACATTAACGGTTAAATATAGACAGACGTGGCAAAAAGGACTGAACGGGCCAAATTATTCGTAAGAATTTGGTAGTACAAGGACTAGGCCACAAATTCAAATTTATATTCAAGTTCAGGAACCATTTGTGTTGTTTCCTCTTTCAAATTTATACTCTTTAGCAAATTCAAGTATTTCCACCCCCAGTGAAAACAGTGCCTCTATCGGCCGTATCATTTTAGGTAACCCTAATGGATGGACTATATTTTCTTTGATGAGCGTAATGCCACTTTCTTGAGTAACTATTTTCATTGGTTTGGCTTCAATCTACTTTGTAAAATAATCAGTTACTACTATAATGAATCCATGTTTCTTAGACAAAAAAAGATGTATTTTACATATCAAATCCATGGCCTATCATCAGAAAGGCCATGGTTTCACTATTGATTGCAAATCTATACAAGGTGTTTGATGAACTATGCCATGCTTTTGGCAAGCTTGGCATCCCTTTGCATATCTGATATAATCCTTCATTATGGTAAGCCAATAATGACTATGTTGTCTGATCAACCATCTCATTTTCACACCTGCTTGATGGGCACTACAAGTACCTTCATGCACTTCAGCCATCACCTGCATAACTTCTTGTTGCCCTAAACACCTTAACGTGAGTCCTTCTGGCATTCGTTTGAACAAATCGCCATCTAGGATAAAGTACGTAATTGCTTGCAACTTTACTTTTTTATTTACCTTTGACTAAGGGTCCTGTAAAAATTGAATATCGGGTGTTCTCCAATCATCTTGAGCTATATCGACTGGGTTATTCATTTCTAATTGTTTATATCTATCACCAATTAATGGAAAATGCTTCGGTACTTTCACCCATTGCATACTAACTCCACCCAAGACTCTTAAGCCTGAAGCCAATTAAGACATGACAATGGCATTCCCGTTGTCTAGTCTTGGAACGTGGATTATAATCACATCATCAAATTTTACTAGCAAATATGAAGCAATAGTAAAATATATTTCAAACCAGGAGCATTCCATTTGAATTCCTTATTCAATTGTTATAGCACCGGCTATGAGTCCCAAAATATTTCTACTATTGTTATACGCATATCTAATAGTATTTTTATATCGATAATCAAAACTTCATATTCCGCTTGGTTATTCGAGCAATCTTTTTCAATTTGAAAAATGAATTGATGAACATTTCCCATGGGTGAAATCAATACTATTCCTGCTCCAGCTCCTGGACTGGTTTTTGACCCATCAAACATCATTTTTTAAGGAATAATACCGACATAAATTACCTCCTTCTAGATTTCATTGCTCGGATGATTTGCCAGGAAATCAGTCAAGGTTTGCCCTTTCATGGCTTTTTGAGGAATATAAGTTAGGCTATACTTTAATAGAGCTAGAACCCATTTTTCCAATTTTTCCCATAGGATTGGTCTTGATCAATAGCATGCATTTTATTAAATTGGTTTGTGCTATAACTAACACATCAAAAGGCAACATGTAGTGTCGAAGCTTAATTGCAGCAAAACCTTAGCTAAATTTAAACATAATTTTTCTACAATGGAGTACTTTTGTTCAATTACATTCAAACCTCAACTAAAGTAATAAATTGCCTGCTCAAAGCCTTGATTGTTTTCCTGAGCTAGTAAACTGCCAAGCGATGACTAATGTAATAAATAGCCTACTTAAAGCCTTGATTGGTCTCCTGAGCTAGTAGACTACCAAGCGGCTGATATGTATAGCTTCAGTGGCTTTCCGATTCTCGGTGGCATCAGGATTGGGGGCTTGACCAGATATTCCTTTATCGGCTGATTCAGCCCCAACAAAGCTAAGAATGCCTTTGTTTTTCCTGCTAGGTTAGCAATGAATCGACGTAAGAAATTGACCTGGCCTAAAAAACATTGGAGTTCTTTCTTATTCGAAGGGGGTTTGGCATTAATAACTTTTACTTTATTTTATCGATTTTGATTATCTTTTGGTGAACCAAAAATCTTAAATAATTCCCTGCAGAAACCTCGAAAGCACATTCAAAGAGTTCATTTTTGGACTATGTTTTCTCATCCTTATAAAGGCGTTTAAACGTCTAATATGCTTTTGATGATCATCCGATTTAACAAGTACATCATTGATATACACCTCTAAGAATTTGCCAATCATATCATGAAAAATTAAATCCATGGCCTCCGATACATAGCCTCAGCATTTTTTTAAGCCAAAGGGCATTACTATCCATTCAAATATTCCAATTGTCCCAGGACATCTAGAGGCTGTTTTATGAACATCTTCATCTTTAATAAAAAAATTTGATTAAATCCAGCATTTCCATTCATAAATGACACGACTGTGTGTTTAGATGTTAAATCAACTAATAAGTCAACAATAGGCATAGCATATTGGTCTTTAGGGGTAGTAGTGTTTAAATTTATAAAATCGATGCATACCCTTAACTTACCATTCTTCTTTAATACAGGAACAATATTGAACATCCATTCAAAATGCCTGGTTAAATGAACCTTGCCTTGATCAATTGCTCAATTTTATCCTTTACTAACAATGTTACTTCATTTAACATTTTCCTGGGAGCTTGTATAAATAGTCTAAAGCCCTGCTTGATCCGCAACCTGTGCTCCACAACCTTCTGTCTAATCCAGGAATTTCTTTATAGCTTCATGCAAAACAGTCTCTATAGCTTTTGACCAACTCGATGATCTGTTTTTGAACTTCTTTCGACAACTGAGCACAACGATAATAGGCCACAGATCGGCCTCTGTTCCCAAATTTACTTCAATCAATAGATCTTGTGTTTCTGTTTTCAAATCATCCAACTTGGCCGGAGCCAGTCTAAGATCCTGTAATCGGATTCCATTCAATTGATCTTCTTCATCGTCTTATATACACTTTGCCCAATTGACAGAAGAAAATTTTGGCAATCGCTTTTCCATGGCGTAGATCATTAATTTCTTGAAGGTCGCTTTCCCGCATCCTGTCTTAGTTTAACTCTATTTATATCTTTGGTCGTTGTCGGCTCTATTTCTTAACTTTCGACATTTTCTTTACTTCCTCGACTATTAACAGTAAAAGCACCTACTATCTCCCACCTTCACTACATTTTTTCCGTATGTACTTATCCATTAACAATTATCTTCATGTCCGCTTGGCAAAGACCTTCTGCTACCAAGTCCAACCAAAGAATCAATGCACTGACCACACACCAATATTCCATCCTTATTTACTACCAATGGCTCCACTCACCATTGTTAGAATTTCCCCTCTACGGAGCTTGAATCTGTCAAAAACGGTTTATCATTTGGCTAAACCAGGTCGGCCATCTTTTGCCCGTCTTTTTCTTCTATGCAGAATATTAAAACCTGATGAAGGGAAGACGATATGCAGTCGTTGACATGTATCCAGTCCCTTCCAAGCAAAGCATTAAAACTTGAGGAGGAGTCAATCACAAAAAATAGAGACATCCTCGTCTTCCTCCCAACTGTAAGTTCTATCGGGACTGCACCATTTGGCTTCGAGACACCCTCAACAAAATTACATACCATAACTTTGGATGGGATTAGATCTCTCTCGTCCTTGCATAACTTCTTTAACATTCTAGTAGGCAAAATGTTTACTGCGGCACCATTGCCGACCAAGTCTCTGGCCACAGGTTGACCATCCATCAGCGTGGAAATGAACAAAGCTTCAAATGTATTGACCTTTATGGGTCTGGTCTAGTCAATATAATTCAATTCCCGTGATCGATTATGATGCCTTTATTGGAATTAATCTACAACAATTGACCAAGTATATCTTCTTTCTTTTCGAGAACAAAGCTGTTTGGTGTTGGCATTCTAATATTCTCCACATCTTCTTCTACATTTTGAAGTGATTGCTCTTTTTTTGCTTCAAAAGTAAGGGGCAAAATAAGCACCATACTGCAATTGATATTCATTTCATGTTCTCCAAAGAACAACTTCTCTTTACTTTAACTTTTTTGTCTTTCGAAGCCATTTTGCGTTCTTTTCTATCCCCTTTCTTATTTGGAACATCTATCTTTGGTTCCTTACAAACCAACGGCTCTTTAGCTTGCTGGAATATCCCGTTTGCATCACTATCTTTGCCTTGGCTTTCGAACATCTTCTGCAGCACTGCTTCTTCATCTCGTTTTTATTGCACAATTCTGATTATATCCTAACATTCGACCTCTCTTATCCAAATCCATTTCTTTCTCTTAAGTTAAGCTTGTTGGAGTTCTAACTCTTTCCGCATTATCGCAACAAACGTTTTCTTTACCCTATTTTTTTGCATTCTGCTCAAATCATGATTTGTTTCTGGGAACAAAACTTTTTTCATGACCAATTGTGTGCCAGTGATTATCAGGTGGCACTTTTGGTTTTAACATTCTCGGGTCTCCCCGATATTCTTTTACCCTCCTAAGCTTACCTCTCTATTCAGCCGTTATGGGATTTTTGTTCTCATAATTCTTGGGCACATACTTGGGGTCAAATGGTCCAAATCTTAGTGTCATCATTGTCAAGAAAAAGTGGCCTGGCCCAACATTATTCTAATAAATTACTTGATTGGCTATATTTGGCTGTCTAAAGCTCAATCCTAACTGATTTTGATAATTTTGTCCTTCCCAACCCCTTTTGATACCCTTCTTGTAACATTTTCTTACGGGTCTGATTTTCTATTGCTCGTTCATTTTGCAACATCCTCTTTGACCATTGTTTTGAAGAACCACAACTTTGGCATACTGGTTCTTCGATAAGCCCACTCTTGGATGCAAACGTACCTAATTTTAGAAGCAAGCTCCCTTTGTTAAAACTAGCCTCTTCATTAGCCCGTATAAACCTTTTCTTCTTTTATCCTTATCGTCAAACTTGAGAAGTCCAGCTTCAATTTAATCATGCACACCATTACAAAAAATAACAAAATTATTAGTATTGTGACTTATAGTATTGTGCCATTTACAGAATTTAGCATCCTTATCATTTGGAGTCCTAAGAGACCCTAGAGCTGGATGAACTTTATCTTCAGAAGATGGTCAAGCTGATCTGCTTGATTTATGTCAAACGAATATTTCCTCAATGCTGGTGATGGATTAAACATATTAGGTTGTTTCAAAGATAAATTGATGGGATTTTTAACTTTAACCAAGGGTTCGCAAGTGACTGGCTTTTTTCCGACCATTTTTGCAGCATCAATATCCAAAGCGACGGGATGAAAATAAGTTCTCATCTATGAATTGTTTGCGACTTGTTCTTCCTTTAATAGCGTTTCATATTGGGCCATTCTAGAAGATAATTCAAAAACATTTCTGAACTCCATTACATCAATTTTTTTTCTAATTTCAAGATCTAAACCGTTAAGAGCTAGATTTGCCAATTCTGATTCTAGCATTTGGAAATGACACTTATTCTTGGAAGCCTTAAATCTTTCAAGAAAATTTTCTGCACTTTCCCTTGAGAATTTTTTTAATCTAGCGAGGTTGGCCAAGAAATTTCTAGTTCCATCTTGAAGAATTGTGCATGGAATAAGTTTTCCATTTCTCTCCAAGAGAGCACCGAATTTTGTGGTAGATTTGCAAACCATGAGAAAGCTACCCCAATCAGGGAATATGGGAACCATCTTAATTTAACCCATTCATGCTGACCTAAGTCCCTACACTGAAAGGTAAACCTCGCGATATGCTCAATGGTTGATTGGTTCCTTTCACCGTGGAATAGGCTAAACTCTGGGACTTTCACTCCCCTAGGCATTTCTATTTAGTCGACCTCATCAGGGTATGGTTTTCTATATAAAGGCCTATCAATAAGCATGTACTCTTGACCCATTCCAACTTGGTGGAACTCTTGATGAGGTTGGGCCCTAAACCTACAACCCAACCATTCCCTATCATTCGATTGTATGGCACTAGTCATTTCTTCAAACGTAGGGTTTTCAAATTGATTGGTTCCCTCTGGATTTCTTCTATGAGGAGGAACATATATACCCTCGATTCCCAGATCGTCATGTTATTGACCAGTTCTATTTCTTGGAATTTTAATGGTATTGGGCTGCGTTGCAGGACTTTTAAGTCTGCTTATGCCTATTCTCTTTTTACTTGGCCTTGGTTCCCCTCGTCAGCAGGTACAGGAATGTACTAGCCATATTCTGGGTGATTCGAACTCAACCCATTAAACTGTTTATAGCACTCTCGATCCTTATGGGGAAAGTATCCGCTTCCACAGGGTTAATTTGATTACTAATTTGGGCTTTCCCTTTTTGCATATTAAAATTCGCTAGTCTAACAATAAAGGATATCCATTTTTGGATTTCTCCCAATAGACCTCTAATCATTTCTCTTTCAGAGGCATTTTTTTTTTCGACAATCGTCTCACTTTCATCTATTATCTTATAACTAGACTGATTTTGATCACTAACCATTTTATTCAAAGTCATATTTTGGTTTTGCATGACGATCATGAACTGAGACATCATATTTGCAAATGCTTGCATTGATGAACTTGTCTGGTTTGTCAGTTAAGCCAAAGTTGAGCCGTTGTGACCAGTGGCCGGCATTTTAGCATCATGACTTGCATCGTCATTGGAGCATTCTCCGTTGACACTTTCTTAAGTTTTGAACATTGGTGTTCACACTATCATTCCTAGTCATGCCATGAGTGGCTTGAATGTTTATTACTTTGTCCAAATTTCTGCCATTGTTGGCAGTTGGAGTTTCAGTGCGCCATTATTGGCCCTGTGCAATCTTATAGTATTGCTATGTGTGCTTGGCATAGTTTCTCTTTTAGCTACAAGTGTCCCACCGGGCGTGCCAATGTTTGCGCTGCTGAAAAACTCACTATCGATCTTGCGCCTGCAACACAACCGATAAACATTGTCGAATCTTTTTGCCTCTTCGGTCTGAGGACTTCACTAAAAGTAGAAACTAACTAAACAAATCTACAAATGATGCGCCCACTAAAACAACAGAGATTATCTTTATATTACAATGAATACAAGTACCGCAATGTAAGGGGTTTTCTATTGATATAAGACAGATCATTCGAGAAACTTGACAAAAATAAGAGAAATAGACAAGCACATTACAGACTCGACTTTCCCAAGTCTAGTTTGTTTTTGAATTTGACGACCTCTTTCTCTGTTGCCCTTGTCTTCTTTTATATTTTCTTTCTCTTAATAGTTTCTATTTTGTAACCATTTATCTCTATCTTTATCGAAAAAACTTTTTAGACTCCATAATTAACTGCTTTCTGCTAACATCTGTACTTTACATGCACGTAGTTTACTGACCTTTTTCCATAATCTTTTCGGTAATGTTGACAACAGTCCACTCCAAAAATTGTTTATCAACCGCCGCTGCCAATTTTTAGCCTCGTTCCCATATTAACCACTACTGTCAATTTTCTTGCACTTTTTAACAGCTGTTCTCTTTACATGATCTATTCAAACTTAGCTTCCCGCGTGCTTGCACCAATTTTGTTGTCTTTATCATACCGCTATTGATAACTGGCGATCCATCAATAGCCAAGGCAGAGGTGCTTGCTTCTGCCAATTTCTCAGGGCATTTTCTATGGTCCTCAGCATGCCAAGTGTCTATACTTTTATTAACTGTCATAAAAATATTTATGGCTCCAGCAGAAATATACTTATATTTGGAGAACTGAATACATATAGTTAAGTGACTTTTGTTATAACATTATTGGTTTCAAGGATACAACTAGCTAAATAAGATCTGTAATTAGGAGCTTAGAATGTATTTGTAGGTTCTTGTAAAACAAAATAAAGAAAAAGAACTACAAAGAAAATTAAGAGTTGCTTTTCTGTAACCTTTTTATGGTCGTTGAAATGATTTTATCTGTATGCTCAAAAATCCCATTTAAGTAATGTCTGGATGCAAAAAATTATGAAAGGTCACAAGAGTTGATGTTAGTGGTAGGAGTTTTCATCTCATCATTACTTTTGAGGGTGGCCATTTAGAATAGCGGTGCAACTTGGGTTTATTTGGTAGGGATTCAACCCTATCTAGCTCAAACCAACAAAAAATTGAAGGGCTTAGGCTAGGGTGGGTTAGGTTAATCTGGGTTATTGTGCTGGGAAATATTGCGAAAGTAAAATATTTTCATAAAATATACATAATACCAAAAATATGTGCTACAAAGATCATTAGTGTTGGTTGTTAGTGGTGTTCGACTGTGGCTCAAGTAGTTAGAGGTGGGGTGGATATTGATGATGGTGTTTGTCGATAAGTGTGGTTGACAACGATGGCTTACATCCAACGGGAGTGGCAGTGATCGTAGTAGCGGGAGTAGTGATTGTTAGAAATGGTGGCAAGTAGAGAGGGCAGGTGACAGTGGCATGTTGTTTTCAGCAACAATGGTGACTGGTGGAAGGAAATTTGGGTGTCTTATGGTTGGTGGTGACCTGGTGGCCAATGCTCGTAGGCTATTTTTTGGGCATATGATGGTGGCCACATAAGTATTGGACAAAACCCCTGCTAACTTAATTTCAAATTCAACCACCCCAAACTAACTCATTTTCAAATTTCTTAAGGTTGCGTTGGTTAACTACCCATCTTTTCTTGGAATGGATTGGTTAAACCCATTAAATCCAACCCAAGTTACAAGCCTGATTTGGAACTTCTGATAAAGGCAGCAAAAGTTTGATGCCAAGGAAAGTGGGTTCATAGTTACCTGGAGGCGTCACAAAGAATGCAATCCGAGTTAGCTGCCAGATATACAAAATAGGACACAGGGAGGGTGGAGTAAAGGCAGAGAGCAAGGCTTCCCAGACAAGCCATTAGGAATGACAGTACTGTGGAGGCGAGGCTGAGACGAACAGGGCCAACAGTCCAAGCTAGGGTCCAGGTTAAGGTCCAATTTCACAGTTGATGTTATGTCTAATATCACAGTTCAACTATGTTTCTCTCTCTAGAATTCAGTAGCTCTGGATTCTAGAGTCAGAAGGTGATTCTTGTGAGAATGAGAAAAGTTCTTCAAATGAATTTCAAAGTCCACTATTGTAATACCCTGAAAATTTTCTTTTCCTTATGCAAAATTTGTATATTTTTGAATAAATAAGTTTGTGACCTTTTGTTAAAACTAAGAAAATGAATTGGGATTATTTTTGAAATTTTTGGTCAGATGAACAGTAACTTTTAGTTGAATTTAAAAGGTTTTAGTCGACTAAAAGAGTGTTTCGGTCGACTAAAAAGTATTTAAATTGTGTAAAAATATTTTTTTGGAGTTTTAGTCGAATTTAAAGGTTTTAGTCGACTAAAAGAATGTTTTCAGTTGACTAAAAGTTTCAGTGATTTTGAACAGTAACTATGAACAGTGATTTTGAAGAGTACTGTGAACAGTAATTTTGAACAGTACTTTTAGTCGATGAACAGTAACTTTTAGTCGAACGAATAGTACTTTCAGTCGACTAAAAAGTGTTTTCAGTCGACCTAAAATTATTTTCAGTCGACTCAAAGTTGATTTTCGGTCGAATGAAAACTTGATTTTTGTCCTATATAAATAGCCTCTTTGTTTTATTTTAGCCGTTTTGTTCTTGGTTCCTTGTTCCTTTACGAAGAAGATAGAGAGAATAGAAGGCTTGGAAAGCTCTTTTGGTGCTAGAGTGGTGCTTTGAGGTTTTCTTTTCGTTGGAAGCTTGGTTGAGGTAAGGGTTTGAATGTTCTTGCTGTGGTAAAGGTTTGTAACGTTTTTGCTATGATATGGGTTGCTTCGTTAAATCTGAAAAAGAGTTGTTGGAGTTGATTAATCTTGTTTTGTAAATGATTCTACCTTTTGATTTTGGCTTGGGTTTCCTTCTTTAAATTGGGAAAAATATTGGATTTTGATCAAGCTTGTTGTGAAAATGATTTTATCATTGTTTTTGTTATGGGAAAGGTGTGTTTCGGAATCTGAAGGTTTATGCTTCATCAATTTCGGTTCATTTATATTTGTTTGCATTTGATTTGTCCCACTTTTGCCCTCTTTTGAGAACAATGTTTACCGTTTTTCGTTTGTGCCTGATGATGCACATCATTGAATTCGTATATTTGTGACCGTCAATTTAAGATTGACACTGACTATGTTGAACAACTCTCGAAAATAGAGAGGGTCCTATGGACACATGTTTGTTATACTAGAGAGCCGAAGCCTCCTAGTATACTTCGGAGCACACGTTTGATGTTTGGTTCGACATTTGGGTCTTATGACCACCATAGTCATCGTATGTTTGTAGCGTACCCGACATATAATTGAAATATGTTTTGGGTTAAACGCTTAATGACGTTTGCTCTGGTATTTGATAGTAAGATATGATTGCACTTTCGTACCTTCGGGCTTGTATTTGATTTGAGTTCTTTGGACCACCTTGTGAACATTTCGTATATTTGATTCGCCTTATTTACATTGTGGTCAATTGCTATATCTTGTTCGTCAAAGATTTGGTTTTGTTTTGGACTACGAATCATCGTATTTGCTTCCCATTGATTTTCCACTTACTAGGCTATTCGAGCTCATCCTTCCTATTCGTTTGTTTTGTCCTTTACCACAGGTATCGGACGTGATTTTGGGCGTGACGTGTTTGGGGGAAATTAGAGCATTTAGTTTTGTTAGTATATTTTGAGCAATGTAAATCATCTGAGGACTCTACCCGAAAGTGGGTTAGTTGGATATGAGACTTGGAAATTGTATTGAATAGTAGAGCTTTGGTCACATTATTTAGTTTTAGTGGATTTTGATGAGGAAGATTGTTAGTTAAAAGTTTCGAAAGGATTGTATTTAACTCTTGGACCTTTTTTAGATAAATAAGATTGAGATTTAGATAATTGTGTTTGTGGTATCGTAGATGCTCTACTATACCTTTATAATGGTTATGTCATCGACATGTTTGAGTCTTGCTTTAAAGATATGTATGGACCCTGAAGTTGGAGTTTTGATCTTTTGAGGAAAATTGGATAATGAAATTCTTTTTGGAGACCTTTACCCCGATATGGGTGATTTGATAGAATTAATTCTTGTGTATATTATTTCACCGCTGCGTTTAGTAATCGTTTTGCAATGAGATTATTTTGGAGAACGGATTGTCATAGACTTTTGTTCGTGGAGATATTTTATCTTAAAGGATTTAGTTGCTCTGTTTATACCGTTATCTTTAGAACTGTAATGGTATATAATGAAGTTTGATGTTAGTCGCAGCCTCTCGTTTTGGGGGCGTGACAACTATTTATAGGCAAAAGTATGCATGTGTCATCAATTGTCACATGTCATCCCCTGAGAGTGACACATCGCTAGGGGGTCTAAAAATACCGGTGCTCTTTTCAACTGTTGGTTCCCATATTTGTATTGCCTATCCCACACATCGTCGCTCTACTTGTTTGAAAAGACTGACCACACAGCATTGGCATGATCAGAGTAAGCCCTTGCCCTAGCCACCTGTCCAGGCCTTTACTGAATCTGACAGGGGCCTGAGAGAATTTGATAGCAGTAAAAGAAGGTCCCTATGCCCAACTGCCAGACAGACTAGGTGCGATACCCTCCAAAGACCTACTCCCGTCTCGGAGTGACCAAGGGGTCATCGTCCTAAGGGAGCTGAGGACCACCAGTATGTGAGTGCTACGTGATCACAGTTCAGGCATGCCTAGTGTCGTGCAAGTCACCTCAGGCGGAGATGGCTTCTATGGTAGCGAGTCCATCCCACTGCAAAGGGTCCTCATGCGGAAGCACTGCAAATGGAGCCTCTCGAAATGCTGCACATTCTGGAAAGTTGGTCGAAGCATGTTCCATGTTCAGAGGGGGCACATGATGTGGTGAACAAGTATGAGGGCCGATGATCACCAGTAATGTGAGTGCTACGTGGTCACAACTAAGGTGTGCCTAATGTCATGTGAGCCTTCCTAGGCAGAGATAGCTTATGTGGTAGTGAGCCTATCTCGCTACGAAAGGTCCTCATGCGGGAGCATTGCGAGCAGAGCTCCTCAGAATACTACACACTTCAGAGTCGAAGCATGTGCCACGTCCATGGCAGGGGCGCATAGGTGTGGTGACATCTGTCGTGAGACAATACCTGGTGCTAGGGGAAGATGTCAGGAAAGTGGCACATGGGAGTGGGCGACGGCTGTCGTGAAAGTGGGCGTTGTGTCGGGGGCACGTGATGCATAAGCAACGCATGGGCGTGAGCGACTTCTATCGCGGAGGTGGACGTCGTGTCAGAGGCACGTGATGCATGAGTGGTGCATGGGCACGAATGACTTCTATCTCGGAGACAGTGTGCATTACGAAGATAGGCGTTGTAGAGATAGCGGGCGGGCGACAGTAGGCATCATGGAGACGACGCGCGGCTATGGGTGACGAACGTTGCGAAAACAGCGGCACGTGATAGCGGGAGGTGCACGACTTCAGGCGATGGGTGAGCATCATGGATGACATATGCCCATTCAGAAAAAATAAGGTTGCCATGGAAAGGCCAAGGGCGAACCCTTCGGGGAAGGCCAAGCCCAACCCCTAGGGGAAGGCTGAGGCCGACCCCTAAGGGTGGCCGAGGCCGACCCCTAAGAGAAGGTCGGGGCTGACCCATTAAGGGTGGTCGAGGCCGACCCCCTAGGGAAGGCCAAGGCTGATGCCCCTTGGGCAAGCGCCAAGGCACACCGATGGTTGATCTCTTGAATAAAAAAAAGGAGTTGGATGGTCGAGGTGTGACGAGCACATATCCGTGAGTGGTGCCTAGTAAAAATTTTTGCACCAAAATTGTTAAAAAGAGCAAAGAACACACATGACCCAGGAGCACACATTTTGACCTGCCAAGCATGTTGAAAGGTTGACTGTTGAAAAACTTTATTCTTTAGAAAGGTTGACTTTTACAGACGGTAAATATCTTCAGCGACGGACATTTACCGATAGTAAGTCCGTCGCTATCTTGAAAAAACTCTTCCTTTTTTGAAAAACTTTAGTTCTTAGAAAATAATTTTTAAATTAGTTTTAGCGACAGACTTTTTTCGACGAAACCAAGTCCATATATTTGAAAATTTTTAATAATTTTTAGCGACGGACTTTTAATGACGACCAACATCCGTCGCTAAAAGTTACTTAAATGGACACAAACCCTAGCTTCATGCTACTTTATTTATATTTGCCTTATAATGCGGTGTTAGGTGTTTGATAAAATACCGCAAAGAGCTCTATCGGATCCTAATGATTTGTTTTAATATGAACAAAGGGCTTATAATTCGGATTATGAATAGCATTCATTGATGAGGGGAAATACTGTCATTAATCTATTTATTGATAGTAGTCGATTTTCTGGTGTGTTGCAATCCATGCCCAATTTTTCTGGTGTGTAGCAATCCACGCCCAATCCATGTCATATTTCACGACCTCTTTAAGTATAGTGCTGTGATTGTTCTTGAGATTATAGATTGTTAATGGTGGTTATATAAAGACCTTTATAGTAACTGCAAATTAAGTATGTGATACTATGCACTAGGCAGCCAATAGCTTTGGCAATAGAATTTCCATATCTTCAAAGATTATGGGATTAGCAAATGTCAATTTTGTCGTTATGTCAGCTATGTTGTTTGATTTTTATTCTAAAGCTATTTGGTGATTGTGTAAAGTTTCAGGTAGCTGGGATTCATTTATTGATTGATTTCTCAACCTTGTGAACTTCAGCTCTTTGTGGTTGTCATATTTTCCCTTAATGGTGTTGAGATCAACTTGATATTGTATTTAAGTTAGTAATGTTTCTGTTAAGATTCATCAAAGGAAATTTCTGCATCATGTAAGACCAATAGCTTTGGCAATAGATATTTTTATGTTGGTTTAAGGCCGTTTTGAACTTTGGCTTGATTATATGTCTCCTTGCTGATTATATTAATTTTTACCTATCCGTTGAGTGATTTGAGCATGATATTTACTACTTTATGATATTGTTTTTTTTTTATATATCTGATTGATTTCAACCATGTGCCTGTTCTTGCAGAGATAGAAGTTCAAACATAAGAAAAGATACCTCATAGAACCCGACCTATGGCAACACTTTTGCTATTTACTGGACTCAATGTTGTGTTGGTGTCGACAATCACTCCAGTTCATGACTTTATCTGCTTCAATCCCTACTGGGAAAGGAGGGTATGGTACTTATTTGTATATTATTTTTGCGTCATTCGCATATCACATTCACTTGCTTTTACCAGTACGCATGTTTTTTTCCCGCAGACCTCTTAAATAGCGTCATGATTTCCATTTTGCTTTTTAAATCTCATATAGTTTCACCTTGTCATTACAAACATTGTGTGAGTTCTTGTGGGTGGAAGTTCGTCAAAAAGAGTGGTAGAGATTATCAAATCAATGTGATTCCTTTTATACCTGAGTTATAAACATGTAATGTGCATTGTATGATGTGGTATATTATTTTTTTACTTGAGTTATAAACCTAAACATGTGTTTTTTTGCAAGCTTCAGAGCAAATCCTTAGTTTATAATTTTTTTAGTTTCATGTAACTTGTACTTTGTTGCTTGGAGATTGTATAATGCGATATATTATACATTATATTTATTAAGCATCTAACTTAAATCTTATTTCTTTTACTCGGAATTTGGTAAAGATGAATGCTAGTTTAAATAATTAAATTATTGTTGGATTAGTTAATTAGAATTAATTGTCTAAAACAGAATTGGCATTTTAAAGATTAATAAAAATAATTAAAAAAAGCCTTTTGGGTTTTAGCAACGGAATTCCGTCGTTAAAACTCCTTCTACAAAATGGTAAATATTTTTAGAGAGACTTTAGCAATGGAATTGTATTGTTAAAAATATGTTGGTAAATGCTTTAGAGAGACTTTTAGCGATGAAATTAATATCGCTAAATACTTTTGCGATAGACTTTTAGAGACAGAAATTCTGTTGCTAAAAATTTCCATCGCTAAAAGATTTTTATTCAGAAATTCAAAAATTAGAAAAAATATAGAAAAACCGTTAGTGACGGAATTTTTCGTCACTAAAAGTAATTATTTCTGTTTGTACAAGTAAAAATTTTGCCGACAGATCATCAAAATCTGTAATCTTTTAGCAGTGGGGTTTTAACAACGGACTTTTAGCGACTTACAAACCGTCGCAAAAAGTATCGACGGATTACCCACTTTTAGCGACAGAATAAATTTTCTTGTAGTGTGGCTTACAGTTTCACGAAATTGCTGATAGAAAAAAGAAAAGAAAAGAGAAGGCCAGGATTTAATTTGTTCTTGCCAATAAACGATTATCTTGAAGAGTAATCACTGTTCAAGGGCTTCAATGTCTCCTTAAAAAAGAACTAGGAGAGCACCAGAAAAATTAACTACATCCTAATTCTGCCCTCCAATGCCGAGGAAGTGGCTTTGCAATATATGTGGAGGACTAAAGTGCTGCGGGGCATTATAAGACTCTGACTAAGCAAGGGTAGGAGCACCGCCTTAAAAAAAACCAGAGTATTCAGTGGATGTGTTTTCTCTCTCTAACGTTCTCTAGCTCTAACTTTTTAGAACGATGAAATGAGAAAGCGTGAAATGCTATGGATTGTTTTTCAAATGCATTCCCAAATCTAGTATTAATAGGCAACTAACAATAGCCTATCATTAGGTGACAATTATTGCTCCCTACAAGTGACAACTCACAGAGGATACACCACATGTAGAGTTGTCAAATGGGCCGGGCGGCCCGCGGCCCAGCCCGGCCCGGCCCCTTTCTGGCCTGGGCTTGGTCCGCCCTATACATGAACAGTGCTGGCCAGGCCATTTTTGGCTTAGGGCCTGGGCTAGGCCTGAATTTTTCTGAAAAAAGCCCGAGCCAGGCCAAGCCAGAAAAAGCCCAGGTTTGGCCCGGCCCAAAGAACGGCCCGAAAAAAGCCCAGGTTTGGCCCAGGTTGGCCCGGGTCAGGCCCGGCCCGGGTTTGGCCGGGTAAGTGGCCAGAGAACTGTTTTTTCTTTTCTTCTTCCAACGTCAAGCACGTGTACGAATAAAAAATGAAAAAAAGAGGTAAAGAAATAAAGTGACGCGTTTGACCATTTCTAATAGCAACATGGGGATTAAGCTAACTTGACTTATGGGTGGATCAAGATTAGGACTTCTTCATCACTTCCACACTTTGCTCTTGAACCCATTTGTGACTGGCCTTCATCACAAAAAATCACCCCTTTTTCAACAAGTTTGCTGCAACAACTACTGTAATACCAAGCCATTAGTGAGAGCACTCTCTGTATCAGCAGCAGCAAAAATGGTCAAGGCCATTAGGGTTCATTAAGTTGGTGGCCTTGAGGTCCATTTCTCTTTGTCTCTCTCCCGGTATCTGTATGTATTCGTGTGTGGATATCATACTTAACATATGTAGTTTACAATTTAATCCGCTGGCTCTTTTGAAAGTAGCCGCTAAATATTGAATAACAAGAAAATGCCAAAAAAAATAAAAAAATTTGGGCCTTGGCCCGACCCAAGCCCGACCCTAAATGTTGGGCCTAGGGCCTGGGCTTGGACCGGGCCCTAGGCCCGGTTGACAGCCCTTTGGCCCAGCCCCAGCCCGTTTTGCTTGAGGACCGATGGGCTTGGGCTGGGCCGGCCCTAGCCCGGGCCCATTTGACACCTCTAACCACATGCCAGTATTCTGATATACCGTCGAATCCCATACTCGCTCGGCCTGCCTTGTACAACTTCACTCCGTTTGTCTCGGAACACTGACTCGATCACCCAATGTTAGTGCGGCCAGGGAACCCCCTTTAATCCATCCATCGGTCTAATACCTTTACCGATTATGAGCATCAAGAGACGCATAAAACTTGAAAATAGTAAGGAAGGCTTCATGCCTTATATAGGTCTTTGCTCCCATCATGAAGTGACCCAGAGGTGATAAACTTTAGCCCTTCAATGATCATAGGTGGCATAAGTGTAATGATTCACAACTTAAACATGCCTTGTGTTACATTAGTGGCCTAGACGAAGATAATGTCTCTGTGAAGGGTCTTCCAGTTGAGCACTACAAGTGAAGCCTCTTCGAATGCTACGCACTCTAGAGAACAGGTCAAAGCATGTTCCATGTCTAAGGCGAGGAAGTGCATGTGTGCTCAAAAGATGGACCAACGCTTGGGGCATACTAATATGATGGAATGGTGGGGACACCTATGCATAAGCAACATAACATATGTGCGGGGATATGCGAGGTGCTAGGAGCACATTCAACCATGACGGTACGGGGGCGAGGTCAATACTTTTATGCAGGGGCACATAACACGAAAGCGATGCATAGGCATGGCTGATTGAAGCAATGCCGCGGGCACGTAGCATGGAGGCTATTCCTGGGCACAGTTAAGAGTCATAGTGCAGGGGCACAGTGATGGTTATCATGGAGTGCGGAGCCCCTAAGATGAATCTTAGCACAATGATTGTCTAAGGATAGAGGATTTCACTCGGTGTTAGTTAGGTAATCTTAGCAGAAGAGGTCAATATAGGGTACTCAAAGAGACCGAGAGAGACTTCAATAAAGGTAAAGGCAAAAGTCAGGGTGGAGAACTCCAAAGAGGAGAAAGGGGAGAGGGAAAATGAGTCCCAATTAGGGTAAGAGGGGAGTGTACCAAAGCGGGGGGTAAGGTGAAGGGGTGGCGTGAGGGTGGGATCTAGGCCAAGCCCTTGGAAGGGAAGGCATACAACTATGGATGCAATATGGGGCACGTCACCCTACCTTGCACAACCCAAGTCGCTCCCATCCCACAATGGCCAATCTTCGATATAATGTGGCATGCATATCACATCCTATTTTATTTAATGGTTGATGATGCTGACAGTGGTGTTGCAGTTGGCCGCTACAGCAGACGCTTGTGGACGACAGTGGTGGCTATTGGTTATAGGCTTGTGTATATTGAAAAGAAAGGAAATAAAAGTTATTTGGGTTAAATATTTAATAATCTATTCGGGTTAAGTTTGGAATGGAAAAAATTGATATAACTCAATTGATTAAATCTTAACTTACCCCCATATCCATTTCTCCTAAATCCAGTTAAGACATCCCCAAATAAGTACCATATGGGGCGAGGTGAGGCTCCAATTAGGCTCCCAAATTCTCATCCCTATCTAAGGCTGACCCAAAGTCAAGGGTATCACTATCGACTCCTTTTTCAAGGGAAGGCATGTGAATATCAACACCTGAGTTTTTGGATAAAACGACGTGGCACTTAGCATGAACGGGGATAATAGCATTGAACTTTGATCATTACATATTTGTTCACGTATTTAAAGAAAAGGGGGACCCAAAGATGGTGGAAATGTATAGTCGTAATGGGCTAACAATAAATAGTATTCTTTTAAGTACTATTTAAGTATCGGGGAATGCTTAGGTGAGGCATGTGACGTGTAATAATACATACCAAGCATATATAGGAAATTTGAGAGTGAACCAACCATATAGCTTCCATCCAAAAAAAAATCTAGGTGTCGTTTTCTCTTAATTTCGGAGAAAATTATAATCCTTGGTGTTATGTTGATGGGAGTTTTGAAAATGTTTTGATTTTTGGATTTTAATCTAAAGTCCTACTAGTCATCGTGCATGTCATCTTCTTTTCTACATTGTTTAAAAACTAAAATGATAATTAACTACTTCATCAGTTTCTTAGCCAATCTTTCTTGTTATGGGATAGTTCAGTCCTAAAGTTAAAAGAGCCAAAATGTCTATGCAATAACAACCTATCTATTTTACTCACTATCCAACAAAAATCTCTCATAGGATAAAATTTTAGTTATTCTTCGACTCCTGAATTTTTCTGTTATAGTCTATAGAATGTGTAAAATTTTGGTTATAGTTGACTTTAAAGACTCCTAGTTTGGCTATTTTATTCACACCTTTATTTCAACTTACAAATTCTCTATTTTTCCCTAACAAAATCATATTAACACTTCTATTTTAGTTGTGGTTTCCAAGATGTGGTTCGCAGTGATTTCTAGTTGTGGAGTAGTTAATAGTGAGTAACCATTAATCATGTTATGCGTTGGCAATGATTTGATATGTTTCCGCTGTTTCTTTTTATTTTGTTTTTTTTTTCTTGAAATTACCTCTGCTTAACATGTTTGCATTCGTCTGTGTCCTCTTTCGCAATTTGATGGTATGAAAGGACAACGAACTAGGCCTTTGCAGCGGTTTCGTTCTTTTTTTTTTTAAACCTTTGCGCATCACTAAGGTAGTATTTGAAATTGTTTTTGTTTTCAGTTTTTCTTCTGTTTTATAAACTTCAAAAACTGTTAACGTTTGATACACACTTTTGGTTATTCTTTTCCCCTCAAAATTTTAAACTACTTGGTAATTTTGGCCTGTTTTTAAAAACTCTGCTTTGGAGTTTTGAGTTTTGATTTGAGAACAATCTTCAAGCTTCACTAAAAGTAATTTTCTATCCATATTTTTACAAAACTCATTCCCCATTTCATCATTTCCACTATTACCAATAGTTGCCTAAGCCCCCATCACCGCCACCAGTAGACAACCACTGTCACCGCCCTAGTGCCGCCCCAACCACCAAACTGTCGCCACCTCACTGCCGCACCACCATAGATCTGCTCCATAGTTATTGCCCTACTGCCGTTAAATCCACAAATTTTGTCACTGTTGCCACAATCCTACCATTACTAGCCACAGATCTGCCTCACCGCTGCCATCCCACGAACTTGTCCCACCATTGCATCACATAAACCAATTGGACTATATCGCGACCACAATCTTAACCACCAAGCACCACCACTATCATTTCAAGCACTAAGCACACTGCCACAAGTGTCTTCGCTGCTTAACCACCATATGCCTGCACCATCTTAACGATCAAGTACCACCACTCACAAACACCCGACATCACCACCACCCAAAAACATCTATCAAAGTCAAAACCGTCAACCTTCAGTGCCATTGATCTTCACTGCTATCTCTTCACTGTTGGCAATCTCATCAGATCTGGTTCATGGGTCTATGTAACTCCATCGTGTTATTGCTTTTCATCATGGGTGGTGGTTAGTGGCAATCAGTGGTGGTGATACTAGGGTTTGATGGTGTTGGTTGGTGGTAATGGAGACTTATGCGTTGGGGAAGAATGAAAATAAAGGAAAATAAAAATTTCTTTGAAAATAAAAAAACTGAATTTGACAAATTGATGTATCAAACATCTACCCGCCTTTTTTTTTTTTTTTTTAAAGAAAACCAAAACGAAAATATTGTCAAACATACCCTAATTGTAAATGCGAATGTGATCCATTTTTTTGCCAATCCTTGGTTCAATGGTTCAATATATAGGTTTAAGGACTAGATGATGGCCATCTCCATGCTCTTGTGTAGTTTCATGGAGGTATCATAAACTAGGGGTGAGTACCAAACCGATCAAATCGACGAGTCATCCTTATCGAGGAAACCAAACTAATCGAATCTTGGGTTGATGATATGATGGAATCTTGGGTCACAAACGGTGATCCGATTGACGATGAAGAAAAAGAATTCTTAGTTCAGTTCTCCACCTTAACGACAGAAAAGAAATTTGATCAATTTCTATTGAGTATGTCTCAGTGATGATTTATCAAAGAATGGCTCTGGTTATAGAATGTGATTGAACAACCGGGAGCTATTTACTTACGGTACTTAGTTGATATTCATAAAAAGTATCTAATAAGTTACGAGTTCAACACATCCAATTAAGGAGAAACATAGATATTCCTTGCTCGTTATTAGACAATTACTTATTCACAAACCTCGTGTGGGGCTAACATTTTGGAAAGCCCTTTTCGCTCTACTAAGCGCTATCCCCCTTTAGGGGTATTTTAGTGATAGGTTTTGGATTCAAATTTCTAAACTGACACTGGTTTGGTTTTCACTGTTCAAAAATTCTAAAACGATACAAAAGCGAATTGAACCGGAGTCTTATATATATATGGATAAAATAATACTGTAACTTGATCTTACTTAGTTGAATAACAAGGGATAGAAAAGCTTCAACCCATGCAACTATCCTCAATAGTTTTCTTCAGCCTCCCTTATCTTTACCCATTTCCAAACACTATATTCTCAGCCTGTTTTTGATTTTCTACATATTTCTCATTAACCATCATCCTTCTCTTCCATTTCCTAACCATAAATGGAAAAGGAAGATTTTTTTTTGTTGGATTGGTAAGATCTCCCAACCCTCTGATCATTCAATTCAGCCCCTTTTTGCATTTTTCTAAGGAATTCTCATCCGCCAGTATTGAGAGTTGTACCGACAAACAATCAGGTGAGTACTTTTCTAGCTTCCCCTAGCAGACCTCTTTATAAACATTCATTTCAGCCCCCCTTTTATTTTCTATGTTTTCAAGATTTTGTCGCTAATTATGATTAATGCAAAAGATTAATTTAATAATGGTGAATACAAAAGATTAATTTCAGTCCCCTTTTCATACAATTTTCTACCAATTGTTTCATTTAGTCCCCCTAGTCATAATATTTTAAAGCTCTATTCCATCTCTTGCATTTTCTCCAAAAAATACTGCTATAATGGTATAATCCCTTTTCCTTGTTTTCGTACTGTATTTACTTTATCTTTGATGTCTTTTCATTATTTGATTTCAAGTAGCTCAAAAACAAAAAACAAAATAATGTCAAAATCATGCTCAAACCGATCCAAACCATTTGACTATTCAAACCAAACGGTTCAAACCGAGGTGGTTTGGTTTTGGTTCAGTACAAGTACTTGTGACGCGAGGTCCATCGATTTAGTTTTCCCTTTACCTTCCAAATCGAACCTAACCGAATAGTGCTCACTCCGTCATATACAAAGCTTTGCCATTATTCATTCCACGATTTAGCTAAATACCATATTTGTTTTCATAGTTTTTATTGTGCTGGAGGTACCATATAGGAAGCAAGGGCTGTAATTGGAATATGGGGTAATCTATATTGGATAGAGAATTCTATAATTCATTTGAGTTGGACTAAATCTTATTTTCTTTCATTACCAAATATTCAAAAATTAGACCATTGTATATTGCCTTTTCCCATATCTCTCTCTTTGCAATCTCATTTTTAGTATGCATTTTAGATTTGACTATCATTTGATATAAAAAAGTACTTGCAAATAAGGGACAAGATATGTGAATATATTCTCTTTTTCTATTTTGCATTCAAAGTTGTATAAGTACTTCCATATACAAAGTTTTGCTTCTTTTATTTAGTTAAGTACTATACTTTAGATTGCGTCTTTCTTATCATTGACCTATTCATAGCAAAAAGGACGTAAGCATAGCAACCAAAGATTTTATTTTATTTTTTTAATTTTCTTTCATTTGCACGTGCTAGAAAAATATCATGCCCTTGCATAGATGCAAAATGATCCCTTTCTAATTATGTTGTTTCACCTTATACCATTAACGGTGCTAGATCAAGTGAGAGCGATAATGAGGATGAGAAGATTTTGGACAAGGCTGAGTAGAACGCACGCGTTAATCTCTATTTTTTTTTCTTCTTAAGGTAATATAGTTTGGTCTCATGCATTAGAATGTTTATTACCCGAGTAAAGTTCAGTTGAGGGATAGAGTGATTCCTGAAGAAGCAAATGTCACAAAAAAATTAGTTTGCCATCTATAAAGACTCTAGCGATACGTGAGCCGTAAGTGTTGAATCTTATGCGCTCAAAACTACTATGCTTTGTTGCTGTTATGTTATGCATGTATGAATATTCTTTATTAAAAGCATTGTTAGCAAATAACAAGCCCATGCTCTTTTTGTTTTTTTTTTTTAATTTTTTCTTTTTAGTGAAGGTTATGAACTCTGTTAAATGAAGAGAGTAATTTATATCTTATCAACTTTATTGTCAAGATATCGCTATATATTTTAGTGACAAAAGAGCGTTAATTCAGTGCTAACTTGTTAAACTCCTGCTTTGATGCAAATAATATTCCCGTGCACTGGCGCGGGTCAAGTCACAGTTTCTACCGATAAATTGTCCATGGACGGCCATAGAGGTTTAAATGTAGGAGCAACCGGAACCATCGATCTGAGCGGCAGCGAGTCGGCGGTAGATCTGAGCGGTCAGGTCCATCAGCTGCCATGCTGCATCAAGTACGACGGACCTTGCTCCGTCTCTCAATACTTCAAGCCCAAACCTACTGATAGTGAGAAAAAATATAGCTTCTTTCTCTGCGTGCGCGTGCGTGCGTGCGTGCGTGTGTGTGTGTGCTTCGTGGAATCTCATATGTAATGCTTGTATGGAGAGTGGAATGCAGGGATTGGGATTGATGGGCTGAATGTGAAGGAAGCTTACTTCAGAGGAAGGAAGTTGCAAGGGACAACCATTCCTCTTCCCCATGGCTTTTCTGGTAACTTCTTTCTTCTAAGAATACGTTTGTATGCGCGTCAGTATGCACTTCTATGATGAGTTTGAGCAACAATAACAAGTACTTACTGTTATTTCCTTAATAGGATTAAGTTGTCTTAGATTGGCTACCTTTATATTAAGTTATGTGTACAATCAAGTCCGAATTGTGTATTTGGACTTTTTGAATTGTCAAGATGAAGGTTACGACCCTTGAATGGCATTGTGACTATTGAAATAAAAGAAAATCTAGAGATCGAAAATATACTTAATTCAGTGAGTTGAACTAGCTCATACCTGACTGACTGAGTTGAACTCGCTCGGTTTCTCATTTAGCATCCTCCTCTACTTCTACACGTCGCCAATTCAAAAGGACTGTACCTAAACCCCTATGCTGGCACCCAATCCCCATCCATAATCCCTGCTTTCCCAAGAGCTACTTCTTCGAACGCATGCTGCCTTCCACAAGGGCATAGCTTGCCACTGTAGGCATTGTGATCGAGGCGTTTATATACGGTTCGCATCATCTAGACAGTCCTATAATCTAGACAAAGGATCTTTTAGACGCTACCCCTAAGGATAAAGGACCACGTGTGTAATTTATGGTGTATTGATCTTTACGCTTATCAACCTAGTGATCCAAATTGACTACTTGGACTTGTTTGTTCGCCGAAGTGAAATTGTCACATTAAAACATGTCATGGATAGAGGACCTTTGAATACTACCCCTGTGGATAAAGGACCATTTGTGTTATATATGGTGTATTGATCTTTATGACTTTATACAATTTGACCACCTAATGGTCCAAATTGACGATTTTGACTTAATTGTTAACGGAAATGAAAGTGGACTAGATTCAAACATTTTGGAGACGTAGGACCTTTTAAACATTATCTGTGATATAAGAATAAGTTAGGATCTTTTCTCACATCGGAAGTGGGAGATAAAGAATTTGCCTTATAAAACTTTGTCAATGAACTCTTAAGCATCTATTTTAAGGGAGGCAATGCCCACGCCCTGCGTTGGGGCTGTGGACCGGGTCATTGGCAAATGGTATTAGAGGCGGACCTTGGGAGTACTAGCGATGTGCCAGAGCGTGGCCTTGGGAGTACCAGAAGTGTGCCTTCGAGAAAGCTGGGTCCTAAAGAGGGTGGAATGTGAGATTCCACACTTGCTGTGTACTAGGGTGGATGGAGATCCCACATGAACTGTGTACTAGGGGAGGTACTGGGCAATGTATATATAAGATTAAGTTGGACTTTCTCCCACATCGGAAGTGGGAGAGAAAGAATTGGGCCTTATAAGACCTTGTTAGTGAACTCTTAACCACTTATTGGCTAGCCCTTTTGATGGAGGAAATGCCCAGTGGTGGGGCTGTGGACCTGATCGTTACGCTACCCTTGTAGATAAAGGATTATTTGTGTTATTTATGGTATTTTACCACCTAATAGTCCCTTGGGCTTGACTGTTAACCGAACTAAAGTGGACTACATTTAAAAATTTCACAAACAGAGGAGCTTTTAAACACTGCTCAATAGATAAAAGACCATTAGCGTAATTTACTCTTAGATATTCTTACTGATCTATGTTAGCATATTTCGATGGAAGAAAAAGAGATCATGCAGCGAAACCTCTTATTGCAAAAGCTAATCATGATCTTCTTGTTCTTCTACAGAATGGAAATCTAAATAATCAATTTACAAATCATTTATGCATGTTTAAATTTGGATACTAGATTGATGAAGTAGAGGCAAAAGAGGATACAACACAAGGGTTCCATCAATGTCATCAAAGCTGCGACCATGTTACATGGACTCAACACTTTGGGCCAAAGTACCAGTTTCGATGCAGATATGGGTACAGGATCCGTACTGTGCATGCCATGTCGTCAATTGGAGAGGTAATCCGTGTAAATATGTCTCCATGGACGATGGAAGATGATAGTCGCAAGAAGATGAAGCACATCTGGGTAGGAGGGAGGGGGGGGGGGGGAGAGGGCGAGAGGGAGAGGGAGAGAGTGCTTTAGTTGCGTGTGACCAGTGTTACCAAAGGCGCGGCAGGCAAAGATTGACCTCCGTGGAAAGGACGATTCATTTAGATTGACATCTTAGTGCCGGCCTAGGCAGCTAGGCAGCTAGGCGCAAGGCGGGCTGGAGGCATAAAAAAAGCCCAAATAATCTTGTCTTTGATTTTTACATAGTGGAATCATCTCAACCGTTCATTGTCTTTAATTCTTTTGTTTCATAACATCATAAATCAATACTTAAACTAAAAAGGGACCTAAAATCCCAAGTCCCCAATCAATTAATTCTCTTGCTGCTATTCACCGTGTCAGTGCCCCATTGCTGATTGCTGCTCCTTTTCAAGTAGATCTACTCCTTTAGTTCACCTTATACATTAAGAAGATGAATTAAGGTGAAATCTATGCTGGAATTGGAGCCTATGATTCCTTTTGAAGAAAGCATTGTTGCCTTGGCCCACTGATGATGAGGACGACTTGAAATGTCAGTTGACCTATTGCAAGCCTCATTACGAGGGCCTATACAGACTGCTGCCTGCCTGATTTAGTTGTAGAAACTACAACTCGCTAAGAACTTGACTTTCTTCTCTATGCACCTCTGTAGCTGCACTGTCCGATATGTTGTTACATTCTGTTGGTAAAGCTGGAGGTGTGTCCAAACTTCTACAGCTTACCACATTATAAGTTACTGAAGTTCTAGTTATTGCAATGAGATGCTTTGCCGGGCTTAAGCTATTTGTCATTTTAACCCAGTTATCAAAGAGTTCCGCCTCTCCCAAGAAGTCTCAGCACATGTGCAATGGCGAACAGCCATAGCAAGTGGTTTGATTCTAGAAGTAATTACTAGAAATAGTTAAATTAATTGCTCTTCTGGTGTCTGGTTAGTTTCACTCTTACGCTCTGTACATACTCAATAGAGATTGACGCTTTCGAGGATGTAGGACTTCGGGAGAAATTAAGCTTTGTCGTTGCTAGTGGCTTTTCATTAGGCTAGATTTGAAGAAAATGAAAGAGAAATAGATTGGCTTCGGGTAGCGTTTTGAGTGTTTGTAAGTATTCTGTTACGTGACGCTCGTCGCATTCCTTCCCAAGGTACTTCGCAAGTCTTGAGAGTGAAAAAATTGCCTCACGTGCTATAATTATGTATTGGAAGAACCATGCATTATACAATATGGGTGATGTATCAAGATGGGTGTAGAGTAATCATGGGTTGAGCAAATGATTGCCGAACTCTATCCAAATTTTTTTTACTTAAAGGTACCAGAGATGGTAACATTATGTTTTACAATGACGAGACATAGGGGATCTGTGTTGACCGCTCATATTTGGGTTTGCGGCTTTATAATTCAGTTGATGTAGTGGTGGCCCTACCTATCTGCTTGATGTTGTTCAGTCGGTGACTGTCAAGGAAAGAAATTATGTGAAGGGGGACGGACTTAATTAGGGTTGGAAGACTCTATTCTAAAATAAGGCCCTCTTTGCTTGTTTTGTTAATTGGCTGTTTATTCTTTCTTGTATTTAGATTATAGCATGGCTTGCTTAAGCACTAAGGCCTTCTTTAACGTCTGATTTTTATTTGGATTCATGTCCTTTACTTTATGCTTATCACTGCCATCAATCCAAAAATGTAAAAGAACTACGATTTTAAAGAGATGAGGCAACGTTCAAAATTTAGAACTTTTTGATTCTTGCTAGAAAATGTTGGATGGTTGTATTATATGTGATCATTTATCACCTTGAGCTACCATGGCATGTTTAACAATGCAGTTCATATTCATTAAGTATATCGACCTAGTGAGGTCATGGTTCTTCTCTTCTAATAATAACCACAAGATCCAAGTGACAAAAATTTCAACGATGCTTTGCCCCTTTGCAGGTAGTTGTGGTTGCACACTCTTGGATTAATATCATTGACAATCATAAAGTAATTAACATGAATCCCGTCAGTACTGCACAAAAAACAAAGCAACTAAAGTAACTAATCTAGCAAAGGTGGCCAAAATCTAAAGTTAGTTTTTCCAAGTAAATCCAATTTAAAGTTAGTTATCTCACTTCACATAATTTGTTCTCTTCACTCTCACAAGACTGGTCTTGTAATAGCTACATCAACTTAACCTCAAAACCCCCACATTCTATTATCTCCACCAGCTAGTGCGTATGGTTGACCTACTTGACATTGTAATACAAAAAGATCACCATTTCTGAAGCATCTGAACATCGAAAGCAAATCTTGGCTAGAGTGCTAGAGTTCAATAATCATTTGCTACGCCATCATTTCTTCACACAGTACTGGTATGGTTGATCAACTGCAACTCAAGGCTCGTCATTTTAAAGCAAAAGATCATTATTTCTGGAGCATACAAATAAGAAAGCAAATCTGGATAGAGTTCAATAATCATTTGGTACATCATGATTTTTTCACACCGTACTGGTGCATCACCCACATCTCATACAGTAAGGCATTCTTTGCACTCTCCGACTCGGTAAGTTTTAAGGAAACCGATGAGCAGCTGCCAACAAAAGAATTTGGACACATCCATGCTACGTTGAGCCATTGACAATAGCAAAACATAATTTTTCTCTGAATTTTGCATCCTTCGAAACAGTATTGACTCCTCTCCATGAAATTGCACTCAGATTATAGATCTTACTATAAGAAAAAACTTACCGGCCACAAGAAGCATATCTAGTCTAACTGCTTTGTAACTGGACGGGGGATGCTTATTTTGTTTATACAAATGCCAAGAGTTTTTAGAAGCAGCATGATCTCTTTGATAGCTGGGCTGAACAGAAAAATTTAGAGTCACATTCAATTAACAGAAACCAGGCAAAGTTTTCCCTTTTAGCAGCCAAGAACTCTGCAATTTTTTCCATAATAGGATGGTACATTGTAAAACTTTTGACGCACCTCCAGTTTATCATCATTGTTTAGTATTTAAGAGTGTGCCAAAAAGCCAACTATGTTGTATTGGCGCATGTATAAATCACCAAAAATAGTTGACATTACCAAATGCCATTGTAGTGATAGTCTCTTTGGAGGATTAGGCGCACTAAGTTAATGATCTCTTATAATTGATTATGTTTTGATTGAACCAACTTCGCTTCAGATTGTATATTGGATAACCTCTAACAGATTTTAATTAATAGCTTTTGAAAATTGTCATGTAGTGTTATTAATCAAAAGAGCAAAAATGTATGTGTACATAGCATTTCTTTTAGCACGTATATGCATATATAGAACTCATTTTTACCTTTTGTAAATATCTTACTCGCCTATATATTTTAAGTCAATTTGGAAAATTATAAACTAATTAGTACTCTGTATATACCGATATTGACAACCAAGTAGCTATGCTTCTTGTAAAGGACCTACAAGTAAACTAATGCTTATTTGCCAAAAGGATGAGAAAATCATGCATCAAACTGTATCTGATGAAGAATTGCTCGCACTCAAGAGTGAAGGTGAAAATGATGGTGACATGTGGGAAAATGACATTGATACAACACTGAATGCTACAACAAAGAAATTGTTCGGCTCAAAATGATATTTTCTCTGTCTGAAGAAGATTGTTCTAAGACATGATTTTCTCGTCCATTTAGAGTAAGATGTAAGCAGGTGCAAGAAGCTTAACCTACGATAGTTCTAAAGGGTGTTAGAAGTTCTTTTTGTCTTAGGTAAGGCCTAGCAGATATCATTTGTCAAAAGGGCATGAATTGAGTTGAAAATGTGCAATTGCTCATATTTTGCACTGAAGTAGGGATGCATGAAAGAATATTTACAGTAAAATAACAACACATGTACAAACTGTAGAATCAATACCTCTTATAATCAATAATTTTCCAACCTCCCGTGGTTTTCAATTATAAGGGGGTTGACTCTATATGAAAGTCTAGAATATCTTAAATCGAAGAGTGGATTTTTTTTGTCACTTAGTTTGACCTTTTGCATAGTTACAAAGACGAGCTCTAACCTATCCTTAGGAGTTTGTGGACTGCAGTCTTTGACTCCTTATTTTTAATAATTCCAACCTCCGGAATATTGTCACTAACCAAATCAAGACTTGATGAGGAGTGTCAACGGGGAAAAATATTATCAAAAGGTGTCATTTCCCTCATGTACGGTTCTTATTCCCTTCGATTTCACTTCTGGGGTTCTTGGTGTAGGCCTAAGCTTGTATATTCATGGAAAATGCTTTTGTAATGCAAGAAATAATACGGTGTGGATAGAAACTTCAAGACATCTGTGAGCTAGGCAACAGAATCTGTATCCGTGTGGTTTGTTATTTATGTAATGCAATATGTTTTTTGACATGGGCAGCAATGCAGATTATATATTTGGTTGATTGTGTTCCTATAATCTACATGGATCTGCTCTCCTAGGAACATATATTAGCATGATACTTTTTGAAAGATTAGAAAAAGAAAAGATATTGGTGGTCAAGGACAATCCTTTTGTTAAATCAACTGTTTTTTCATAACTGGTCTCAGAATAGTCCTTTAGCTTCCATTATTGTAATCATAGTGATCACGTAGACAGTTTAAAGTGAACGCTAGAAGAGCAGTACTTCAAAATTGTAGTAACAGTGTTATTTGCTTACCATACCACTGACATTGTATGCCTATTTTTTATTCAATGTACCTTAGTTGCATGAAGAGGGAGCGAGGGTGGGGGAGCGTAAGCACTTAGAAGAATCCGAGTTCAGAGCGGCTTTGCTAACTTGATATCGTTTATATTCTATGTAGTTAGCAATACATATTATGCACATTATATGCGTAATTTATGCATATACACATCTATCGTCATTTTTACTGTATGTTTTTATTTAGAATCTAATATTATGTCTGTACAACTCATGCAAAGCTTTTTGACTGATACACCATGTATCCTTCGAAAAAAGGACTACGAAAGATCCACTCCCACGATCTCTGCCTCCATTGAAGTGGCCAGCCCTAGTAAATATCAGAAGCAAGAACAGCTTGCCTTTCTCTTAGCCCAACGCCTGGTCGGTTTTGTCTTTTTCATAGAGAAGAATCTAATGGCTACTTAGTTCACGATCCGAAGACACCTGAGTTCTGGCTCCTAACAAGCTCCCAAGTTGGGAGCGCAAATTCGAGAATCTCAGGGAGATTCTTGGCCTACCAACGAGAATCCTGCAACTAAGCAATGTACTATGTGTTTATTATTAGTTATCAACAGCGTGATTTTGTCCCTTTCTGGGGACCTGTGGCTCAGCTGCCTTGTTAGTGATTTTCTTAACTAGAATGGCATATGTTTAGAAGCATTCTTGTACATGTAAATGATTTGCCATCTAATCTGCTAAGAAGATTACGAGCAGAGCACTAAGCAGAGAATCCTTCAAAAACTTTAAAAAACAAATTTTGATTTTTCTTGAATTAGTGTTTTATGTTATTGCTTTCTGATGCTCCAGCTTTAACTGCTTAGCAAGAGGAATGTGTAAAAGTTTTAATCTTGCAACTTCTGCGTGTATACAACTTAACGGTTTCACTAATTGTGCATTAAGATCTTCCTTTTTCTGATTCGCAGGATTTGTCATTGGAAAGAGAAATTCTGATGGGAAAAACTCTTCTGATTTGCCTGAAGGAAACCTGAACCATTGGCAGATAAAAGCGAAATTCCAAGACATAACATTGTGGAATCATGATAGTCTTCCCTCTCAAGATGATGCTTCTTTCCGTACCTTTCACTGGTTTGCTGTTGCAAAAGCAGTAAGTTTCTGCTTAATCCGTACCTTTCACTGGTTTGCTGTTGAAAAAGCAATAAGTATCTTCTTAAAATTCTTGTCTACATAACGTTCCTACATCCTACACCATGTTTATTATACAGTGTTATTGGTGCAGTCGTTTGGGTTTCTCCAGGGAACATCACATGCTGAATTATAAATCATTTTTCCTGAATTGGTATGAAAACAATACCATGGGTGACTCTGGGTTTGCTAGTCCATGGAAGGAACATCACATGCTAAATTTTGAATCATCTCTCCTTAATTGATATGAAGACAATATTATGGGGGACTCTGGATTTGCTAGTCCATGGAACTGCATGGGATTCTGTTTTCTCTCTTTAGTGAGCAACTAAGAAGCACGGGTGCGGGCGCGGATATGACACGGGTACGGATACTTGGATACGGCATTTTTGAAATTTTAGGATACGGGTGCGGCGGGGATACGGCAAATATTATATATATATATATATATATATATATATATATATATATGATATATATATTTTTACTATGTACACCTAGCATTTAATTTCCAAACAATTTGGATCTTAAGAAAGTGCATAAAAAGACACGATCCAATATAATTTAACCATTCAACAGTAGTACAATACCATCAAATACATCTAACCACCACCAAATACATCATATTCATAACAAAAGAAGCAATGTAGCATCAAAGTTCAAGCTATCAAACAAACAAAGTACTCCATCAAGTATCTAAGGGTTCGACGTCGACAACATCTTCATCTTCGTCTATCTCTCTATCACCATATTCCATAAAAAGTATGGCCTCCAACTTCGGCTCATCAAGTGAAAGCTCCGCAACCGCAAGTACACTAACATCATCGACGATACCAAATTGATCTCCTCTAACATCCCACATTTTTGTCGGTCCTTGTGCATATTGTGGAGATCTTCTTGAGAGAAGACAGAGATTGCTATGAATAAAAACCAAGTCCTCCGCACGTTGTGGTGTCAACTTGTTCCTTCTCAAGGAATGCACCAAGGAGTAAGTACTCCAGTTCCTCTCAACACAAGACGACGAAGCAGGTTGTTGAAGTAGTTTCGAAGCTGGAGTTTGGAGCATAGGTGCATGGGGACAGTGGCACGACCACCAATCATGAGGACTCATAATAGCCCGGTCGTTAATGGAATCGATATCATTGAATTTTTCGCTCTTAAAACTTGCATTGAAGAACATTTGTACAGCAAAGACTGCGGATTACAATCAGATAACAATCAAATAACTTATGATAAATGTTCTTGGATCACGGAAGTTTATGGCGATGTAATGCAAATCAAGAATTTCATCATGAACCATTCCATGAGTTTAGCCATCTTTAACAAGTATTCTACTATGAAATTGCTTTCGGTGGCAAATACAAGGTTTGCCAGTGTTATTATGATGCTTAGGGGATCCAAGCTCCGGAAACAAAGACTCCAAACCATAGTGATTAGCGAGGATTGGTCATCGTATCGAGAGGATGATGTTGGAAAGGCAAGATATGTGAGGGATATGGTTCTTGACGAGGTTTGGTGGGATAAGATCAACTACATAATTGCTTTTACTTCTCCTATCCATGACATGCTTCGACGATGTGATACTGCTTCACTTGGTTTATGATTTGTGGGATAGTATGATTGAAAAGGTGAAAGGTGTAATATATAAAGAGGAGGGGAAGAGAAGGATGAGTGGTTTAGCTTCTATGACGTGGTTCATACCATTCTTGTCGATCGTTGGAACAAGAACAACACGCCACTTCATTGTATGGCACATTCTTTGAATCCGAGGTAACTTTCATGCTATTATAAGTAAAGTTTAAATCTGAATTTGTTAGTAGCAAAGTGTGAATCTGAAAATTTTTTAATTTTATTTTTTTAACGTGTTTATGAAGGTACTATAGTGATGAATGGCTTAGTGAGGATCCCAATCGTGTTCCTCCTCACAAGGATTCCAAAATTTATCTTGAAAGGCAAAAAGGCATCAAGAGTTCTTTCCAAATCCGGTAGATCGTTCAAAGGTCAATACTGAGTTTGTCCAAGATTTAATGTGTGCACCGCACAAGGAGTCCAAATTATAGTAGGGAATTGTGCTTCTATCAATTGCCCGTCGCCTTGCAATTAGGAGCATCGTTCGTAATTACTTGGACAATATTTTCGGGGCCCATGTCATTAATCACCTCCTTGAACAAAGCGGCAATGAAAAATTTGTCCTTAACTTCCCCCGAACAATCCACCGCCTTAAGAAACATAGGCCCACCTTCTGTTACCGCCATGCAATTAGTTATCGGCCTCCTTTGCGGGTCACTCCATCCATCCCTCACAAAACTCACGCCCTTTTCCGTCCATGAGGCTCGAATAGGTTGCAACAAATTTTGGTTATTTGCCTTCTCCTTTTGTAAAAGAGTTGTCCTCAACAAGTTGTAACCCAGAGGCAAATAACCCACAAGAGAGTTAGAGGCGGCAAATGCATATGAACTCACGTAGTATAGATTCCTAGCTAGGTGAAATTGCAAACACTCGGAATAGTGCATCCTAGCAATCTCGGAGTGCAAGCGATCTCTTTTAGCAATATTAAAGGAATCCATGATTGGATTGCTTCCTTCTTGACTCCCATTGGTATTTCAACTTGTATCACCCTTTCGCTTCTTAAGGGGAATACCGCTTTGCAAAAATTTGCTTGTTCCACCCAAAGAGCTATTTGGTGGAAAAGGAGGAATCCTTAGAGCACTTTGCTTTGCTTTCTCAAGCACATCATCCTCTAATATTTGCATTTGGTTGAAGTCACTAGGTGTCACTTTTTTACATGGTTCAATTCTCGTTCCCTTAATCTTCAACAAATGAGCCCTAACCCGAGTGTATGAGCTATTAGAAGCCTTGCCACAAAGATTGCACTGCCATCTCATATTTCCAATTCCTTTACCATCCTTTTCAAGCCTAGTCACATACTTCCACAATGATTTTGTCGAATCATCACCAAGACCAGAACTAGGAGTAGCAATACTATCAGCAGTTGACATATTTGACATTAAAAATTAACAATGCCTCAAAGTGAAAAAGATGAAACAAAATGTTAGACATGAAGCAGATATAATCACTGAACCACTGCCTTAATTTAAGCCTTTTAAGTCTTTAACACAATTAAAATACACTGTCACAAATTGGTTCCAATTTACTGTGATGTGATAAGTGAGACTAGAAATCCACAGAAGTGAGACTACTATAATACTATTGTTCCAATTTAGAAACACCTTGGCTTACAATCCACACGTCCAAAGCTAACAAAAAAAAAAAAAATTGAAGACAGAGAGTCGATCAGAGATATACAATCGAAGAAATGCTGTCGGAGGTAAGTAGGGTGGTCCCCGATGGTCGCGGTTGTTCGCTGGTGTCGTGCATGGTCGCGGGTGTTCACTGGGTGTCGCGGTTGGTTGCCGGTGTCGCCAGATGGTTGCGAAGACGATGCCGTCGCCGCAGCCGCTGCTATATCTCTTCCTCTCTATCAGACTCCTCTGCCCTAATTTTTGGTGAGTAACATATATTGCTTTTATGTTTTCACCCCCACAAATAACAAGGTGTTATGTTTTAACCCCCAAAATATCTTCCGAAAATTATGTTTTTGACCCATAAGTGTCGGATCTGCACCCGAACCGTATCCCATCCCCACCTAAAATTCAGTAAATAAATAAAAGGAAAATAACGGATGCGCACCCGACACGCAGCCGAGGCGCACCCGACCCTGATACTTCCCGCCCTTTTGAAGCACCCGTGCTTCATAGGTGAGCAATAATGGAATAATTCCATCATAGAAATAGGGGACAGAATGCACATGGATATAGTAAGTCTGGCTTGGGCTGCTTTAATGGTAGTCTTTACATTTTCCCTTTCGCTCGTAGTATGGGGAAGAAGTCGACCATAGAGGTACTACTAGTTGAGTTGAGGAATCAAACTTTATCAATATCAATTCCTTTTTAGATTGTTCTGCAACGCGTTTTGAACTTGTAAAAAACATCTTCATTTCGAGATTTCATTGAATTCCAGTGGAGTAATGTATTATATCACTAATACTCTTTCGATCGAAGAGATATTTCAAGGATTCCGCTGTTTGTATTTGGAAAGGAAAAGGATACAGATGATTGGAAATTTATTCCAACCTAATTCTTACTAAATTTTCTAGTTCACTGAATAGGTTCTTACCAGAATTATAGATGGATACTGAGGAAGACCTGGCCTCTTTTTTTTCCTTTCCCTCTTTAACTGTTCAAGGAGGAAGTCCTTTTTTTTTTTAGTGTATACGCTTTGAAGTCATTACATTTTCCAAATTCTAGCTCCTAAAACGTGGCTCTGGGATTCTAGCATGCTGAAGACGGCAATTCCAACAATTTTAAATGCGTCGCATCACTGTGAGGCACGTAGTGAGAAAAAAGGAATCAAGAAACACTACACACATAAGCTGTGTGAAGCGGGCTAGTATCGTGCAATTTAAGTAAGAAGTGATATTATCGGGCTATTATCGTGCGGGCTATTATCGGGCTAGTATCGTGCAATTTAAACACTACACACATAATTCTGCTCCGGCCAAAAAAAATTCCCAGATCCTAACTCCCAAAATGTGGCTGTGGAACTCAAGCATGTTGAAGATGGTAGTTCCAGCAATCTTAAATGCTTCAGGTCACAGTGAGCCACGTTAAGTGTGACTGATTAGGTCGATGTGCTGCTGCGCAAGGAGAGATACAACAACTGTGGATACGCCCTACAAAGTGATAGTGTCTCCAAAAAGGAAAAGGTGGCTGGACATCAGTTAAGTCGATTTGGTCATATCCAAAATTTTTCCTTCTGATGCTCATGTAAGAAGTGACTTCTGGCAAGTTGATAGGGTAAGACAAAGTGCGGGTAGACCTAAAATGACATGGGAGAAGTAGAGAAGTAGTCAAAAAAGACTTGATTGTCAGGACTTCTGAGGGGGGAAATGGAAGAAAAGGATTCATGCAGCCGACGCAACTAATTTGGACCAAAGGGCTTATGTGGTGGTGATGATGTTTAGTGAGCCACATAAATTGTAAGTGGATATAGATTCTGCAGCATTTTTTCTTTTAACCAGAAGCTATTGTTACATCATCTTGAATTCAGATGGAACCTAGTTGTTGCTGTTTCAATTATTTTTGTCAATCGTGATGTTAATTAATATTTTGAATCAGTTTGCTCCAGTTTTTTTGTCTTGTGAAACATACTTTTGTGGATCTGTACTTGTTTTTGGGATAATTACGCATGGTACTCCTATGTTTACGTTGGTAGAGGCCACGACCATATTCCGATTAAAAACCACACAGGAGCGATACGTGGCAATTTATTAGGAGCACTTTTGGCAAGCCAAGACAAAACAAAACGGATGAAAATTATTGCCTGCATTCTTTAATATAACAATTCCCTTCACATGCTACCTATTTTGCCCGTGGGCTGCACATCACCGTTGCTAGAACACGATTTATAACCTCCCCACAATTGACCTGCTTCCATCACCAGGCACCAGCTTACTTGACCCATGTGCCTAACCACAAGAATTTCGCTCATCCACAACAAGCACCATCAGCATTTACCGCTACTTTTGAGCACTAACCTGCTTCCAGAAATTTTCTTGCTTCACTACCAGAAGAGCCCAAGAGAGAGAGTGGCTGGAGGACGAGCAGAGGGAAGGCAAGGATCCAGGAGAAGTATGTATTGCATGGCTTGAGAGTAATGAGGGTCCAAACTCTCTTCTATCTAAGCAAGGGGTACATAAAGTCCTCTCACGTGGGCCTACACGTGGGGAGCTAGCCATGGGCACACGTGCCTGGTGTCGGGTATGACATTTGTAGCGCTATTGGGTATGGCAAATATATGGTGATCATCCTGCTGCTCTAGTTATCTTAAATGTACACTACCTAGCTAGGATGCCACGTGATACAGGGCCAAGCTACGGCTAATTGTAGGGCACGTAGCATAACTATGTTCCTGATGGATACCCCACTGGCCTACCGAATCACACCCTCTCTGGAGCACCTGTAAATAGACCACGGCATGACATGGCCTGACGAGGCGCTTATTTCGCGGGGGGTAAATTTTCCAACATCTATGGCCACTATATCGCAAATGTACCCCATGACACATCGAGGCAACCACTGTCACCCCTTCTTGAGACCAGTAAAATAAATTGCATTACAGATTGAAGGCGGCATTACAGACTGAAGGCGGCGATGCAGATTGAAGGCGGCTATGCAGTTCCAGTGGTGTTGGTATGCATCAGTTTACTACAAAGCAACTTGATCTGGGCTTGAATCTCATTGTTTCTTTTTCGAGATCTGAAATTGGCTGTAGTGATTGATTCTGAATGAATATCTGGGCACATTGATTTGGTTAATTCTAAGTTCAAATTCGGTGAAGATGCTAGTGGATGAGGTCACTTTTTGCGAGGACTGGTGGTGGCGATGTATGTGACTTAAATTGAATTGTTATGTCGAAGGATGGAGGTTGATGAGGATTGTCAAGATTGCAAAGGAAGTGGTCCTGGTAGTGTTTACTGAGGAGAGGAGAGATAAGGAGCATTAGTATCAGCTTTTGGTGGTGGTGGTTTGATCATGTGCTTTGCCCATGGTATCCTAAGAAATTTGCCACGTCAATCTGGCAAGTTTTCTTACAGGAATATGGTTGTGGAGTATTAGGTACATCACTTAAGAAAGTTTGTGGTGCTCGATGGTAACATGATGCTTAATGGTGCCAGGCTCTACCATGGGTAAACTGGGTACCAAGCGTAACTATCGCTGCTTTAGTTACATATTCATGGTTTCTTCTGGTTTGTGGTGTGACCATTGGGAGCGGGGTGGGGGGGGGGGGGGGGTGTGGCGGCTTCGGATATGTTGTGACATGCGAAGTTTTAGTTCAATGGTGTAAACAAGAATGTGGTTTTTAGTGGAGTAGATAGTGTGGGTTCCTCGAGGTGCAGAACAGGCAGGACCTACTCACTCTTGCTCGAGAGTATTTACTTTGTGCTCAAAATTAGCTTTCGAAAAAACAAAAACATTGGTGTTTAATATTTGTTTGATCCACCAAAATTTGTCCTTGGTGTTACTTTATGTTTATTTAGATCTATCAGCCTCCTGATGTTGTAGTCTTGCATATTCATGTAGTATATTTAGTCTTCTTGGAAATAGCATAGCTACTCGTGTAACTAAGAAGACAACTCTTGTGATTAATATAATTTTCCTGGTTAATCAAGAAGTATAAGTTCTTAACCCCTATGAGGTCGGAATGTTTGGTCTCCTGTGGTATATTCATTACGGATAATTATTAGAAGTACTACTAGTTGAAAATCATTATTAGATTATTCTCGCCTCCTCACTCGCAGATCCTCTTATAAATGCAGCTGCACCAGCGAGTGACATCTGAAGATTTGGAATCTGCAGGGTTCACCCAGGACAATGTTTAGGAAGCTGATCAGCAAACACAGTAACTCCCGCGTACTCCCCACGCGCGCACCTCCTACCATCCCTCTGCTTGATCAAGTTTTCCTTCAATTTATTCGGCTCGACTGGCGTTGGGAACTAGGAGATCGACTTGCCCAAGTTCTGCTTAACCTTTCTCTAGTAGCTTATTAATGGTGAATATTGGAGAGTAAATGCACTTCGTGTAAGAGAAAAATTGCTCCCGATTCCAACCCTGTTTCAAAACTCTAGTGATTAACAGGTTCTAATTCTTAGGTGGGTATTGAGTTTCCCAAATATTTGTTGTCCATACAGAGTATGGTGTGTTGGTAGAGGTTTCACTTGTAGATCCTGGAAAGAGGGAGACTTGCCAATCCTTGGAGATTAAATGCCAGAACAGTTCCTCATGCATACCCGTTTGAGGTCGACTTTTTGCCCTTTTCAGACTTAATTTTTTGGAAAAAATTTGGCTGCTACCCCGGTTAGAGAAATCTTTTTTCTACCCCTTTTATAGCGACAATCAATTGTCTCTAAATGTTTCTATTGACTTTTATTTAGTGACGCTAAAAAAGTGCAACTAATAATTGTCGCTGAATGTGTTAGAAGAAAAGTAACTAAAAATATTTAACGACTATTAATTATTACTATACACGGAGTTAGAAGAAAATTCTTACGATCTGATTAGGAGTCAAATTTTATTCATTTCATACGAATGTCTAATTCAAACAATCGTACTTGTCCACACCACCAAGCCATCATAAATCAGATGCAACATTGCCTGGCCTCACACCAAAGAGCCATGCCTTGTACTTGAACAAGCCATTGAGGGAAGTCTTCATCAAATGCAAGCTTGTCTACTGCTCGAGTGCCTGTTCCCCGTTTTAACGGTACCTTAATGTGTTGCACGGGGTTTCCCTTGTCAAAAACTTTATGGCCTGTTTCTTCAGCATTTTCATTTTCTGTTTTTAAAATGACGACAACTAAACAAATGTGTGCATTTTTACCATTTTTTTTTATTCTGGAAACATTTCACTCAAATAGTTTCACCTTTTTTAGACCACTTCTTAAGCAATGTCAAGAAAAACGTCTTCACCGAGTTACTGTTCACCGAGTTACCCCCCCCCGGCGGCGTGTGATACTCATTTTATCTATGTTCCTTTCTCACACTAAGACACACTTCATATAATATCTTGACACGTGTTTCAGTTGTGGTACTTTGTAAGGGAACAAGAGTAGCATGATAAATGTTCGAGTGAATAGTAAGGAAAAATAAAAAAAAATATTTCCAAAAATGATAAACGTACACACGATTTAGCCCAAAAAGGTGATTAAAAACGAAGATGAAAATTGTATGAGTACACAAAGCACTCAAGAAGTAGTTAGAAAAAAAGTTAGTCAAAATTTTAAAAGTGTCCGACCATATTTCTTAACTGTATATAGAAATAATAATGAAAAAAAAAACACAAAACAAAACAAAAATGATAAACAAACTGAACAGTATTTTCTCAAAATCCAAAGTATAAGAACACGAGAAATCATTCGTGTTGCATTCCACGAAAATTACTTTCGTGGTGTGACGTAGTTATGATGAAAATATCCATAAAGTTTTTGAAGTAACATGTTCAAATTTACATCATTTTGAGGAATTTTTTTTTGTGGTGATAATTACAAACTAGTAAGTAAATAAAAGGATAAATTACACACAAAATCCCTGATGTTTGTCCTAAACTGCCTACAGCTCCGCTTAACTATTTTTATTACTCTAAATTATACTTTTTTATTTTTTTCCGTTCAAAGAATTAACAGAAATAGAAATAGGAAAAAGACGGTCCCTGATAAAAAAGTTTATTCCCCCTCCTCCCCCTTCTTTCACTCACGAAGCCAAGGCAAGCAGCGCCCTATCACAGTCACCGCCAGGCAGCTCCCTTGGAAAAACATCGGTGCCATACTATCGGTTACATTGTTGCCGTCAGTATATCATCATCGGCGTCAATGGAAAGCTTCTATTTGAAAAAAAAAGAGAGAGAAGCCTCAATCCATGACGGCGTCACAGCAACCACCCCAATCGGCGCCTCAGTAACCATCACGACTGGCCCCCCCGATCTGCTGTCCAAAGGGGCAACCACAATGCCTCATCCTTCTCCGGTCACCCACACCTCAGTCGGCAGCTCCACCGTCCAGTCAATAGAGAATTATAATATTAATACAAAAAAGAAAAAAAAAAAAAGACAGGAACATTGAAGACGGAGCATCACCGCCGCTACAACGGGCCTTCGGCCCTTCGCCGTCGTGGCTGGTACAACCGTCATCACCAAACGACGGTCTACGACAGCAACACTAAGCGGCCCATCGCCGTGGGTTTTGTGTAATACAATGACAAACCACCGGAAACGGAGAGCAATAAAAATAGTTAGGTAGAGCCGTGTGTAGTTTAGGACTAAGTTCGGGATGCCGTGTATAATTTATCCTAAATAAAACTACATAGTTAGTTCTGGAGGCAGAAAGCTTTTCGATAAACACAGGAAGACAAAATTCTTTCAAGACGCATTTTCCAGGAGTCATTTTCCGATGTTGAGCTGCGCCGAAAGTTGAGCTGTACGGCTGGGCAGCACTTCACAAATTGAAAGAAATGAGTGATGGATTCTTTGCGTGTTTGAATATGAGAGCCAGTTGGAGGTATCACTCCTCTCTGGCCACCATTCTTGAAAAACCAGCGGCATCTGCCTTTAAACCAACGGTTCCTTGTTAAATTACTTATTCTCTTCATAAAGCCTCATATGCCACTCGTTGGACACCCAAAAGAACCGACAGAAAAGAGATCGTGGAAAAATAGATGCAGCATTTTGTTTTCAATCTGATAAATATTTTTGTACGCTTATAAGGAATAAATTCTTGTAACGAAAGATGACCTAATTGTTTAGCTTGTGGACACGATTCGCTTTGCCGACTTGATTTTTTTGTATGTCGCGCTACGGATCACTGTTACGTACGGAGCAACATATACGTGGAGGCCGCACAACAAATATGTTCTCACATGGATTCATCACCATAATGCCCGGTCACAACCCGTCATTGTAAGAACAGTTTCTGTAAAATGAAACTTCCACACACGTCGATTACTCATCTAGCATCTCGAATTGTTGCGTAAAACTTGAGTGGGGTATTATGATTCCATATTTTTCACACGCCCGTCCCGTCCGACCCCACGCGGAGAGTGGCGTCGACAGGTATATAAATGCATGCAAGGGTTCTCTTGTGGCAAGACTTGTATACGTTTTCAAAATGGCACAAGACCAAACTACAGGCATTGTTCCAGATGAACAGAAGGAAACAAGAATTATTCTACCCAGAGAACTTCAGATTGTCTGGAGCAGTGATAACCGCTACTGGAAAATGCCAGATGAGTGAGTAGCTTTTCATTTGTTTCCTTTTGTACTCAATTTTGATCTCCATCTGATAGTGAATGATATTGTAAAGACTTATTGGCCTCTAATGATAATACATCTTTTTTGAGAAGAGATAGTTGCACCAATGATATTGTGCGCGTGTTTGTGTTTTATGAGAGAGCGAGAGCGAGAGGCAGCCACAGGGGTGGGGAAGATCTGGGTACTGGCAGTTTGTAAGTTTTGGGGTGGTCGGGGCAGCGAGGGTGGCTCGGTTCCATTGGTAGTGTCGGTGGTTTCATGCGGTCACCAGCGGTGGTGGATCGGACTGGTGCCGTGGTAGTTCGTGGCATGGGTTGGCAGGTGAGTGGTGGCAGTGGGGGATGACCTGCTGTGGGTGGTGAGTTCACCCATTGTGAGTTCACTCACGATGGGTTCATGGTTTTCTTATTTATCTTAGAAACAAATTGCAATTTCATGATTCTGTACTGTACTTTGGCCATCAAACCATTAAAGTTGATGACAAGGATCACAGGACAATTGTTAAATGATTATATTGAAATATCTGATAGATAGCAAACCGATTACTCTTTATCATTATAAGGTTTTACTAAATTCAATATACACCGATCGAGTTGCATCTCCTGATATACTGTAGGTCTCATAAATTTGCTGAACTACTACAAGTGATGTGGCTAGAAGTAACGGGCTCTGTCAACGATATAGACACCAGTAAATCATATGAAATCGGCTTCAGGGTGTCGATGACACCCGACGCATTTGGTTGGAAAGACAGCCCTGTCCATGTTATGGCCAAGTTCGGAAAAAAGGGAAATTACGTACGTCGAAAGATAAATTTATCATTGATCCGTCCCGACAAAGGAGTGGTTGAAATTCCAGGAACGTTGTCGATCGGGAAAAACCAGGCGCCAGCGGGTTCAACTCGTGAAACACTTTACTTCGGTATGTATGAGGTGTGGAGTGGAAAGTGGAAGGGTGGTTTGAATATTCACAGTGCATTTGTTAGGGAACAAGTGAAATCTTAGCTCCACTTTATTTTACGTCCTGTTATGTGTTTGTGTACGATAATATAAGGGAGTATTTCTAGCACGAGCTGCATTGTATACTAAATAAAAGGGGCGACCCTGAGTTTGTTTCACTTGAGAGTACACGAGTACCCGATTCTATAATATTGCCATGTCTCCATCTTATATGCAAACTTCTTTCTCTTCTATTTACTTGCATTAGTTTTATGGAACCTGATTCTATTAACATATGTTCGTTTTGCCAAGTCAAAGAAACCAAAGGAATAAGAACTCGTTATTTCAATTACATTTCCAATTTACTGCTTGAAATCACAAATAAACGTTAACAACAAGTGCAGCAATATACGCACCCTTTTGCGCGCACCCCTTTCCAAAATCCATTTATAGCTACGAGTAGTCTCCTTGATGGGATGGAAAAGACAGTAGCGCGAAGCTGGTAGTTGAGAGTAGAGCCTAGCCCTGCTCTTATAGCACGTCCGAGTCCGTCACAAACTCCTTAGCACAGCCTGTATCACTTTTCATCATCCTTATCTCGCACAACACCCGAGACATGAAGAAAAGGCACCATTATGGCAAGTGTAACAGTTAGCGGCCATTAGATAGGATTACAGACCGGCTTTGTTAAATCGAGCAACAACCGATCCGCTTTTCAGCAATCTGAGACATCGAGTTGCACATTATAACTATTAGATGAACTATTAAATACTATTACATTAGAGAAAACAATTATGAGAAGAATCACATACCTCTAAGATATCACATTTTTACCATATTCAGATCAATACGTTGAACGTAAATCATAATCTCTCTTTTTGTTGATCGACACACCTTTGCTTGAAAGACACATTATTTGCTTGAAGGTTGCTGGAGGAATAATTAAAGTGAGAAAGCAGATTCGTAAAAAAGCATGAAATAATGCAAGGAAACTCATCTTAATGCATCAAGTAATTAAGGTTTACAATGCATCCCTAAAACATCCACCATCCCTGCACCAAACCATGGTTATCCTTGCCGGTTAGAGTTTCAATGAAGAGGAGGTGAGTTACAAAAATGGGGCCTCTATGTGTTACGAAATCGCTCTAGATAAATATGTATAGAACACGATAACCAAACAAGAGAACACAAGAAATATGTGAGAACTCAAATCTACTTTGCAAAAGTCAGATTTACAACGCTCCCTCACGTGTATCTCTCAATTATTTTCTTACTCAAAGAAGAACTATTCTTTCTTCATTGTTTTCCTACTAAAAGAAGGACTCTTCTCTCGTGCCCTTAAAAACAATACAAGACACCTTACTTATACTTAGAGATAAGGAGAGATCTTCTTTCTGCAACCAATGTGGGACAAAATGTCATATATACTCAAGATCAAGTTGCAATCTTCTTAGAGTAATTAATATTTGACATAAGTACAAGACATATATCAACACTATGTATGGCCAACATCTATTTCATAAAGAGTCTCTGTAGAATGTAGGGAAGAAAATGGGTTAGGCATGGGAGGTAGAGGTGGTGGTGGAAGTAGAAGGAGATGGCTTCGGTCCAAGGGTAACCCTAAAAAGATACATGTTAACAATTGGCTATGATTGCAATACATGGTAAACTTGGGAATTTTGAGAGCTAAATAGTAAATATTTGAGTTTTAGCTGTAATTTTTGAGAAAAAACAGAAGATTTTGAGTGCAATTTAGCCGATTAAGAACAAAATTGTCGCTAAATAATTAAATGACGAATTCAAAGATCTACTTAACCAATGTAGTAAACAAGTATAGGACATAGCCTTATAATCGAATAACACAAAGATAATGCTTAGAATTAAAATTAATAAATTCAAAAGTCAAAGTATCTCCTTAAACAATTTATACTAAGCTTTAAATTGCTAGATTCGTGTTCAATCACACCACCAGATAGCTTAGGATAGCCTTAGAATTTTGTTTTTTTAATTTTTTTGATCAAAATCTGTATTTCTAATACACAAATATGTGGCATTAAATCGAGACACATGATATAATTTGATCTGCGCCGCCTCAAAATTGGACAATAACGACTTCAGAATAAGGACATAGAATCATATTTTACCCAAAGTACAAAACATACTAAATGAAATATTGTAACTTCCAAAAATTTGTTTTAACCTAAGCAATACATTAAATCATTAGGGTTAATTTATATTACTAACCCCTTCTTATCACGATCAGACATAAAAGATATAATTTTGGAATCTATGAATTACGTCCTAACATATCATCTGACATGCTTATCATAACATCATATTATACCTGAACTAGTATAAAAAATAGTGATATGCACCACATATATTATAGAGATAATTACAATAGTGTCCCTGAGGTTAGGGTGATATTACAAGCGTGTCCATTAGTTTGGACAAATTATACTTGTGTCCGTTGACCAAACTGAATCTTAAAAAATTTAATGAGTTTAAGAAAATGACATTGTTACCCTTAAATTAGAATGTTATTTTCTTCCAAATGCCATTACTTTATCTTAAAATAAAAAAGAAAATGAACTTTACCGTTTACTCTTCCTCTCCCCCCCAACCGTTGCACCCCTTCGCCGCCCGTCAGCCTCCCCTCCCCCCGATGTTGCACCCCTTCGTCGCCCCCACTCTCCCCGTCTGCCTCCCCTTCCCCTTCTCCGTCGTAGCAACCACCCTCCCCTACCGCAACGACCTTCCCCCATCCCCGTCACCAATCTCTCGTCCTCTCAGATTCAAACCTAAAAATTACAGAGGGGCCTGTCGCAGCTCCAAGAGGATTTTGGCGTCGAATTTTGGCTTTGGCAATAGGGTTTTTGCTCCGTTTTCTGTGTCTAGGAGGTGGGCCGCAGGTGACGGCGAATCAGTCCGACCGGCTGAGTAGCATTTTAGGGGCGGGGGGTGAGGGAAGGGTTGGCGACGTTGACTATGGCTACTTTAAGTCTTGATCATCATTATCCATGTTAACGCAGACATGTTGAGATGCAAGTTTAAGGCTAGATGAGTCTAACTCACTAAAATAATCAAAGGCCCATGCTGCTTCACCTGCATTAAACTCCTCGCTGCCTTCACAATATCCAGTCCCTTCACCTGGCCCCAGACGAAACTGAGATGTGCTTAATTGTTGCTTCTCAGTTCACCGTTCTGATGAAGAGATGAGTGAACCAATCAAATTTTCAAAACCCGAATTTTTAAATTAGGGTTTTGAAAACCTAATTTGAAATTTGGGGTTTTATAAACCTAATTTAATTAGGGTTTTTATGCAAATTCTAAAAAATCCTAATCCTAATTTGAACATTTAAAAATATTAGTATATGTTGTAAATGACAGTATTGTCATTTTGAAAATACGTAACGATTACATCATAAAAAAATACACTTTTTAGAAGGAATCATAACGGATGGACACAAGTGTTACAAAATTAGTATTTTTGGTCACGATATGTTACATTTTGAAACTTAATGTCCTTGACTGTAATTACGCCCTAACCTCAGGGACACTGCTGTAATTATCCGTATATTTTATTAAGCAACAGTAGCAAGTATAGAATAACATATATAGTATTCAGTATTTTCCATACACTTGTAAATCCTTTAATACTGAGAAAATAAGTGAAGGTTGATCAATTATATTAATTCACTCAATATCTTTCTCTACCTCCGGAATGAACTGCTTATTTTGTGTGGTAGTGCTTGAGATATACCATATGTGAGGACAGATAAGGTTTTTTGAAACTAAAGATTATGTATAAGCAATGACTTTTGAATGCGAATGTGAAATGTTCCACCATTTCTTAATCACACTTCTAGTTATTGTTTAAAATCTAGCTTTACACGTTTTGCTATTTAAAAAGTTACGCCAATATTTGTTTTTTTTAAAGTTGTTATTGACAATATAAAACAAAAACTTACGAAAGACAAATATCTATGTCCTGTTATTAAATTCATTCACTGTTCTTTCAACTTGCAACTAAAAGAAATTTATGACAAACATACAAGTGCAAATAGCCTTGACAATCTAATCAAGCTTTCAGTCTTGATATCATATTATATATGAGAGTATACAATGTTTTGCCGTATATCATCATTTTATATTTATTAATTATTCATTTTTTGAAATAGTGATCCGTGGCGCGACACAAATGATCTATGCCATTTTGTTGTTTCAAACGAAATAAACTCTTAACCTAACTTTCACATAATAACCAAACTTTTTAGCCGCGAGAATGAAACCCCGATTACAAATTTGCGGGAGCTACGAGACTAGGCTTTCAAGGGCTACATGTTCGACCATCGAAGGAGCCAAAATAATTACAGAGCTTTGTGAGTTGCTGGAAGCGCTTACAAATAAGCTAACCTAACTAATACCTCTAACGTGACTTCAGTTCTGTAGATGCTTGCCAAAAAATGGGACTAATCTACTAAAGTTAGTCGCGAGTTGTACTACCATTATTTTTTATACTGAACCACAACTATTTCTACAGACAATTTTTATTTACAATAACTGCAGATTCAGCAAAAGTAGTATGCTTTTTAAAATTCACTTGTTTATTGTCTTATAATATATTGTATAATTAATACGCTTTTTAAAGCTTTCATAAGACATTTTATCAACTCACAAGTCTCACCCGAGTTTGGTTTGGGTTCAAATGTTAACTAGAAAAATAGGTACGGCTATTTACGCACCTGTTTTGACTACTTTTGAACACCTTTCAGAAATTACTATAAAAAATGGCATTATAAAAAGCAAATACAGAATAGATCTGACAAATGAATAAATCCACCGAGTACGAGTAAAAATACGGCCGGGTACGGGTAAAACTGATTCAGGTAAATTTTACTCGATTTTTTCTTGGTAGAACTTTTTAGTGTCCGTATGCTACCAAGGCAGGTCGGGTATTACCCGCGGGGAAATTATTAAATTTACATTTTTTATTAACAGATATTAATTGAACTATTTATTTTTAAAGTATTTTTTCTTTCTTTTATATTACAACTACAATCACTTTCTAGTCTAATTTCTACAATTCACTTGGGAAGTGATCATCTAAAATTCTCAATTCTCAAATCCAACACAATCACTCAAAGTCTTTGAACACAATAACTCCAAGTCTCTGAACACAATAACTCAATAAGCACAATATCTCAACAAAAAATATAAAAAATTACCTACAAATTAATTGCTACTTCTGAAGTAACAAAATACTTAAATACATACAGAAAATAAACACAAATAATACAAATAGATCTGATTGGAGAGAGGTGGCGGCAGAGCGATCAGACACGACGGTGGCGGCAGAGCAGCGGATCTGGATGATGGGACGTCATAGACTTGATATGGAGTAGCTTGTTGTCAATGGAGTTGACCGGTGGCTGAGAGACGTCGACCGTCGTGAGAGAGTGACACCGACCATTGTGTGGGAGAGAAAGAGTTCAGAGGGAGGAGCGATACAAGAGAAGATGAAAGAGAAGAATGAGTGAATAAAACTCTAACACTTCATTATATAGTATAAAAAGTCGGGTAGCCCGGGTAAACTGTATCTGACCCGGACCCACCGAAAAATTACGGTCTGCTTGGGGTACGGGTTTAATTTCAATGGATCTTCAAAATAGGTACCCGTCCCGGGTTTTTTTGGGGGATATGAATCAACTTACGGGTCCGAGTCTTTTTTTTGCCAGGTTATCAGAAAGAATCATGAGCCTCAAACATATCCCAACTTAACGTACCCAAATTAGTAAATGTACATAAATAAGCATATCTCGTTTTCTTGAATGATCGAGAAGGCACAAGTATTAGAATTCCTACTCTCTGAGGCGATTTTCTTAGGGGGAAACAGTAAGAATGATTCATAGTTCTTTGAGATGATGTGCAAAGAGCCAAAAAAAGAAAGTGTAAATGGCTCCCATAAACAAACACTGAAGCCTTAAAATTAAGAGCAAATCCCAAAATTGTACCCTGAAGTTTACATTTTGTACAATTTTAGTACCTAAGTTTGAAAATGCGTCAAAGAAGTATCCAACTTTGAAAAAGCGTACCAAATTGATATCTCGTTGACGGACGACGGATGCCGTTAAAAAGTTCGAGGGGTAGGATCGTCAATAATAGAAAAATATATCTAAAAAATACGCTGATTTTCAAAGAAATACCTAATTTTGAAAAAGTGTATTAAATCAGTACTTCAATTTTTTTGTCTTCCTTAATTTAATCAAAACAATCTGTGTGTGTGTGTGACCAATTTATACCTGTTACCCGTCACCCTCATTATCACCATCACCCACCAAAACCACTTAAACACCACACCACCACTTCCGTCACCTAACACCGCTGTCGACCACTGCGTGTCACCTCCGCCATCACAAAACCAACACTGCCTTCATAAACCCAACACCCGTGTGGCCATCACCATCACAAACCCATCACCACCACATCTCAAACCCAACACCGTCGACCACCTAGCTTACATTTCCAACACCATCGCACACAAGGTTTAAAGCAAAATACATACATTTTGGAATGAAATTGGTAGGTGCCTTGTCTCCCCCGAATTCACTCCATTATTAAAGTTCTCCCAAATCCCCAAATCATCTCAATCAGTACTATTCAAACTCTCCTTACAACGAAGCCACGAATTCTACAGAACTGTCACCCGAAAGTAGAAGATTGTGCAAAAATGTTATGTTATCACGAGTACCCAGTTTTTGAAACTTGGTGCTCATTCAACTGGTGGTGATGATGCCGCTGTGTAAGAGTTATGGTGGTGGTGATGTCAAGTTGTGGTGGTGTTGCATGCGTCGGCAATGGCTGGTCTTGGGTTGTTGAAATAAGCCCCAGTGGTGATTGGAGATTGATTTGAACGCCAGAGGTCAGGAACAATCGTGGTAAATAGATCGATAAGTAATGGCGGTCGCTAGATCGTGGTGATGGTGGTGCGTTCACCGGGGTGGGAAGGGCAATGGCTAGATCAGTGGTGATGGGCTGGGTCACTGATATAAGTGGTGGTTGTGGCAAGATCAGTGGCGATGGCGATGGGTTGCCGGTGTGGACGATGAGGAGGACTAGTGATTACGGCGGTGGCGCCAAGATGACAGGAAAATAGTGGCTTATATGGTGGGTGAGGGAGGGAGAGAGAGAGGGAGGGGGAGAGAGAGAGAGAGAGATTTAACAATTATTAAGTAAGATAAAAAAATCTATTTTTTAATGATTTATTAATGAAGATAAAAAATATCAAACGATTAAGATAGTGCTACGTGTTTTTGAGATATATTTTTAATGATTAATTAAGTAACATGTATAAATTCGTCAGAGAGAGAGTTTTTCTTTTGATTAAATTTATGAAGACAAAAAATCGAGGTACTGATTTGGTACACCTTTTCAAATTAGGTACTTCTTTAAAAATTGGCGTATTTTTTAGATATATTTTTCTGTTATTGACGGTCCTACCGTTTAAATTTTCAATGGTATTCGTCGTCCGTCAGCCGATGTACTGATTTAGGACTTTTTTTAAAGTTGGGTACTTATTTGGCGCGACTTCAAACTTGAGTACTAAAGTTATACAAAATATAAACTTTGAGTACAATTTTTGGATTTGCCCTAAATTGAATAGCCTACCCAATGACATTCAATATCATTTCGTAAAAAATGTGAGAGTAATTTAGCACTTTGGTTGGTCAAACATATTTATCTAAAAGTGTTTAAAAACATAGACCACAGAAGTATGGTTTACGGTGCGGTCTATGTTTATGCACTTTTTTGCTTTTGGAGGTATTTTGAACACTTTGTTACTTTTGCCAAACATGACAAATTAAGAACATGTGTTTAAACTGGTCGTCTTCTACAAACAATCTCAAACACTAAGTCAAAATGTGGGGAAAAAGAAAAAAAAGACTAAAAAGAACTTGTTATATCAATTACGTTGTGGTATTCACTCTTGACATCACCAGAAAAAAAAAAAAAAAAAGCTAAATAGAGAAACAGGTGTGGCTATTTACGCGTCCTTATGCACCTCTTCTAATTAATGATTAATGATAGTCGGGACCTAATCTGGTTTTATAGCCCTATATTGTAGAGTTCGGACACAACAAACTTTTTAGGGATAAATTATATCAATTTCCTCCATCCTTGTTTTGTACAACAGCTAAAGTATAACTAAGATGTACCATTATCTCTTGTGTAAAAATAAATGCCTCTATATCTACCCGGTTTATAAAAATTAACATGTCGGGCCTCATAGGACATGTTTTACATAAAAGAATCACAAACCTCAAACATATTCCAACTTAAGCCCTGTTTGTTTCACGAAAAATGCTTTATGAAAAACGCTTTCTGGAATATGCTTTCTGGAAAATAGCATTTCCTAAAAACATTTTCAAGAATTTCATTTTTTGTTGTTTAAGTGTCGTGCAATGATACAAATATTTATACACAAAAGGATATATTTTTTTTACTATTTGGGTATTATTTCGTGTGTGGGTGAGTGGGAGGGGTGTGTGTGTGTGTGTCAGGGTGGGTGTGTGTGTGTGTATCGGTGCGTGTGCGCGCACGCGGGCGTATGTGTGTCAGTGCGCGTGTGGGTGTGTGTGTGTCGGGGGGTGTGTGTGTGTGTGGGTGTGTGGGTATGTGTGTGTGCGTGTGTGTGCGCGCACGTGTGTTTGTGGGTGTGTGTGGTGGGGTGTGCGCGCACGTGTGTGAGTGTGTATGTTTAGTGGTCCGGAAAATGACTTACGAAATTTTAAAAGGTAAGTGATTTTTTCGGCATTTTGTTCCTCAAAATGAGTGTGATTGGAAATCTTTTCCCTTGAAAAACCTTATGCATACACCAAACACCAGAAAACCTTTTCCAGAAAATGATTTCTAAGCACCTAATACCAACAAATACGAAAAATCTTTTCTGGAAAACGTTTTCCGTGAAACAAACAGGGCCTTAATGTACCAAATTAGTACATTGTACGTGAATCAAGAACATATCTCACCCTCTCGATTGATCGAGAAGGCACAAGCATTGGAATCCCGCTTTCTAAGGTGAATTGCTTTGGAGATATGAAGGATGATTCCTACACCTTTACTTTAAAATATAGATTACTTGATTGAAGGTGGCTCAAGGAATAAAGTGACAAAGCAGATTCGTGAAAAAAGCAAAAAACAATGCAACTAAACTCATCCTTATTGCAAAAGTAAAAGATTACAAGTCCTTCCACAAAGATGCTGCAGTGTCACAAAAGAATGTTGTAGTCATCCAAACCAACTTCATTGCGTTAAAAGTGGAGAAATCCAAGAGAAGGAAAAACAATGCTTACCCTTTCCAACTACTACTACTGTTGAATCTCAAATTTTGAGAACACTATTTCTTATTTCCCTTTTTTTTTTTTTGGTTTTTAATTTTAACAACAAACCAAGTTAGACTATCTCAACAATAAAGCAAGAAAACATTGGGATTTCGTGCTTTTACCTTTAGTAATATTTCGCGCTAATTTTCCTTGGTTAGGAGAAGCACCCGTTTTGACTGGACGTGTCAATGTTCAGATGAATGCCAAAGGAGATGTAACCCAATTTTTGTACGAGTAAAACCATAGATATATCATACATGTGAATACGTATGGATTGAAGCGTGGAGGCGAAACTGTTAAAACGTTCAAAAAATTCCTTTCACAGTTAAAACTTCTAGCTATATTCAACATATACATAACCGAGACAATCAAAACCTTTATTTATCGGTAAACAAAAGAATAGCGCTGATAAAGTAAGTAATAATAAGAGTCTGTCAAGTCAGCATTTTGGCATTACACTTTTCAAGGGCCATTTGGCTTTACAATTTTGAAGATATACAAAACCAGAGTCGTGACATCCCGTGACTCTTAGAAATTCTAAACACAATAATGCAGAGACAACCGGAAATAAAATCTTCAAGCGACCGTAAAATTTGAGGGCAAATCCACCACCCTATGAAATTCAGATAACAAAACAAGGGGGTCGCCATCTCACAAGATCCGCAACATTTCACCGTCATATCAAGAAACCATTTAAATCGTACCGTTAAGGGGAAGGCGAAAATAAAAAAAGCACTACAGGAGGCAAAAATCAAAATAAAGGATCCTAGGCACCCCAGCCCCACCCTCGAACCTCTATACCCATATGAGATCCAGACCTCAGCCCAACCCCAACCCACTTGAGGCCCTATCACAACATTAATAGCCCAAAGAATAACTATGTAAAATTTTAGAACATCATAAAAATACCGGATTGAACTACCTTTACAAACATTTATAATTTCACAAAATGATCTCTAAGTGGGGGAAGATGATAACTCCAATCCCAGTTTCGACTTAGCCCAATCCAAATTGACTTTCAATGGCAGCTGCAATTGTTGTTGTTTAATCCTGTAGTAACATGGAAAGAACTAAATCATTAAGAAGTAAGATCATCAATCCAAGTGGTCTCTTATATTCCAATCTATCTCAATGGTCGTCTATCTCATGCATCACGTCTGCCACTTGGAAAGTACTTTGGTCTCTTTCTTTAACAAAGTAAAGTAATGGCTTTAATGTTGTCTAGCACACCCAATCTTTGTATCAATCTTTAACACAGAAAATGAGAGTTCTGATCTAGCAAATAAATGGTGCATGTAACACCCCTCGGTTGTTCCTTGCCTACTCCATCCTCCATCTACAAGTCCACCACATATTCTCCTCAGTACAAGCAACAGTGTCCTGATCGAAATATGAATTCCACACAACAAAATGGTCACACCAGTCCCCACTGGGAAGGCGTAAGTAGTAACTGTTCCAGTCACATTCTGATTTTGATTGCCTATTATTCTCTCTCACACGATGCGCGGGCACACACATTCCATTACTGATAGCTTGTCATCCTCCCTCACACCGTGGAGGCACGCCCACGCGCACGCGCACGCGCACATTCTTCTTTTAGCATCTTATGTGATCTTGTTTAAACTCTCACGTGGCAACCGTGACAATTATCGCGAGGAAGCCACACACCCACTGCATTGAGGGATATGGTTCTTCCCCATTGATCACCATCGCCATACAAAACCTCATTCTTGCTGTAGCCATTGATCATGGCTTGTTTGGAGTTGCACATTTCTATTGGGGCGACACCACTTTAGCTGCATGTGCATCAGAGCTTGTTTGCACAATTGTTGGAAATTAGACATCCTACATATTGGCGTTAACTTATTATTCTCCGAGAGTGATTAACACCATCTCCTTTTCTCGTAATTATGAACAGAATCGCTCGTACATGAATGATTCAGATTCTTCAGGATCATACAGAATCCCTGCCAGAGCGCTAAGCATCACTTGGGGCAATGATCCTCGTTATTGGCAATGGATAACACTTGGAGAAGATGAAACCCAGTAAGTACTGCTGTTCCTACCTTTTCAAGTAGATATTCAGATATCCAAGTTGCACTTCTGGAAGTACTACTAGCCATTAGTTCTGTGAGAAACATTTTCTGCAGCGACAGAAGAAGTAGCAATCTTGCCACCCCTGTTAAGAAAGAGTACCAAAAGTGACACTGGCGATCTTTACTGTCACTTTCCCCTCAAATTAGTGATTAGAACGATAGTCGATAGCATCTACGCTGATTTCAAAGGAGTTCTTATCCAGAATTTTCGTGAATTTCGTCAGTTAGGAGCATGTGGCACAAAATACGTGTCGACTCCTCACTTACGGCAAATAGGACTTCTGAAAAGTATCCCATGTAGGATGTGAAAATAGACATTACGCACGCTGGTTTTTACGAGCATGATTGTGCTCGACCCAAACATTTTCCTTCAACATTGAGATGATTTAGACCATAAATCTGATTCTTTCTTTTTCGTGATGAGCATCCAGGTTTAGCGAAGGTGCAATGCTCCAACAAGTGAACTGGATTGAAGTCACCGGGAAAATAAATCTCTTGCTGTTCAAAAAACGAGTGACTACGACCTACATGATACACTATATCGTGAAGTTTCAGGTAGATGCATTTGGTTGGCATTCTGCCCCAATCAAGTTTAAGGTGAGAGTAAACGGAAAAGAGGTTTTTTGCCATAGCATGATACTTGAGTCCTACCGAGTGAAGCCCGACGTCTGGCAAGAGCTTCCCGGAGGAGAGTTCTCCGTCCCAAACAGTATTACCGGAGGAAATGTGGAGTTTGGCATGTTTGAAGTGGAGTCTGACTGGTGGAAGGGCAGCATGGTTCTCGCAGGGATCAAAATTAGCCCAAAAACACCGTAGGTAGCAGTGTTTACCAGACTCTGCAATGAATTTTCACTATGTATAGGCTGTGTGGTCAGTGTTTCCCCTGACAAATTCCTTTGGTTTCAAGAATGCTAATATACATTGGGTGAAAGTGCCTCTGTCGTTACCGCAAGTACTACTTTTTTCTACTTTGACAGCGCTAAATACAATCCTTTTGCTATAGACGCACCTAGTGACAAATAAGTTTCACTATCTGCTTAATGGTTCAGTCTTAAACTGCTAAGGAGCAAAGGAAGACTACTTGCAGAATTTTGCATTGCAGAGATCTGCTAACTGGTTTAGACCTCAAAGAAGTAGCGCTATCAAGTGACTAACTTGGCTAATCAGTAACAGTCAACTCTAAATCTTTTACAGTTCCAAGCCTCGAAATCCAGCTTAGGCAGTTGACAGTTGTTACTTCAATTTATTTTTATTTTTTTGGTGCAAAGGTGTTACTTCCAAGTCCTTTGCCTCCATCACTGATCCTTTTAAGCTCTCCCTCGCTCTTTCCAACTTTACATCCATATTACACCCTTGAATAGGTTCTGGACTCGCCTAAATGCCCTCTTGTTGTTCTCCACAAGAGGTACCTTCTGTCGTCTTTCCGCTTGACTTTGGAACGTGTTCATCAATTTTCGTAACAGGTCGTAACTCTCTATTTTGATGCTTAGATCTAGGATGAATCTGTAGAATAGTCTACCAGCTTATTGTGTTAATCTACTGATATGGAAATCTCTAATAGTTTTCCGGGTCTGTTGCGGAAAAAATCTGGGGTACTTCCCTGTGTTCAAATCTTGAGAGTCCTGATTGCATATGACTTGATGCCTTTGTAATCGCTCTCAAAGTCATGCATTACGGTCTACTGCTATTGAGTTGCCGGTGCCAGCCATTGCCATTAGAACAATCAAGTTCCGGCAAATCACCATTTTTCCGAAAGGGAGGAATTTGATAGCATGGATCGATGCCTAATCATTTTCATCAAACCACCAGAATCGGAATAAAAACTTCTCTAATGGAACAATGATCTGGCAACAAGAGAATCCTAAGATGGGATGTGAAAAGCTTCAGAGAAGAATAAGGGAAGCAACTACTTTCAACACTTTAATCCTGGGCACAGTCAAATCGCGGAATTAAACCCGCGATCTGCGACAAGAAAGAGCTGTTTCGCTCTTACTCATGGTCAATGGCAGAAGGTAAGCTATACCACACAAAAAGTTTGCCAATTTAAGACGGTATATCTAACACAAGAAGGTGATATTTGGGCCCAATGTCTATTCATTTATACTAGATAAGGGACCGTGGAATGCACAGAGTATTATCTAATTTCTCAAATATTGTCTAAAGTTTATTTCTATAGATACTTAATAACTACTCCTTCCGTCCCTAAAAGAGTGATCTATTTGACTTTATACGTATATTAAGGATTTATGTTATATATTGCGTATCTTTTCTATTTTATCCTTTAGAGAGAGGGGGAAGAGAGTGGGCCATGAGAGTAGAGGTGTCAAATGGGCCGGGCTTGGGCTGACCCAGCCCAGCCCAAGCCCATCGGGCCTCCAGCAAATCGGGCCCAGGCCAAGGGGGCTGCAAAACGGGGCTGGGCCGGGCTGGGCCTGATTCTGGGGATATCTGGGCCCGGTCTAAGCCCAGGCCCTAGGCCCAACATTTAGGGCCGGGCTTGGGCCGAGCCAGGGCCCAATTTTTTTTTTTGGCATTTTCTTATTATTCAAGGTAAGGGTTTTTAAAATGTGCAGGTGCCTTCGATGGTGGACAAACATGAGAATGTTCTGGTGCATGGACAAGAGCCTTCTTGAGGGGGTAGACATGAGACTTTTCTGGTGCATGGCAAGGAACCTTTGCTGGGGCATGGACATGAGAACTCTCTGGTGGATGAGTAGGAACCTTCGAAGGGGCATGTACAGGAGCCTTGAGTGAGGATTTGGTGTGCTACAAGAAGAACAAAGAAACGAAGTTGGGCAATTAATCAATTTAGTTGCTAACTCCTGCCCAAAAAAGAAAATGACGGCCCAGTGCACAAGACTTCTATCATTACTAGGTCTATGGGAGGGTTAGATGTATAATGCTAACTGGCCCAGTGCACAAGACTTCTATCATTACTAGGTCTATGGGAGTGTTAGATGTATAATGCTAACTGGCCCAGTGCACAAGACTTCTGTCATTACTAGGTCTATGGTAGTGTTAGATGTATAGTGCTAACTCATATTTTCCTAGTAGGACTCGCGTATAGGTGACACATTGTTAATGCAGTCATGCAATCACATGATAACTTTGTAAACCTCCGTGCATATAAAAGTCGAACGCAATATCATCATGGACAAATGTATATTTAGGGTAGAAGCATACATAAGATATTAGATCAAAGGGATAATTCTTCCTTAAATGAAAAGTTAATGCTCAAGTTACCTCTGGGTCAGTTTCCTCTGCAATGGATGTAACCTACAAAAAGATATTATGTGGATAAGTTTAGAATAATAAAAATGGATAAGAGAAAAAGACTCAGTACAAAATGTGCATACATCATTTAACAGGAGCCTTCACTGGTGGATGGACAAAAGGTTTCTCTGGTGCATGGGCTGGAGCCTTTACTGGAGCAGGAGCCTTCACTAGGGCATGAGCAGGAGCCTTCACCGTTGGATGGACAAAAGGTTTCTTAGGCAGAACCGGGCCGGGCCTGGGCTTGGGCTTTTTTTTTGGGAAATGCAAGCCTGGCCCAGGCCCTAAGCCCTAAAAGGCCGGGCCAGCACTATTCATGAACGGGCCAGGCCAGCCCGGGCTAGAAAGGGGGCCGGGTCAGGCTAGCCCCCGGGCCGCCCTGCCCATTTGACACCTCTATATGAGAGAGAAAATTGGTTGGTAGAGTGTTAAATGTGGATATCGAAATATAATAAAAAGTGTAAAGTGGTGGGCCAGGAGAGAAAAAATGAGTTGGTAGAGAATTAAATGTTGTGAGAAATAGAATAAAAAAAGTATAAAATGGTAAATATGTAAAAATACCTACAAAATCTTTACTCATTTGGAAATGATCAATTTTTGTGGGATGGCACAAGAAAAAATGAGTTGGTAGAGAATTAAATGAGTTGGTAAATACGATTAGTTTTTTAGGGACGGAGGGAGTATAGATTTTCCTAATTTTCTCAAAGTATTTTTCAAAATGTGTTTTTATAGATTGTTTATCATTTTTATTGTTTGAATTGCCGACAATAAATATATTATGTAGAAAATTGCGTCTGAATAGAACTTTTAGAAAAGTAGCATTAGAATAGTGTATTTGAGCAATAAAGGCAGAATGCATGATTTAGTATGATCACTTTTTACTCACAAATGATATGGAAACGTTATAATTACGAACAATTGTCTTATAAACTCAGGATGCCTTTTCATTGACGTTTATGTTATTTAAGTTCATCGGTTGTCTACATAAGATTCTCGGCATAAACGATCCATCAATACGTATGACACTAAAACTACCTCCAAATACCTTAGCGCTATCATTGCTATTACGAATGCAGTTACAGTCACCATAGCCATGACTTTTGCCCATCAGTTCACTTTCATGTTTCTACCGTCAGCTTTTTTAGTTTCATCACTTGTTCAATTAATATTTAGATCATAATTTATCAATCAGTACTACAATATATATTAATGTTACCTCGAAACATCTTAGTGCAACCAGTACAACAACTCTAACAACAACTATTATCTCTTGCACTACCACCATTTTGTTTCGCCTATCACTACCACAACCATGAGCATACTACACGCCAACACCACCACAACCACTTGTTGTCACAACTATTACAAATCTCGCTACCAGCACTCCAATTCTACCATAACAATCACTTCGTAATTAGCATTGCTGTTGACCTGCATAATTACATATATTACCACTTTCATACTCTCACATTTAGTACCAACATTTCAATGCTACCATTACCACCCTAGGCGACCCAGACTTCCCCCTTTTATTAGTTGTCTATAAAGGGTAAAGGATTCTTATTATAACAAATTTACCTTTTTGTCTCTTTTATGCTTACAAACTTATTCTCAGTCTGTCACAAATTATTCTTCAGTCGATTATAGTTTTTTTTTTGTAAAAAATCCAATTTATTTGGTTTTGAATATTTTGTTCATATTGTGCGTAACATGTTAGATTTTAAGAAGATTGGTACAAACGACTAAAGTTAGAATAAAGCTTATTGAGAAATAAGATTTTCTTTAAAACTTAAGCGATCTCAAAGAGAAAATTTTGCTAAGTTTTAAATCCTTCATAAGTTTTAGAGTATCCAACATAAATATTAAGATTAGACAACAAATTAGGTATGTACGATAATTACATTAAAGAGTAAAAAATCAAATATGTCTTTAAAATAAAATACCCCTATTAACCAAGGTTACCCAGGGGAAACCACGTATATATGATAAATCTTAATGAATTTGACGATTATGTTACACATTTGCTATTTTGAAAAAGTACTTGTTATCAATTAAACTCGGCAATTGATCGACTGCACCAGACAAACCTCCGTTTAATTGCATGTTACATTAGGAGACTTTAACATGAATCAGAAGGCATTCTTATCATCTGAAGTTAACACATCATAATAACTCGTGCAATATTGCGAGGGTTTATGCTTATATGTAGCAAAAAGAGTATATTGGGACATTTCAAATTATAAAAAATAACTCTTAAGAGTGTGTGCAAATAGGAAATAAGAATATCTTACCAAAAAGGGTATCTCAAGCTGCTGATTGTCCTCCCTCATGAAATTTAATAAACGGGTGCATATACGAACTCTTCCACTTCTATCGAGCCCATAAAGCTTCATAGTCAAAGAATACGTACTAAACTATTGCATAATTACAACTATGACTTTGGATGGAAAAAAAAGGTTAATATACATACACCACCCTAGCGGTTTGCCGCTGAAGTATGGTGAGAATTTCAGCTTTAACATTAACTTGTTGTTTTTAAACATGTGCAAATGCTAAAAGAATATTCGACCCAAAAAGTTATCTTTATTTTTGCCCTTTATCAAGGTTCGAGAGATTTCACATGCAATAATACATGAATAAAATTTCACTTCTCACTTGGCACATTAAAGCTTAAGATACATGAATAAAGTTCAAATACATAAAAGCTTAAGATGCCATCACCTTGTAGTGTGTTATTTGCAACAATTACAAATTTAGCCACAAATAACTTTCAGAATAGTGTGCAAACATTAAAAAAAAAAAAAGTCTTACCCGTACTCGTGCATGGATAAATTAAGCTCGATCCAAGTCTGAGTACCATTTAAGAAATTATTGTCACTACTAACCAGCAATAAAACATCCCACCCCAGTCTTCCAAATTGTTTAACATAGTACTCGCGTTACATAATCAATACATAAATCGATTAGCATATGAAACTTACTTAAATGATGGAAGATCGATAGTTGTCCTCTTTCCTTTGCACCTTCAGTCCAGCTCTAATAAAATGCAAGAGAAAATTTGAGCCCAGATAAGAAAAGCTTGAAGAAGAAAAGACATCCAAAGAAAAGTATATATATAGGCATGGTGAGAGTATCATTATCACTGGATCAGTCTTTAGTTCTTTTGTCTCATTTCATGAAAAACACCAGGAATTTTGCACAACATTTCTAGGCTGGATATTTAGGATATATTTAGATTAACCCACTTCCAAATTTTGGTCCTACAAAGAAATGGAAAAGCGTGTACATAATAATAGACATAACTGTAGTGCTCAATGTCAACCAAAATTATGTAGTTATATGGAGCAAAAAGTACGATTAATCATGTAATTTAAGAACCTAAGAATAGTCCTCCATTCTAAGAATCCTCCATAAGCAACAAAGAAATGGAATCAAAAGCATAATAATAATAATAATAATAATAATAATAGAAAACACTGGGTCTAGAAAACATTATGGGTCTCAATATCAACCAAGAATTATGCAATTATATAAAAGAAAAAATTACTATTAATCATGCAATTTAAGAACCTAATAATAGTCCTCCATTCTCAAAATCCTCCATAAGCAGAAAATTTGTTGAAAGATATGGTAAAGCCATTTTACTCGATCTAAGGAAGTTGATAATCTATACTTCTCTTACAAACATTTTTTACTTTAAGATCGTCGCTAAATGTTTACGTACAGAACCGTAGCGTACTTTGACCTTAGTGATTTTCAATATAACCGATCGGCATCATGAAAGATATTTTTCATTAGCTTGAGAATTTCAGTTCTTTCTTTTCGGTTATTTTAAATGAAAAGATCATGGTAAAGCCAAAAAGTTTGGTTGCAAAAGAACTGGTTATTATAGTAATGTATTCCTCTAAAGTCACCTTGAGAAATATGAGAATATCAAAAGCTCCACCACTTTAAATTATTAGGCCGGTCTGTCAAGTTTGATCACCAATAAGATTAAATACTGGATGGCATGCTTACCCCTGAGGAGTGGGTCTTCTGTCTTCATATCCACCATTTGCCATGGAGAGCAGAACTGGAGCATGTCTCATTTTGCCAACAACATACCAATTTTCCCTCATGTCTGGACTGAGATGGCAAAATAGGCATGTTTGATCGCCTATGGCAGATGCAGCACATTGACTGAAAGGAATTAAGAGACAGTAAGAGTTTATGAGTTTAATTTTTATTAGGACTATAACCCTGCAGGATAAGTTTTACAGCACCTTAATTTGATAGTCATTCAGTTAAGAGTCTAACTGAGTTGGAGACTCTCTCAAGATAAAGCTAAAGCTTACATGGCAAAAGGAGAATGCTCCTAAAATCCAATGTGTCGTAAGTATGAGAGCTCCAAAAATCCTACGTGTCGCAAAGATAAGAGCTTTAAAAATCGTCATTCAGTTAAAAGAGTAGAACTAGTTTTCTAGTACATTATGTTTATGTTCGTTTGGCACAGTATTCTAACACTCATCATCCAACAGCTAGTAAAGTTGGTCTTCTAATGGTAAACTCGGATGAAAATTCAGCTGTCTCGTACAATGAATTAGCTACTCGCGAAGATCATGTAGGCAAAGGGCTTCGCTTGGCATTCAAATGCGCTACAAAAAAGTTAAGCCCAAACTTTTACTAACAACAACGAGCTTTCACTCTGGAGGTTGAACTGCTTCACGAGCCTCCGCTCCAACTACTTGACCCTGCACTGCGAAGATCTTTATGCCCTCGAGCTGTATTCTCCATATAGATTTTCAAGGCACTTCGGGTTTCATTAGGATCTGTTAAGCGAACATAAAGGGGAGGTTTATTTCATCTCTTTGGATCATCTTCACCAATTTTATCTCTCTCGCACTCGTTATAACATGAAGTACATAGTTAAATTCCTGCTTACTCATAAAACATTGGGACCCATGTCACTTGGCGTTACATGGAATGGTAGAATAGAGCATATAAAGAGTATTTCTTGATCGCTCCTAAGAAGCTAGCTGACCACGCACGTGGGACTTTCTTAACCCTTGAACCGCAGAGGCACGATGATGCAACCAACATTGCTAGTAGCTCTTCATCTCGTAAGTGTCTTCTATTGGCCAAGGCAAGTGATGGCGGTTCAGATAGACCTCTTAAGTGCATGACAGTCTACAGGCCTGACAGAGAGGACCGCGACCCTCCTCCTCATCAAAGGCATTTAAAAAAGAAGGATGAAACTTTGATCTAGCAACAAACGTTGATTTCCAGAGAGATAAGGCCTAGTTGTGATGATGACCAGATATCTGCCTTGGATAGAATACCAGTTTTAATGGACCCTGTAGTGATTGTTGACTCTTCATCTCACAAGTTTTTTGATGATGTTCCAAGTTCGTTGTTCCTTATTGAGGGCATACAGGGAGGACTCTTTATAAGATAAATGCATAGATTTTGTTCTTACCATGCTCCTCGTTCGCCTTCTTCTCTTTTCTTGTCTATAGTAAGAGAGTACTGGTTTTGACACCGGGAATGGTACTAGTCGTGAAGGCAGTGATGATTTGGTATAGGGACTATGCTCCTTTGATTGCATAAGAGAAGGGATTCCGATATCGTCATGCTTTCCTATTCAACATATATATCCATGTGCAGTTCAATCAGATCCTGGAAGTGGGTCAACTGCCCCCAGATCGACACTAGCTAAGCTCAAAACCCATGACGGAAGAACAAAATCCAAATATCAAGTTAGAACGAGTTTGCATGTGCTTCTTATTCATCAGCATGGCAGTCAGCCTTATAATTAGCCATCATGTACAACGACGCTTGCTTTTAGCATTGGAATGATTTATTCGGAACCGCATTGTAAGGCGGCCTATCAGATGATTGAATGTGTTAAAGAGTAGTTCCTAAAGTGTCTCCTGAGCAGCTATTGAGTCATGAAGGAAAGTTCAACGAGATCTTTATCGTGATTAAGATGGATGTTGGATCTATCTCCACTCCAGAAGCGGGTCAAGACCTTTTATGACTTATGTTAGAACATATCAGGATATGCAGGCGTGGCATGCAAGGGCACTGACTTCATTTGCACTTGATGAACTTAGTCGATGATGAAGGTGGCACCAACGAGGCTACTTTTGTTACAAAGGAAATGGTTAAGTGCAGTTAGATTCTCTGAGACGAGCTGTCACGAGTGGAATCAAAGCAGCAGGCTTTGAGGCAAGAGTTGGCACAGGTAGAGTCAAAAGCAGAAAATCTCTAGCTTGTGATTACTCAAGTTGATGAGGAGACATGTGGGATTCAAAAAGCTATTGCCAAGTTGAAGGCAGATCACATGGTTGTTCAGCAGACTCCTATTGTTAGGTCTGATGACGTTGCTAAACTTGAAGCATTACGACAAGTGCTCGAGGATGAGAGCAATGAGGTCTCCGAGCTAGGCTGAATGTGATGATTTTTAGCTCGGATGTGATGATTTTTGTAGATTTTCTCATTTTTTTTACTTCATAATACTGAGATCTTATTTATAATAACTCAAGCATATTAAATAGAAAGAAAGTAATTATCTTGTATCAATAATTTTTGTTTTTACAAACATTCCTTATGAATGGCCTACGTACCCAAGAAGGGATCAAGTCATAACGTGGTTCAATGTAAATGATTTTCATTTTGTTGGGCCATGAGCTCATGCGAGCAAGGAGCATTGGCGGCTTGAAAGGTAGTACTGCTTAAAGAACTTCCCATTTATGGGTCCCACTCATGAACCGTCTTGATCAACTATTTTGCAGGCTCTATTAGTGTAGGGTCCGTTAGTGTAGACTTCCTTGGCTACATAGGGTCCATCCCATTTTGAGGTGAATTTGTTCCTCGTGCGAACTGATTGAAGGCAATAAGTGGTATTTACACGTGACCAAGGAAACAATATCGTTGCTAGGTTAGTGACAGCTTAGCGTGATTTCCAATCAACACCCAGCTGGATAGAAGTAAGCAGAGAAATAAAGATGGAATCATAAGATAGCCAAGTTTATTCAACAACTACAATTTCCATGAGATGTTCGATTGAATAGATACGACATCACTAACTGACATAACAAGATTTTCCAAATTCAAGCACTCAACAGTGACATGAACGAAATTAACTAAATTTAAAACTTATGTAGTCAAGGAACAGAGATCCAGATGTGATCTTTACAGTGAAATTGGAAATTGAATGAGAATTGTTACCTATGGAGTGGCTTAATTAGGCTGAAGAGGAGATCGGAAGTGCACTGTTGCCGCAGGCATGGGAAATGAGAGAAACCAGAAAGATGACCTTTCGACAGACAGGGGAAGGTGCGCTATTGCCGCACCAGTCGTCAACGAGTCATTGCCGCTGGAGTCCTCGCCTCGCCGTCGACACTCGTTGATCATTCTGCTCGTCACTGCTTCTTCTAAGGTCACCGTTCATCAACGCGTCGTCACTGGGGAAGGTCATTGGCCAGTGGAGTTCTCGCCTCACCGGTCACTGCTTCTTCTTCGATTGTTGTTCCAGATCTAAATTTGAAGACGGCCTCAGACCTCGGTAGTCGAGTCCACCGGTGAAGTCCTCCCCTAGTTGTCTTGTTCGTTCCGGATCTGAGCTGAGCTCTGCCAAAAATAGTCAACTCGAGGAGCCCCTGCCGTGTCTGTGTCTCTGTCTCCCGTCACCAGTGAGTGCTGCGGTCTGCCTGTCTGGGAGTGGGTGAGAGTATTTGGCATTTGGCAACTGGGCAAGTCGCAGAGAGAGAGATACATAGACCCACGGTAAGCACCATCGTGACTGCTCTTCCAAACTGAAGCAGCACGAATAGCCACGGTGCAATATTAACCGTGGGCATACATAACTTGTACCTACAGTTCCTTTTATACCGTAGGCCTTCTTGTCACCATAGGGCAGTTTTGGTGTAGTGACTATCTTAACAATGAAGCAAGAAAACATTGGGATTTTGCTTTTATCCCAAGTTAGACTATCTTAACAATAAAGCAAGAAAACATTGGGATTTTGCTTTTATCTTTCGTAGTATTTCGTGCTAATTTTCCTTGGTTAGGAGAAAACGGAAGAGATAGAAGCGCCCGTTTTGGCCGGACATGTCAATGTGTGATGGATAAGTTAACTTGGATGTTGGAGGCACCCCTTTGTCAATGTCATCGTTGGAGATGTCACCCAATTTTTATAAGAGTAAAACCGTAGATATATTATACATGTGAATAAGTATGGATTGAAGCATGGACACGAAGCTGTTAATTCATTCAAAAAATTCCTTTCACTTTTAAAACTTCTAGCTACATCCAACATATACATGGCTGAGGCAATCTAAACCTTTTTTGTTGATAAATAAAAGAATAACATTGATTAAATAAATAGTTACAAGAGTTTGTCATATCAGCCTTTTAGCATTACATTTTTCAGAAAACCTTTTGGCTCTATAATATTCAAGATAAAGAAACCAGAGTCTTGATATCTCATGACCCTTAGAAATTCTAAACATAATAATGCAGACACAATCCAAAATAACCCGCAAGCGGCCGTACAATTTGAGGGCAAACCCGCCACCCTCTCGAATCGTGATCACAAGACAAGGAGGTTGCCATATCACAAGATCCGCAACATTCCACCACCAAATCATGATGCCGTTTAAAACCTACCATTAAGAAGAAGGGAGAAATAAAAACAAGCACTACAGGGAGCAAATACCAAAATAAAGGGATCCTGGGTACTCCAGCCCTGCCCTAGAACCTGTATACCAAAATGAGATCCAGATAGAATTGCCTCTGAACCCCCCTCGCCCAACCCAACCTCAACCCACCCGAGGCCCTTTTCCTAACATCAATAGCCAACAGAGTAACACGCAACTTCTTTTATACGTAAAATTTTAGAACGTTATAAATATAGCGGATTGAACTATCTTTATAAACATGTTTAATTTCATAAACTGATCTCTAAGTGGGGGAAGATGTAACTCCAATTCCAGTTTCGACTAGCCCAATCTGAATGACTTTCAATGGCAGCTATAATGTTGTTGTTTAATCCTGTGGTAACATGGAACGAACAAACTCCATTAAGAAGTAAGATTATCAATCTAAGAGATTTCATATATTCCATTCTGTCCTCAATGGTCTCTCTCATGCATCACCTCTGCCACTTGGAAAGTACTTTGGTCTCTATCGTTAACAAAGTAAAGTAATGGCTTTATTGTTGTCTTTAATTAACACGGAAAATGAGAGTTCTGATCCAGCAAATATATGGTGCCATCTAACACTCCTGGGTTGTTCCTTGCCAAATCCATCTTCCATCTACAAGTCCACCACATATTCTCTTCAGTGCAAGCAACACTATTTATCCTGATTGAAACATGGATTCCACACCACAAAATGGTCACACCAGTCCCCACTGGGAAGGCGTAAGTAGCACTATTCCAGTCACATTCTGATCTTGATTGCCTGTTATCCTCTCACACGGTGCGTGCGCGCACACACTCCATTATTGATTGCTTGTCATCCTCCCTCACGCGCACGTTCTTCTTCTAGCATCTTATGTGATCTTATTTAAACTCTCACGTGGCAACGTTGACAATTATCGCGAGGAAGCCAAACGCCCACTGCATGGAGGGATATGGTTCTTCCCCATTGATCACCATGGCCATACGTGATACAAACCCTCATTCTTGCCGTGGCCATTGATCATGGCTCGTTTGGAGTTGCACATTTCTATTATGGTGACATCGCATTATGTGCATCAGGGCTTGTTTGGAAAATTGTTGAAAACTAGACATCCTAATTATTGGCGTTAACTTGTTATTCTCCGAGAGTGATTAACATTTTCTCCTTTTCTCGTAATTGTGAACAGAATTGCTCTTACATTAAAGATTCGGATGCTTCAGGATCATGCAGAATCCCTGTCAGAGCGCTAAGCATCACTTGGGGCAATGATCCTCGTTATTGGCAATGGGTAACACTTGGAGAAGATGGAACCCAGTGAGTACTGCCGTTCCTACCTTTTAAAGTAGATATTCAGATATGCAAGTTGCACTTCTGGAAGTACTACTAGCCATTAGTTCTGTGAGAAACATTTTTTGCAGCAACAGAAGAAGTAGCAATCTTGCCACCCAACTAGTGATTAGAGCGACAGTCGATAGCATCTATGCTGATTTCTAAGGAGTTCTTTTCCAGAATTTTCGTGAATTTCGTCGGTTATGAGCATGTGAAAAGTATCACATGTAGGATGTGAAACTAAACATTACGTATGCTGGTTTTCACGAGTATGATTGTGCGCGACCCAAACATTTTCCTTTACATTGAGATGATTTAGACCATCAATCTGATTCTTTCTTTTTTGCAAGCATCCAGGTTTGGCGAAGGTACAATGCTCCAACAAGTGAACTGGATTGAAGTCACCGGGAAAATGGATCTCTCGCTGTTCGAGAAACGAGTGACTACGACCTACTCGATATACTATATCGTGAAGTTTCAGGTAGATGCATTTGGTTGGCATTCTGCCCCGAGTGAAGCCCAACGTCTGGAAAGAGCTGCCTGGAGGAGAGTTCTCCATCTCAAACAGTATTACCGGAGGAAATGTGGAGTTTGGCATATTTGAAGTGGAGACTGATCGGTGGAAGGGTAGCATGGTTCTTGCAGGGATCAAAGTCAACCCGAAAACACCGTAGGTAGCAGTGTTACAATGAGTTTTCACTGTATATAGGCTGTGTGTTCAGTGTCATTTTATATTTCTTTTCCCCTAATAAATTCCTTTGGTTTCAAGAATGCTAATAAACATTGGGCGGAAGTGCTTCTATCGTTACCACAAGTACTACTTTTTTCTACTTTGACAGGGTTAAATACACTATTTTCTGTAGACGCTGCCTAATGGTTCAGTCTTAAACTGCTAAGATGCAAAGGAAGACTTCTTGCAGAATTTTGCATTGCAGAGATCTGCCGACTAACTGGTTTAGAACTCAAAGAAATAGAGCTATCAAGAGACTAACTTGGCTAATCAGTGACAGTAAACTCTAAATCTTTTGCAGTCCCAAGCCTTCGAAATCCAGCTTAGGCAGTAGTTACTCTTTTTTTTTTTGGTGCAAAGATGTTACTTCTAATGCTCCTACTGCTTTTACTGCTGGTGCAGCTGTATCCATTTTCACATGATTCCAATCTTTAAACACAGCATAGAACACATGAAGAATATATTATTACTATTCAAAATGCAACAGAAGCAACTGATGCTTTTGTTTTCACAGACTACACCGCTATGACATGATTAGCATGACCTCTGTGAAGCAATTGTCTGGGCTCCATACCGTTCTGTAACACTCCTCGCGTGTAAATAAAAAAATAATCAGTCTTTCACTTCCCCTTTAAATCAACAACTTCGCCAAATCATAGCGATGGTACCATGCTACTGAACTAAACAACTTACATCATGCTTTAGCAATCTAGCCTCTCATCTTGGATCAACTAGCCATATAAATATAGAAGCTATAGGAAATTGATGTAAACGATGGACTTTCTTTGTGTTGTGCTCACTGATTACTCACCATCATTGGTCCCAGAGGTTCTCCTCTACCCTCTGCCCTCAACTCCAAGTCCTTTGCCTCCATCACTGATCCTTTTAAGCTCTCCCTCGCTCTTTCTAACTTTACATCCATATTACACCCTTGAATAAGTTCTGGATTCACCTAAATGCCCTCTTGTTGTACTCCACAAGAGGTACCTTCTGTTGTCTTTCCGCTTGACTTTGGGACGTGTTCATCAAATTTGGTAACCTGTCGTCACTCTTTATTTTGATGCTTAGATATAGGATGAATCTGTAGAATAGTCTACCAGCTTATTGTGTTAATCTACTGATATGGAAATCTCTAATAGCTTCAGGCTTGACTAGTTTTCCTGGTCTGCTGCGGAAAATATCTGGGGTACTCCCTGTGTTCAAATCTTGAGAGTCCTGATTGCATATGACTTGAAGCCTTTGAAATCACTTTCAAAGTCACGCATTACAGCCTACTGCTATTGAGTTGCGGGTGCCAGCCATTGCCATTAGAACAACCAAGTTCCGGCAAATCACTATTTTGCCGAAAGGGAGGAATTTGATAGCATGGATCGATGCCTAATCATCTTCATCAACCACCAGAATCGGAATAAAAACTTCTCTAATGGAACGATGATCTGGCAACTAGAGAATCCTAAGATGGAAGTGATAAACTTCAGAGAAAAATAAGGGAAGCAACTATTTTCAACACTTTAATCCTGGGCACAGTCAATCGCGGAATTAAACCCGCGATCTGCGACACGAAAGAGCTGTTTCGCTCTTACTCCTGGCCAATGGCAGATGCAAAAGTTATTCTCAAGGTAAGCTATACCACACAAAGTTTGCCAATTTAAGACGGTATATCTAACATAAGATAGTTATATTTGAGCTCCATAGTCAACGCAACGACATGAGAAATCTTCTCAAGTCAACTGTAGAGTATAGTACTCATTTTTCTAACAAAATGATCTTTCATTATAAGCAAGACAAACTCGTACACCAATACAAGTGCATAAAAGAGAGAACGAATAATCCAAAACCCGATTATGTTCCATTACCCCGTCTTCTTACAAGATAATTGATGCCAAGAAAAGTGGGTTTGCAGTCGACGTGGAGGTGCCACAAGGAATGCAGTCCGAGTCAGATGCCAAGTAGTTGATGCAAGACACAGTAAGGGCGGAGCAAGGGCAGAAGTCAAGAGCTTCCCAGACAGAGCCTGAGAGTGGCAGTGCTGCAAGGGCGATGGCGCAAGGTGAATACACGGTGGCAGTCACAGTCCAATGCTTAGGTCCAGAGTCAAGGTCCGATATGTTTCTCTCCCTAGGATTCTAGAGTGAGATAGTGAAAAGTCTAAAAATGTCCAACCGTCCGAAAATGTGCTGATCCTCCAAATGAATTGTCAAGATCTCTATTTATAGAGATTGAGATGATGATATCATTAACCGACACATGGCGCTCCACGAGAGTGACACGTCACCGAGGGATCCCCGGGTGCTGGTGCTCCACGAACTATCGTATCGCTTATTCACCCCGCCTATTCCTCACAGCATCACTGTCTGTCTGAAAAGACTGGCTCCCACAGCGTCGGTGTGGCCAGAGAACCCCCTTGATCTTGCCATCAATCTAAGTCGTGCAGAGTCTCACTGGCCTGGCAGTGGTGGGGAAGACCCGACGCCTAACTACTAGGCAGACAAGGCGCGATGCCCTCCGGAGACCTGCTCCAGTCTCGGAGTGACCCGGGGATCATAGTCCCTAAAGGTGCTAATCAAGCCCTCAGTGCCAGAGCATGTAGGCCAGTCACGTAGACACTCTGGCAGAGATAGTGTCCCGGAGGAGTCACCTATTTCGCAGGCCGAGGTATCCCGAAGGAGCCGTCTACCTGGCAGACCGAGGTAGCATCCCAGAGGAGTCGTCTACCTGGAAAAAGGGGAGTCTTCATGCCGGAGCACTTAGAGCTCCCTGGCGGAGATAGTGTCCCGGAGGAGTTGCTTATCTCCCGGGTGAGTCCTTATGCCGAAGCACTCAGAACGCGTCAATGTAGCATCCCAAAGGAGCCGTCTACCCGACGGACTGATGTAGCATCCAAGAGGAGCCATCTCCGGATGAGCTGTCTACCTGGCGGAAGGGGAGTTGAAGAGCTCCCTGGCAGAGCTAGTGTTCCGGAGGAGTCGCCTATCCCTGTTGGTGAGTCCTCGTATCGGAGGACTCGGAGCGCGTCGAGGCAGCATCCCGGAGGAGCTGTCTACCTGACTGGCTGAGGTAGCATCCCAGAGGAGCCGTCTACCTAGTGGAAGGGAGGTTGAAAGGATCCCTAACTGAGATAGTGTCCCGGAGGAGTCGCCTATCCCCGCAGGATGCTGTAAACTTCGGAGAATGGGTCGAAGCATGTTCCACGATGAAGGCAAGGTGCGCATGGTGTGGTGAGAGTATGACCAATGCAAGGCGCATGGTAGTGTGACAGAGAGCCATGGGGCACGACTGTGTTAGTGGCGCTGCACATGGGTGCGACGGAGTGAGTAAGGTGTCAGGGCACGTCTGTGTTAGTAGCCCGGTGCATGGGCGTGACAGAGTGGGTAAAGTACCGGGGGCACGGTAGTGTGGCAGAGAGCCTGGGGGCACGACTGTATCAGCGGCGCAGCACAAGGACGCAGCGGAGTGTTGGGTACGGCGCCCAGGCGCCAGCGACTGGGGTCGTGGAGACGACGTCAGGGAGACGGGGGTCGCAGAGATGATGTCTAGGCGACGGGGGTTGCGGAGTGACATCTGGGCAACAAGGGTTGCAGAGTGACGTCTGGGCAACGGGGGTCGCGGAGTAACGTCCGATCCCTTGAAGAGTTGTGAAGATGCTAAGTATGGAAGCCATGGCCAACCATTTGGGAGAAAGCCAAGGCCATCCCTTGGGGGAGGCCAAGGCCAACCCCAGAGGAAGGCCGAGGCCGACCCCAAGGGGAAGGCCAAGGCCGACTGCCTTTGGTAAGAGCCGAGGTGCGCCTATGGGGGATGGACGATGTGCGACGGCCAGAGCATAATGAGCAGTGGCGTAAGGATGAGTTTCTTGGTGATAAAGTCACGTAGAAAAAGTGAGAAGTGCACGTGACTTGAGCGTGCACATTTTGACTGGTTGGAAGCGTTAAATATTGCATGTTGCTTGTACGGACGTGTCATACAAAATAGGACCCTAGGTGGGCCTTTGGGTGCGACCAGAATAGGTTGGAAATATAAGCCCCTGCGTGTTGTGTGCGCAGAGGGGCTACCCGAGCGGGTGTCGCACGCATATTGGCAAGTTCACACTTAGAAGAATTTCTGATGATTGTTGGTTCAAGAGTTGTTGACGTCGTCATTGCATGATGAGGATGAAGAGTAGGTGACTCGAGCCACCCCACGCACCACCTACTGAAGCATGAGTATGGTTAGGAGTTGACACAAGGGCACTATGATAGGGCGCAGTGGCGCGTAGTCGGCGCTCTGGCGTGAGCGATGGGAGTCGCGAAGTCGGCCCCCAGGCGCTGGCGACGGAGGTCGCGGAGATGGCGCCAGGTATGGGCGACGGCGACTGGGGTTGCGGAGTCGGTGCTGGGCTCTAGTGACGGGGGGTCACGGAGACTGCGCCCCTGCACGGGCGACGGGGGTCGCGGAGACGATGAGAGGGCGGCGACGGGCGTCGTGGTGGTGGTTTGAGCTACCTCGCGCACCACTTACCAAGGTTATTGATGTCGATGAAAATCATCATGAGGGGCGCGACAAGGGCCCAGTCAGATGTCTCGATGTGGGGGCAATCCAAGACGGGCACATGGCCATGGGCAATGCACGACGGTCAATGTTGAAAACAAATTTTTTTGAAGTGTTAGCCATGGTTTGGGGGAGGCCAAGTATAACATCCCGAAATTTTTCGGAACGTTAACACTCGATCCATCAATCACTTAATCATGAAATCCTCAAACTCAAAAAAAATAAATACTACCAATCTGTCAGAGCAACTAATCCATCAATTAATGTATTATTCCGAGTACACAATCATGATCAATAAACTAAATTTAAACCTGATAATAAACTACAGAGGTTCACCCACGCAGGGGTTGTAAAGAGAAACACTACTTAAGTTCACTAGCTTGCTTGCCTCTAGTCCAATTTCAAGTAGTCAAACGCTGGTTACTACCTGCAGAAAAGAAGTCAAAAGGGAGTAAGCTTTTGAGAGCTCAGTAAGGTCGCTCAAACGAAGAAACTACGAAACAGATTACAAATACAAAACGATGTTGGTTTTGTTCAAAGAAACAATTCGATGATAAATTCTAGAATTTTCACAACAATTACAACTAATTCAATCAGATTTTAATATGACTTTTGGATACGATGCAAACAATAACAAACGCTATTGAACACGAGTTGCAAAGCCATACAGGCAATGCAGGGTAATCACTTAGCAAAGCCACAAAGGCGATGCTCATTAACACTTTTCGTCGGCTAGTCCATCAAGGCACTAGCCCACACCAATACGCCGGCTAGTCCGTCAAGGTACTAGCCCACACCAATATCCTCCAATCTACACCAACTCCCGCCAAATTCACCAATGCAGAAACTCATGCCAATTAACAGAATGACAACAATTCGATAATGCAACATATTAATCAATGTTCGATGGACAATAATTACTGAGCACTGATAAGAGTTTCAATAAATGTTTTAAGACTCAATGAAAATGTATTAAAGGCAAATAACGAATTCTCATAACAAATATAACGGAGTCCAAAGAAATTCAATAGCAATTTTAAAAAAAATATACGAGGACAAATTGATGAATTGGGTTTCCGAAAGAAATCCCTTACCTCGATCCAAGCTATGCGCTCGCTGCTATTCAACCTTGTTCAAAACCTCGAGTTAACCTAAATGAGAAAATTAATTATTAGAATTCAACCTAGTCTCACCAACTATTAGTATAATACTAAATCTTAATCGTTGCTCACTCTGACACTCTTAACGTAAACGAAAACAAATCAGATTTCTCGAACGGCTAAACCGAACGGATAACCACGCACACTCTGAAAAGCGTTAAGACACTCCAAAAATGATACTAAATTATTATAAAATACTTTTGTACTTCAAAACACCATAAAAAGTTATAATATAATTTTTTTGAATTTTTGAATTAAAAACGATTTTCTCAAATACCAGAAAAGCCCAAAAATAACAATTAATGCTTCTAACTTAAATCAAAGTTCTATAATTTTTATGATAGCTTTATAACATATAAGAAAAATACAGATATTAAAATTGGAATTTAAAAAGCACCGAAACCATTTTAAAATCATTCGTTTCATTAAATCAAATGTGATACAGGTTGATGTACTAAATCAACTCAGAAATTAATGAAACTTAAACTGAGATGTCTTTTTACTATAAAGCACTGCTGTAATTTTTACAGAATTTAATATTAATTGCAAATGCTCAAAACAAATTTTAGAATAGTTGCACTTAAGAAAATATTAAACATACCAAACGATATCAGAAAAATATGAAATTTTCATAGAAATTCTAATATTGTACTAAGAACCATCCTGCAAAGATTTAGCATTTTTGGATAACTGCACAATACTCAATAGCCATGTGGTACAACTGTTCATGCGCAATGTACCACCTTTGCTGGTGAGACCCATCACTGTTGAACCTCCTTCTTTATCTTCCTTTTCATTTTTTGCCCACTGACCAGCACACTCACGCACAGGTCCACTTACAGCAGTGACTTCTCCTTACACACTCAAACACACACACATGAAAAACCCACAAAATCCCACACTCTTCCATCTCAAACTCAACCCACTTCACCTTTCATAGTTACCTTTCCCCTCATTTCTTCCAAAATTCCCTGCATACATCCACTTTAGGTGTACACCCCACACACTAAAAATATTCAAGCACCACACCCTGTTTGCATCACCTCCATGCACAGATTCACACAGTCACCATTTTGTTCAGCTCACTACTCACACACACACACACACACACACACACACACACACACACACACACACACACACATATATATATATATATATATATATATATATATATATATATATATATATATACCCCACATACACAAATATGCACATACACACCTACACACAATTAAAAACTCACGCACTCCAGCTGTTTCTCACACATACGACACATACACACACAAAAACACTTAGTCAACACACCCACACAGAGACCTGTTTACACTCATATCTCATCCATTCACTCACACGGTAGTCCCATGGCTGTCCATAACCCGTAAGATTACACGGCATAAATCTGGTTTTTTTTCCTTCCCCATCACAGCCACCTTATACCCCATAACCACAACTTTGCACTACATCATAAACACTCATTCACAGCCCTAAACCCACAGAAAAATCACACGAGTTCTCTCATGCCTCCCTCCTTAAAATTGTAAGCAACTTAAGCACTAGAGAGAAAGGCTGAAAGAAAACTTACTGGAAGTTTCGCCGGAATAAATCAGTTTTCTTCCGTCTCCTTCCTTCGGTCTCCCTCTAAGTCTCTCTCTAAGTGTAGCAGATGAAGATAAAATAGGGTTCGGCGGCTGCTCAATTATAAAGGGTATAAATATGAAACCCTAAATGACAAACTATTAAAAAATCCCTTTTAAGTTTCCTTAGTTATGCAAACATTACCCAAAATTTCTTATTACTTACGAAAATACCAAAAATAAATTATTTACTATAGTTTATGTGCCGAAAAGCTTTTAATGTGTTTGATACGCTACCCAGCTTCCTATTTTTTGCTAAAAGTTTCTAGAAATAAATATCATTAACGCTAATTATCGCTGAAGATTGCCGATAAAAATTCTGTCACGCTAATCGCTAAACATTTAAATTCGCAGCTAAAAAGTTGTTAGATAAAAAAAATCGGTGCTAAGAAAAATGTATTTGCTGCTAATAATTTTAAATAACTCCAAAAATTTATCGGGTTGTTACACCAAGGGTATGGGCCGAGGGCGCGAAGATGGTGGTTGACGGTGTTGACGCGGCCTTGGGAGTGGTGCGGGAGGGCGATGTGTGAATGGAAGGGGGAGAAGATGAAAAAGAAAGAAAAAAAGGAAAGAAAAAAGAAAAAGAAAAAAAAATGGGAAGCGGCGGCGGCGTGAGGATGCCGGGGGGAAGGTGGGGCGGGGTGAGAAGAGAGGGCGGGGGAGGGGGAGGTGGGCTGAGCCAGGGGGATGTGGCCCAGGGCGCGGGGGGGAAGGGGGGCGGGGAGGAGGGAGGGGGAGGAAAAAAGATGAAGGGAAAAGGGTGCACGGCGGCATAGGTGAGAGGTGGTCGCGGCATGGGTGAGGGGAAGGGCGGGGGGAAGAGAGGAGAGAGATAGGGGCGAGATGGGAGGTTACATACGATGGAAGAGACGGGCCGAGGAGTGGCGGCTGGAGGCCGAGGGAAAACTGGGCGGCACATGGAGAAGAGAAAGAGATGATGCAAAGCTTTAGGGTTAGGGTTTGTGGAGGACGCAAGTCGGTTCGAGTAGGTCGGGCATTTGGGCGTGGACAGAGAGAGAAAAAGGGAGCACGGGTCGTGGCCCAGAGCGGGTCCGGGCGCGCTGGTAGGGTTCTGCCCAAATCTGAATTTTGAATTTAATTAATTAATTATTTTCTTACCTAAGGAGGGAGCCCTCAAGAAAAGTTTTCATAATGTACAAGATGGGGATGAGAGGAGTGGGATGGTGCGAGTGAGGAGAGGAAAATGTTAGAGGGAGAGTGAGGGGGTTGGTGGGAGGGGAGATGAAAATTTTTGTGAAACATTTCTTAAGTGTAGAATGAGGGTGAAAGGGTAGTGACCAGACCGCGAACAGGCAGAGTGACTGGGAGGAGGGCGAAGGGGTTGAGAAAGTGTTGAGAAATTTCTTTGAGTGTTGGATGAAGCCTATGGAGAAGGGGCGTGAAAAAAAAATTGTCAAAATTTTTTTTTTCTAAGTGTTGAGCTCAGACAAGCGTGCCAGGGGAGACCGCTGAGGGTGATCATCAATGACCGGTTGCGAAAAATGAAATTTTTTTTTGAAGCGTCAAAAAAGAGGATGAGGGGTAATGATACGACCGTAGTAGCTTGGCTCGAGCCACCCCGCGCACCATGTACCACGTCACTGTAATGTGAGGCAGAAGGGTTTGGAAGTGGCAAAGCCCCCAATGGAGTGGGTGATGGCATCAAGGGTGGTGTCAGTAGACTTGGGTAAAACGGATATAGCTTGAAAATTTTTCTAAGTCTGAAAAATGTAACTTCATTGATAACAAAGATAGGCAACATGCCTTGGTACATAAGAGTCGAGTACATGGAAGCTTGCAAAATGAAGGAGAAAAATTACAAGTGTGGAAAATGCACTAGGCATGCTACGGCTTGGGCGTTTGGTTCGCATGTCCCAGACTTAGAGTTTGAGCTCGCCAGATGCAATTTTGTCTACGAAGGCGAACTTAAGGCCCCTGCACCACTTGAGGCCGTGACCGACCTTTCGATGATAGGGGCAGTAGTTGGGATAGGCTAAGTCTTCCAGGGTAGGTTCAGTGTCGGCATTAGGCAGGGTTATGGCATTATCGTTGATCTATGTCTCGCAGAAAGCTCTAACGGTCTTCAAGTCACCTGGGTATTCTGAGGCGGGCATCGACTGCCCTCTCTTGTCAGGGCGCCCATCCCTTCCTTGGGACTGACGCTTGTGGTTGTTGTCTTCGTTACTGGCTGCTTCCGTCGTCGCAGCCAAGGCAATATGAGGTTAGGGCTTTGGGGTCTTTGACGGACCAACTGAGTCATAGGTACGTCATGCAGCTTCCTTGAGATATCCCCAAGACCGAAGCTGGAGGTTTTCAAGGTAGACCCTGTAAGTGTCCTTCATGTTCCTGATGCAAATGGGTACGAGGGTCTCATCCTTACAGAAGTCGGTGCATTCTAAGCACTTGTGATTAAATCGCGTGACATAGGTGTTGAGGTCTTCCCTGGGGTTCTGGCAAATTCTGGGGATGTCAACGATGGTCACAAGTTCCGTCTCATAGTGAAATTTGTCGAGGAAGAGTTAGACGATGACAGACCAGGAGTGGATAGTACTGTCAGAAATCTGATGATACCAAGAGTAGGCGAGGCTAGTTAGGGACTTGTGAAATTCACGAAGCTTCAAAGTGTCGTCCTCCCCATAGTGCTCCAGAGAGCCAGCAAAACGGGTGAGGTGCTCGCGGGCGTTGCTCTCTTTGCCGTTGAACAGGGTGAATGATGGTTGCTTTTACTTGACAGGGTAGGGCTTGGTAGCAAGGCTGCCAGAGTATGGAGCATGGCCTGACAGCTTAGAGGGGGAGTGTGGTAATGATGGATGCTTGAGACGGCGATGGATGGCATCAAGGTCATGCTTGGTGACGTACGAAGCATGTGAGGGTTTGTGCCCGGTCAGGATGATCCAGGCACCAGAGCCCCCAGACGGTGCAATTTGAGGTATCAAAGGGATGATGACGGTAGAGAGGGTTTGATGGTGGGGAGTAACTTGTTGGGGTATGGTTTGCATATGGGTAGTGTCAGCGGCCGGTCGTCGGGCAAGGTCAACTTGAGTAAGCCAGGGGAATGACTTGTGTTTAGGTTTCAGTTGGTTATGTTCAGGTTAGGCTCCATCTCGATTGAGTCGTGAGTCTCTGAAGTGCTTCGAGCCAGGGTAAGGCGTGGCGCCGTAGGCTAAGGTGCACGGGCCCTTTTGTCGAGGGCCGGGAGGACCAAGGCAGCGGTGGTCGGGACACTAGGACCTGAGCAGTGTCCAAAACTAGCCAAGGCCCTGAAGGCTGAATCTGAGGGGGATGGGCCAATCCTAGAGCTTGGGATGGCAGGGGGTGAGCAGCGGACACAGGGTGGGAAGCTCTAAGGCCTTGAGAAGTTGACGTTTGTGAAGTCAAGACTTGGATTGATTTTTGCATTTCTAAGATGACAGCTATGAGAGAAGATTGAGAGTCTTGGAGGTAGGTGATGGTAGGAGTAAGGTGTTGGATTGTGGCGTTGACGATCGCGGTCACATCGGGTGCAACCATTCCGGGTAGAGGCTGGAATTGGTTGTGGTTGGTCTCTTCTTGATCCTTGAGGTGATGCTCCTTTTGGATGGCTGCGTGAAGACTTTGGCTGGTTGTCCTAGTAGCCCTGCGTTGTTGAGATATGGTTGCTTGGGTGTCAGGCAACGGACGAACTGCACTGCGATGCTCACATCCCTAGCGGAGTCACCAAAATGATGGCAAGGAAAGTGGGTTCACAGTCGACGTGGAGGTGCCACAAGGAATGCAGTCCGAGTCAGATGTCAAGTATGTTGATGTGAGACACAGCGAGGGCAAAGCATGGGCAGAGACCAAGGGCTTCCCAGACAGAGCCTGAGGGTGGCAATGCTGCAAGGGCGATGGCGCAGGGTGAATACATGATGACAATAATAGTTTGATGCTTAGGTCCAGAGTCAAGGTCCGATATGTTTTTCTCTCTAGGATTCTAGAGTGAGACAGCTAAAAGTCTGAAAACGTGCAACCGTCTGAAAATGTCCCTATCCTCCAAATGAATTCTCAGGATCTCTATTTATAGAGATTGAGATGATGATGTCATTAACCAACACGTGGCGCTCCCTGAAAGTGACACGTCACTGAGGGGTCCACGAGTGCCGGTGCTCTACGGACTGTCATATCGCATATTCAACTTGCCTATTCCTCATAGCGTCGCTCTGTCTGTCTGGAAAGACTCCCACAGCGTCAGTGTGCCCAGAGAACCCCCTTGATCTAGCCACCAATCTGAGCCCTTGTAGAGTCGCACTAGCCTGGTAGTGGTGGGGAAGACCCGACGCCTAACTGCCAGGCAGACTAGGTGCAATGTTCTCTAGAGACCTGCTCCCGTCTCGGAGTGACCCGGGGGTCATATTCCCTAAGGGTGCTAATGAAGCCCCAGTGCCGGAGTATGTAGGCCAATCATACAGACACCCTGGCAGAGATAGTGTCCCGAAAGAGTCACCTATTCCGCAGGCCAAGGTAACATCCCCGAGGATCCGTCTACCTGGTCGGCCGAGGTAGCATCCCGGAGGATCCATCTGCCTGGTCGGCCGAGGTAGCATTCCGGAGGAGTCATCTACCTGATAGAAGAGGAGTCTTCGTGCCGGAGCACTTAGAGCTCCCTGGCAGAGATAGTGTCCCGGAGGAGTCGTTTATCCCCGCGGGTGACTCCTTGTGCCGAAGCACTCGGAGCGCGTCAAGGTAGTATCCCGAAAAAGCCGTCTACCTGGCGGAAGGCGAGTTAAAAAGCTCCCTGGCAGAGATAGTGTCCAGGAGGAGTCGCCTATCCCCGTGTGTGAGTCCTTGTGTCGGAGCACTAGGAGCGCATCGTGGTACCATCCCGGATGAGCCGTCTACCGGATGCGCCGAGGTAGCATCCTGGAGGAGCAGTCTACCTAGCAAAAAGGGAGTTGAAGAGCTCCCTGGCGGAGATAGTGTCCTGGAGGAGTAGCTTATCCTCGCTGGTGAGTCCTTGTCATGGAGCACTCGGAGCGCGTCAAGGTAGTATCCTGGAGGAGTCGTCTACCTGACAGGCCGAGGTAGCATCTCGAAGGAACCGTCTACTTGGCAGAAGGGGACTTGAAAATCTCCCTGGCAGAGATAGTGTCTCAAAGGAGTCGCCTATCCCTGCAGGATGCTGGACACTCCGAAAAGTGCGCCGAAACTTGTTCCAAGACCAAGGCAAGGTGAGCATGGTGTGGTGAGAGTATGACCAATGCAAGGTCATGGTAGTGTGACAGAGAGCCAGGGGACACGACTGTGTTAGTGACGCGGTGGAGTGAGTAAGGTGCCAGGACACGTCTGTGTTAGTGGCGCGGCGCATGGGCGCGAAGGAGACGGTAAGGTATCGGGGCACAATAGTGTGACAGAGAACCTGCCCCAGGCATGACTGTATCAGCGGCGCAGTGCATAGACGAGGCAGAGTGTTGGAGTGCGGGGCCCAGGTGCCGGCGACGGGGGTCGCAGAGACGACTTAAAGGCGACGGGGGTCGTGGAGATGACTTTCGGGCGACGGGGGTCACAGACTGACGTCTGGGTGACCAGGGTTGGGGAGTGACGTCCGGGCGATGGGGGTCGCGGAGTGACGTCTAGTTCCTTGAAGAGTAGTGAAGATGCTAAGTATGGAAGTCAAAGGCCAACCCTTTGGGAGAAAGCCAAGGCCAAGCCTCAGGGGAGGCCAATGCCAACCCCAGAGGATGGCCGAGGCTGACCCCCAAGGAGAGGCCGAGGCCAACCCCAAGGGAAAGGCCATGGCCTACTTCCTTCGGTAAGAGCCAAGGTACGTCGACGGGCGACGGGCGACGGACGATGTGCAACGGTCGGAGCATGATGAGCAGTCGCGCAAGGATGATTTTCTTGTTGACGAAGTCACGTAGTCACGTAGAAAAAGTGAGAAATGCACGTGACTTGAGCGTGCACGTTTTGACCGGTTAGAAGCGTTGAATATTGTATGTTGCTTGTGAGGACGTGTCATGCAAAATGAGACTCTAGGTGGGCCTTTGGGTGCAACCAGAATAGGTTGGGAATAATAATAAACCTTATAGTGTATATATTAAAAATATTGTGGAGATTTCGTTCTTAGAGTAGTCCACCGGCTTACAAGAAAAATGCCTATTAGCGACGGAATTTAGCAATGAAATAAATTTTGCTAAATTCCGTCGCTAAAAGCCACCTAATCTGATAGAATTGGGCGACGGAATTAGGTTCCGTCACTATTATGACTCCAAAAATTGTGGAGGGAAAAAATAGGCGGGACGCAAAACTTTGCGACGGAATATTCTATCAAAAATGCTTTAGCGACGGAAATTACTAACGGATTTTAGTCACGGCATTATTTCCATCACTAAATGTGTTATTTCAACTTTTAATTACAGAAAACTGCTTTTACTAATTATTGAGAATGGAAGAATATTATATAATAAAGCAAAAAAAACTGAGTACATAAAACAAAAGGCAAATTCAGTCAGCCAATCTCTGTCTTTCTCCCCCAGTAAAAGGTTCATTTTCATTACTTCATTCAGTTTAGACTTGGCAAAAAAAAACCCGGACCCGCGGGTCGATCCGTACCCGGCCAAAAACTCCGGATACGGGTATGTATTTAGAAGACCCGTTCAAATCAGACCCGTACCCGGACCGACCCGTAAAATTCAGGTAAGTCCGGGTCAGATACGGTTTACCCGGGCTACCCGTGTCTTTTACTAGATAAATGCGTACTAGGGTTACTCTTTCTTCTCTGTCCTATTCTCTTCATCTCTTGCGCCGCTCTTCCATTTCTGAACCCTCTCTCTCTTTCTCTGTCTCTCCCTGGCTGCTCTAACGATGGCGCTGCTCGCCCGATGACGGCGCTGCTCGCTCGACGATGGCGCTGCTCTCTCGGCGACGAAGCTGCTCTCTTAACGACGGCGCCGCTGTCTCACGACGTCGCTCTCTCCATCGACGATCAAGCTGCGCCAAATCTGATGACGTCGCTTTCTCCGTCGACTACCAAGATCTGCCGCAGATCTACCTCCAGTATCTCCGATCAGGTCTGCCACAGCTCTGTAACCACGCCTTCTATCAGGATAAAGATAGTACAAGATCAAAGAGGTCTCCGATCGTGGCCTCCGATCGACTTTGATAGCTTTGTTAGGCTTTCTGTTGTTAGTGAGTAATATTTTAATTTTTCAGATTTTTTTTCAGATCCGTTTCTATTATTAATTGTGTTTATTTTTTATGTACGTAAGTATTTTAATTCTTCTGTCGTAGGAATTAATTTGTAGGTTATTTTCTTGAGTTTGTGCTTATTTTGACTGAGAACATTGTGTTTGGATTTGTGTTTGGATTGAGATGTTCTGTAGCAGTAATAAAGAAAGAAGGAAAAAAAATACTCTGTATATAATAGCTCAAAAAATATCTGATAATAAAAAATTAAAAAATTAATAATTTACCCGCAGGTAATTACCCGGGCCGCCCTGGTAGGGGACAGGCACAAAAAAACTCTACCCGGGAAAAACCGGGTAAAATTTATTCGGACCCGTTTTACCTGTACCCAGCCGGATTTTACCTGTACCCGATGGGTTTACCCGTTTGCCAGGTCTAATTCAGTTCACCAACGATGGAACTGTGACCGCCATCCACCTCAATCTCGAACCCAACTCATCGGCCTCACACTTTATCAAATCTGAATCTCGTCTCCCAGCCATGACCAGGATGATCAATCCAAGGAAACTGAAGACCTAAAAGTAACTTGCTCATGCCCTTCTAGTTATTTGATTTTCTTTACGCTCCTTGCATGATTGTTCATTCTAGATAATGTGTAAGGATCTGCTAAACGGGTGATTAGATATTGGGGGTTTTTCTATCCGTCGGTAAATTGTATCAATTGGGGGTTTGAAGAGCTAATAACCTTAAGCAAGTTTGTTTTATTTTCCCCCATCAAAATGATAACCTCATAGAAAAGGAAACTAGGTAATTAGTTATGTCAATTTCATTTGTGCCATCCTATGTACAGATCCCCTTTAATTTTCTCTTGATGTGCTAATTTTCTTTATCTTTCCTACGTTTAGGAATTGTTGATAAGGGATTTCTTTAATCGATTGTTCTGAAATTGTTGCAAGGAATTTTTTTTTCATTATTATGTGTTACATTTACATATAAGAAGTATGTATATGTTATTGAGCTTTTGATGGAATCATATGAACCTAATACAGTTCCAATGTATTCTTTATGCTTTAATCACATTATGGTTTCTTAGCTATTAAAGTATGATCCATTGCATTAAGCTTTGGTTCAGCCTTTTTGCTTCATTTTGCCATTTTTCTTTGATATTCCTGTTTTGAGGTTTTCAAAATTATAATCATAATGGGTTGCTAAGCTATAAATCACTTGAAGCGGAAATGACGGAGGCGTGCTGATGAGGTCTAGCATTTTCCAGCGAGAGATCCTTTGTATTGTAGCATGGTTGGTAATTAATCAATTATCATTGTACCTTTTTGTGATAACTGTTATTTTTCATACCTAAAAGATGTAAGGGCCAATGCTTGGTACAGTGGTAGAACCAAGAACGCATGGGCTGCCAAGCATGAAAACCTGTGTTTGGATATGAGACTTCAAGTTTAAGCTTGCCAGAGCTTTAAAAAAATTCGGAAAGTTTATTTGAAAGGAATTACAAAGAGGTGGGGATAGTACTGCTTTGCTTCTACACTATCAGGTATATATTGATCTATCGCATTAAGAAGTTGGTTTCTGTCATTGCTTATTCTGATCTCATTAGCAGTTATAGCCTTTACATTATGTTTTTAGGAGAATACATTTGGATGGAAAATTGCAATCAGGGACCATGTGTTACTGAGTTTGGAGGTGGCGTTTATCACCCACAAATCTAGTTGCCTGTTGAATAACTCTTCAAGCATCCTTTCTTTATGTGGTTGTTGGTAATTTTCTCACCAGTAAACGTATCTTCCTCGAAATGATAGTGTTCAAGTGGTTATTGTGAATGTGCCTAATTTTGCATTTTACTTGTAGTGAGCAGAGATTTTGTCCTCCTTGATGGTGCTTTGCAACATTCGGAGTAATCTTGTATGACACAATGACAAATCGCAGATCTCAGGAAATTGAAGGTGCTACACTCATCCTGAACCTGAGAACCTGTTTGCTATACAAAGTTTCCTTCAATTGTTACTTGTGATTCTGATTATAGAAATGACAAGAACAAAGGCATGTCTGCCAATATGTATTAACTGGTCGCAATGCTTATTCCCTCTGCCCCTCTGGAAAGAACCTTCTTGAACTAGGTTATAGGAGGCCAAAAATGAAGTGAAAATTCTTAGATAAACTTTTCTCAACAGCAGTTGCAGTAAAGACATCTTTGACATGCTTTAAATATGTAGATTTATACACCCTGAGAACATTCTATTGCATGACTGCTGTTTAGTGAAATCTAATGTGAAGCTGTAGTCACATAAGCAATTAAGTACAAATAAGACATTCTTGAGTGTGGTCACATGTTGAATGAGAAACAACTGAAAGATACTTTTAGCTTCCCGTGTGATTCATCTCCATAGGCTAGCAGTTGACTTCAGTTAATGAAATTCTCACTAGGGAAGTGTCAAAGCTTATGTGGTCGTAGAAAATTTGTGGTAGCTTATCTGCTTCTGTCTTAGCCATCATGCCATTGACGCGAGTATATTGATGCATAATCCTTGAAGTTCTTATTGCCCGCATCATTTAACATGCCTTTAATTGTTTTGTTATAGGCCGAAGTTACCGTGACTGATGTTATTGAGGATGGCAATGATTAAACTTTTCGATGCGATTGGTGGATGATTGCCTTATGTGACCTGATCTTAGGTTACTTTTGTTAGAGAATATTTGTTTATTTTGGTGTATAACTAAGCAACTAGTGGATTTCGATGCATTAATTCAATTGTTACCTTTTAGTGGTATTCCACATAATACTTGTTATCTTCAGTTGATTGTGAGAAATTGGATCATTATGTATTGTCACAAGTTGTGGTATCAATTAAGAATAGGATAATCTATTATGTGTATTCAATAGATTTTTGTTTTCAAAATTATTAACTCCTAAATAAGGTTTTTGCAACGGAATTAGCGGCTAAAAAATTATTCAATTCATAAATATGGTTTTTGTGACAGAATTTAGCTCCTACATATGGTTTTTGCGATGGAATTAGTGATGGAAAAAATTATTTTTGCTCCTAAATATGATTTTTGCGACAGAATTAGTGTCGGAAAATTTTATCTTAGAGACGGGATTGGCGACCGAATTTTCATCGCTAATGGTATTTTTTTAAAACGTATATAAACATATTTATATTTCAATTATTTATTTTTTAGTAATGTTAATTTTCTAAAAATTTAAAAATATTTCTAATTCCGTCGCTAATGAAAGAGAGATCACTGATGGAGCAATAATTCCGTCGATAAAACCTTTAGCTACGAGGGTTTAGGCGACGGAACTTTTGCGACGGAATTTCCATCGCTGAAGGAATTAGCGACGGAATTTAGACTTTTAGCGACAGAATTTCTCCCAAAGGGAGGAATTTGATGGCTTGGATCGATGCCTTGTCATCTTCATCAAACCACTAGAATCAGAATAAAAACTTCTCTAATGGAACGATGATCTGGCAGCTAGAGAATCCTAAGATGGGATGTGATTAACTTCAGAGAAGAACAAGGGAAGCCAGCGATCTGCGAAAAGAAAGAGCGGTTTCACCGTTACTCGTGGCCAGATGCAAAAGTTATTCTCGGGGTTACTGAGTCATACCACACAAATAATTAGTCAATTTAAGACGGTATATCTACTCATAAGAAACTGATATTTGGGCTCAATGTCTATTCATTTGTATTAAATGTGACTTCAACGCAACGACATGAGAAATCTTTTCAAGTCAACTGGGGGATACAGACTCATTTTTCTCACAAAATGATCTTTCATTATGAGCAAAGCAAACTCGTACACAATACAAGTGCATAAAATAGAGACAACGAATAATCCAAAACCCGATTACGTTCCTGTACCCCATCAGCACACAAGATAATGAACCTTATAACGTATATATTAAAAATATTTATGTTTTCACAGGGTATCTCATGTTAGTACTAGAAGTTTCATTTTGTCAATAGACCATAATCGGTTAAATCTGGCATTGGCGGTAACGGCAGATAAGGTGCGGACATTGTATATAATAACGTCAGTTACAAATACTAGTGATTGATACCCTGGAGGGGTCTGCTTTTTGACATAAATTTCCATAGTTAAAAGGTCTTACGCAGCATGAGAATCTATTAAGCTCCTGAGACATGACCCTGCTTTTACAACGAATTTGTGCTTGAAACCGTCTATTGCCATGCAGAATGGATGCTTATAATAACCTTATGTTTTTCGTTCTAAGAAACAAGCTTTAGAAGACAGCAGTTGTCTTGTGAGATGGGAGGGGGCTCATCAAGTCACCACACGCCGTCCCCTCCCCCACCGCCGCCTCCCCCTCCCCCTCCGCCTCCCCCTCCGCCGCCGCCGCCGCCCCCCTCCCCCTCAGCCTCACCCTCCGCCACCGCCGCCTCCGCCCCCTCCACCACCACCGCAGCCCAAGAAGCCTCATAACTGTGAAGCCATCCTGAAAGATGCAGACATACCAATAGACAGGTCATCCGTTAAGAAGCTGCGTGATCAACTCTATGCTGGAGTCTTCTTGAACCACAAGAGGAAGGTAAGTCTTCTTTCCATCTCCAGAAGTTGGTTTGTCTAAATCTTGTCATTTATGCCCATGAATAATTAGATTTTCTTAAGATATTAAGTAACACTTCATACTTTCCTAGAGTTTATTCGACTTTGCTATGCCTCAAAGTCACCCGTTTTACTCGCGACTTAATGCGTAAGGATGATATGCCTCAACTAATATGTCTCATTTATTCAACTCTTGTGTTCAATTTGCCTTCAGTTTATTCAATGTACAAAAAAATCAGTCTATAAGCTGCAACAGAGTAAGACTGCACACTCACCCTCCACATGCCCCGCAGTGATGGGAGTATCTAAATATCCCAAATTACTGCCCAAGTATGTACCCTTTTACCTACTTGGTACAACTTGTCATGATCTTTACTGGTTTCTGCAGAAGTATTGGGTTGAAAGGACATCCTACCACAACTGCTTCATGTTATTTGCAAGGGATCTGGCAATCACCTGGGCTGATGACGAGCGTTATTGGCACTGGCCTAGCTTCAAAGAAACAAGGTAATACAAGTGTGTAGTTATGAAAAGACAAATGAACTGTACAGGCTTTAAATTATTGATCTTTATTTTCCAAGATATGGAAGGTGAAAATAGATTCAGAATCACTGTGAGGTTTTGAGTATATCACTTGGACCACAAGAGAGCTGCCCTCCAATTAATCTATAAAAAATCATATGAGATTTTCCCCAAGCTTATTGTATCCCGTTACTTAACGATTCTTATATTTGAGACAGTACGAGAGGTGGCGCACGTTGCGAGCAAACTGACCACTTCGTTAAAAGTGTGCAAACTTGACATGTAGGATTATTAGTGCGCGTTAGAAGAATTCCTAGTATCAGACTTGCAGAGGACTTACAGAATACACTTCGTACAGTTTACGAAAAAGAAAGAAAACCAGAAAAGGAGGACAATAAAAGCAGCTCGATGCACACTGATCATTTTTCTTTTTGTAGTGATGCCTTTGTTGATGTTGCCCAAATGCTTAAGGTTTGCTGGCTAGAAGTTCGCGGAAGATTTGAGACCACAAATCTTTCACCTGGAATTGTGTACGAAGTTTTATTTGTGGTGATGCTAAAAGAACCTGCCTATGGGTTGGAAGTTCCAGTGAACCTTAGACTCATTCTTCCAGATGGAAGCACTCAAGAGCACAAGGAAGACTTGATGAAAAAAGAAAGGGGACAATGGATAGAGATCCTGGTAGGGAAGTTTATGGCTGTACCCGATAAAGTTGGAGATATACAGTTCTCCCTCTATGAGTATGAAGCCGGGATTTGGAAGAGAGGTCTACTTGTCAAAGGTGTCGCCATTAGGCCAAAAGCTTGAAAGACTTTGCTTGGATCTGCAACAGCAAAGCCAGAACCAGTAACATAGATTGAAGAGATGGAGTCATTCCAAGATGAGGAAGCATGTGATATATCAAAGTTCCGTGTAATAACTTTCTGGCTTGTGCCACAAAGAGAAATCGATATTCTTGTTCTTCAGTCTCTCAGTTGCGGGGCCAATTTTTTCTGAAAGCTGTTTCACAACAAACATGATAAAGTGATCCATAGCCAAGCTGTTGATTTTGTAAATCTAAGCGTGCAGAAGACAGAAAAAGTTTAAGAAAATTAACCAGAAGACAAAAGAACTCGACCTAAGAAAGTGGAAGAAGCACTCTCAATTAAGAAAAAAATTTGGCTGCTACTCCGGTTTGAGGAATCTTCTTCCAACCTTTTATATAATGACAATCAATTGTCTCTAAATGAATGGGTCCACTGCCCAGTGTGAGTTAATTTGTTCCTCAATTAACTCATACTAAGTAGTGGACCCGTGCAAAATGCATGGGTCACAATAAATGTATATGTACTGTAAATCTTGTACTTCGGAAAATTTAGAACATAATCTAATTTCATAAGAGAGATAAAGATAATGAGTTTCAAGACAATATATAAGCTAATACAAGTATACATCTTAAAAATAGTAGTATTGATGACATAACAATTATATTGATGATATCGGTCTAAAATGCAGTCATTGTATTAGCTCAAATTTTGGTTCCACCGTTCTATGACCTAGAATAACTATTAAGAAAAGAAAAAAGTGATAAAATATTTCTCCAATATGCATGGGCAGAACCAGGGTTTTTTTCAAGAGGTACAAAAATTATATCGAATTCACTAAAAACATTTATTAGTAAAATAATAGTAAAAAAACAGAGTGCAGTTGAAAAGCATACAAAATGTATTATTAAGTTTCATGAGAGCCATTAAAGATTCTTTACAAGTACAAAAAAAAAAAGCAAATCCAAATTAGATATTCAAGTATTTACAAACGAAATTACTAAATTACTACTTGATAAGGCTCCGAAGATTGGCAGCGCTTGATAATAGACTCATTCTCAATATTTTGAAGACATTTTTCTCAGTGCAGCAATTAAAATATCATTCATCTCCCATGTCATTCCGAATTCGAGTCTTTATTATCTTCATTATAGAGAAAGCTCTTTTAACAGTAGCAGTTGCAACGGGCAAGAGTAAGATCAATTTCATAAGCAAGTACATCAAATGATATATCACATCATTTTTCAACTCAACTAACTTCATAGCAAGTTCACCAATTCCCTTTACATCATAAAGTTCTTCACATGACCGCACATCCATAATATAAGTCTCAAGCTGACTTTCAAGCAGTATCTTAAGCTCTATTAGAGAAAAGTCATATGGATAAAATTGTGCAAGGCATATCAATTTCTCTGTATTAAAAGTAGAAAAATAATCACTTGAATCAAGACATGCCATACAAATAAGTAACTTTGTAGTTACCTCATTAAAATGATTATTCAATTCACTGATTTGCAAATCAACAACAACTAAAAAAGTATCAACACGATAGTGGTAAAGATTTGTACCTTTTTCAGCATTACGTTTTTGCCTCCCCGGGGCTACAAACATCGCACTCATATCCAATATTTCAATTTCTTGTTTTACACAAAATCGTGAAACCTCTTCCAACGAGTCTTCCCACCCATCATCTCTCAAGCTCTGCAATTGTTGCTTTTATCATTCTTACCAAATTCATTGCAGTTACAATGTTCTGGTCTTTCTATTGCAATGCTTGTGAAAGTTCATTCGTTATCCCCAAAATGATTTTCATCAAATGCATGTTAAAGGCAAAATCATAAGTTGGCACCGAATTCAAAAGGCTCAATGCTTCACCGCTCTGATCATAATCTGTAGCATCGTCAACAACCTTATTAAGCACATCTGTCATTGAAGCAAACATAAGAATCATATTCAATAATGCACCATAATGTGATCTCCAACCTGTCTCTCCTACTCTTTTGATGCCATGTTCCTGATTTAAATCCCGGACCACTAGCAATATCACCATTTACAAGGGCATGAGCAAGTCTAAACGGCTTCACTTGCTCGAAGAGCATCTCTTTGTTTACATGAGACTCCCATGATGTTTTCCAGCTTAGTAACCAAATTAAAGAGTAATGAAATCTGAGAATTTTTTTTTTTGCAACGGCTACAAGAGTTAGCTGAAGTTGATGAGCAAAACAATGAATATATTAAGCACTTTCGTTCTCCCTTTAAATTAAAGTTTTAAGACCATTGAATTTACCTTGCATATTGCTTGCTCCGTCTTAGCCTTGTCCACGAACTCTTGAAATTCTCAATTCATGCATTGAAAATAAACCATCACTCGCGTTTTTTAGTGATAAGGTGGCGATACTTTCAACATGGACAATACCAATAAAACATTCAATGACATGTTCTCTTTTGTCCACATATCTCAAAACAACTCCCAATTATTCTTTGACTGAGACATCACAACACTCGTCAACTAAAATGGAAAATAATTCAGTTTTAATGTCACCAACAATTGCATCTCTTATTTTTCCAGCAATGGCACTAACAATTTCTTTATGAACTTTTGGTGATGTCAATTTGAGATTCTGAGGAGCATTTGACAACGTGACTTTTTTCACACTCTCATTGTGATCCGCAAGGAACTCTAAAAGTTCTAGAAAATTTTTCTAATTCTCAGGTTCGTTAAATTCATCATGCCCACAGAAAGACAAACCCTGACATAAGAGTAACCGAATGACATCAATTGATGCAGTCAAGCGAGTACAGTATTAAACCTTACTTTCATCTGTTTGCTTAGATAAAGCTATTTCAATACTCTATTTCGGGTTATCAAAGGCTTGACACTTGCTTAAAATAAGATTGTGTGCACTATTGACTTCTCCAATATGTTTTTCAAACCTTCCCCCTTTTTTTTTCCAATCGTTAAAACCATGGCTGACAAAAGTACCACCAACCCCTTGCTCCCAATGAGAACTTTTGAATAAGTAGCAACATAAGCAATATGCTTCATCTTTTGCTATACTATACTCCAACCAACTCGCATGAAGGTCAAACCAAGAAGAAACAAAACGTCGATATTGTTTCCCGAATTGTGTAAATGGAAAATTGTGGTTACGAGGTTGGCAAGGACCTTTCGACCAATACGCTCGTTGAACTTTATCTCGAATATTAGGACTATAATCCATAATATTCAGAGTTGAACTCATTACGAATTCTACTTGAATGCTCGGAATCAACATCCCGATGCACAAGAGGAGCCTTGTCTGTTACTGAATTGGAGACTGTAGAATACTATCTTGATTAGACTGCAAGGATTCTGCCAATTTTCGTTTCATTCTAAAAAACTTTTCCATTTTGAAAAAAGAACACGCACACACACACACACACACATTGAAGTTCTCAACACAAATCACATAGTTAAATAACTAGACATTTCAAGCTCAAGATCAACCTCCCAAATTTAAAAGTAAATCACATTCCAAGATCAACCTCCCTAGCTCAAGATCCACATCTCAATCTTAACACAATATCAAATTTCAACAAAACAATACATTTTCAACCTCCCAATTTTAAAATTACAAAGCCAAACAAATTCAAGCTCAACATCAGATTCCAACACCATTATAAACTATCTATGAACCAAATTATGAAATAGAAAAGCAATTAGTCAATTAAGAACTAGCAAAGCAAATTAACCAAATAATTAAGGTGTTCCAATTCATCCAAATCACCAATAATTTCTGCAATATAATCAAGGCATGCTCTTCCAACAACCAATTAAGAATTAGCAAGTAAAGTAGCCAAACATATTTTTTTAAATATCTATATAATCACTTAAATTAAACTATAATTTAAGAACTTAAAGGAGGAGATTAGGGTTTATCTCACAGTGACACCGTCAGTAGTGGAGATAAGCAGTAGTGAGTAGCCTCAGTCTGTCCTTCTAGTTCCAGATCTTATCGAATCGTCAGAGTGAGTCACGGACTCATGGTCATCCCCTCGTCGGTCGATGTCATGGTGTCTCGGTGGCCGGTGCTTGATTAGGTCGTCATTGTCAGTCTGTCATTGTCATCATGGTAGCGGTCAGAGTTACTCAGACTGTCGGAGTGAGTCGGTCGTTGTCACGATCCAGATCTGGTCACCTTGTCACAGGCTCAACGTCGCGGTCATCAGTCGGAATGAGTCGATCGAAGTGAGTGTGAGACTGTGAGTCATCAGTGAGTCACTAGTCACGAATAGAGAGAGAAAGAGAGAGAGAGAGAGAGAGAGAGAGAGAGAGCTGACTAGTCTCAGGGACGGCCACTGGGTGCAATTCCCCAAAATTGTTTTTGAGGGGGTGCACTAGCCCCCTAGTCCCAACGTAGTAGTGGCCTTGCTAATATGTGATTTTTGTAGTCATTTCTATCCTGTTTGATTATTGCGTATTGAAATCCAGTATAGAATGTTTGCATATTTGTATTGTGATATGCTTAAATGCATTAACTCTTTTAATCCAAAAAGGATGTCGGCTTAGCATACAAAGGTCATTTAGTATCATACAATCTTTTTCTATGGAATATTGCAAACCTATAAGTGTGCTGTAGTTGCCTTATATCTTTCCTTAAAAGACTTGTATATGTGCCCTTTTTATTGCCTCACAAAATGTATTTTTATCTACGTTTAAATAAGTAGAGTTATATGTAAATGGCCTGTTGAAAGTACCATCCGAGAAGTTGTCAGACCATAGCAGTCTGAGATGCAAATTAATGAAATCTCGAAAATGACTTTGACCAAAGGGAACTTTCTGATTGTTGTACATGGGTACCATAACACAAACGGGAGAGAAACCTTTCTGGTAAAAACTTTAAGTGTTCTTAATCCTGAGATAAAATTTTTGAAACATCCAAGTTTCCTCAAGGAACTAAACCTAGAACGACACCACTTTTGATTAGAGTTACGTTTTGTCCAATTCAGATTCTTAGTAACAGTTATCAACCATCATAATACTGAAACCCAACACCTTAGTGCTATCATTTACTTGACATAACCTCTACTAATGTCACCATATCTGTAATCCCCGCCATTACTATCACCACCATTAGGATACCTGGCTTATCGCCACAAGTATTTACATTTAAAATTACCGCAGTGTCAATCACAACCACCACCATTATCTAAAAAATAATACCAGTCTTAAACCTCAGTATTTACCTTAAAATTTTCAAACTCATTTGAAGCTTGTCTGACTTATTCCCAAGTCATTTCCAATTCTCTTTAGTTATTTAACTTGAAAAGGATTAGTTCCAAATTGAGTATAACATGTTAGACTTAGAAGATTGGTATATGAAATCACTTGCAAACCTCTAACTCGCCTTATAGCATACAAAAGCATACGTTTCCCTTCAAACTTACTTCTAACAATTTCAAAAGAGCAATTTCATAAGATTCCTTTCAAACTTACTTCTAACAATTTCAAAAGAGCAAATGCTGTTCAAGTTTAATTTCTCATGGAGATTTTAAACTTTCTTGCATTGTTCGCAAGGAAACTAACATAGGTAAAAGCTTATGCAATGAAAATAGATACGATTAATTGAATAGATTTAATGACATAATGATTTACCAAGTACATATGATAACTAGTATCTCGAAGATAACATCTCTAGATATAGTTCTTTTAAGTTACCTCTAATAGGTTTAGATGACCAAATGTTAAGCCCTCCGTGTACCTTCTCATATTCTCTCAATCAATGGAATTCATTACTATTTTCTCATATAATTCAGATCAGGATATTTTCCGGACCCAAGCTAACAATATCTATTTTTAATCCACTTAGATAACCATCAGAGGTTCTTTAATCTTCTCAAATTGTTATTTAAATGCATATAAATACACATCTTGAACATATATACTACGGATTTTTAAAGTCTTTACAATCAATTCTTTACTTGTTCACTAGTACCTTTTAGCAATAATAGTAAAATTTTCAGAATTCTACGAGAACAAACAAGGAGGGGAGAAGCACAAGATGTGTGATAGTTTTCTGTTTTGTAAAATATCTTTATTTTAATATATCATAGGCATCCTTGAAGTATTCTCCATTGTAGGCAAAATACTATCTTAAGTTGTTGGAGAAAAAGATAAAAGGTAGTATGGAGAAACTTGACTGAAAAAATGCCTGAGTCGAATGCATTGCACTATTTCCTTAAGACAATATTTGCTCCCTTATAATCTGCTTAGGGTAGTAGCAAATCTGCCTCCCACGATAAAACAGGTGAAACTCTATTGATCACAGCATATTGCAATCAACAGACAGAAATTCGAGAGAGAGAGCAAGAGAGAATTCGAAGTGAGGAAATGATCTGACCATCAGCCCTATTTATAGACACCAAAGGGTGCCTAAAACAGGTGCAAACAGTTGTGGCAGTTAAGTGACTCTGCAGATGTCACTTAACAGTCACAATCTGTAGACACAATGAACAACTGCAATATTTGAACTAAAAGGCACCTGAAACAGGTGCCATTTTGAATTTAAACAGATTAGAAATCTGTTTAATTTCACCAACAGTCACACTATTTCAGTCCAAAATTGTAACTCCCAGGCTGAATTTGTCGCAAAAAGTTAAGCTGGGCTCGGGGCGAGGGCTCCTAGCGACGATGCGCACTTGCGAAGTGCAAAGTGCGCCTAAAAGTGCCAATAGCGCCTTTACGCCACCACTGCCGCCCCCTCGGGCATGGGCGCAAAGGCTAGCGCGCGCGTGCGGTGCGGTGCACCACACATGTGCGAGTGCATGGCCATGCATACCATGTGTTTCTAGAACAATATGGTATGTCACATGACCATTTAGATACCCCTAACTTTTCCATTTCCCAAGCCATGTGGGAACCCACTTCATGATTAGTTTCAACTTTTTCATTTCCCAAGTCAGAGTGATGGTGCGATGGAGAGGTTGTCGTGGGCAGCATGTGTGTGGATTTTTGTGTAATGTGTGCCGTGAGAGGGGCTGCCATGGTTGTCTTTTTGCTGTGCGTGAAGGGGTAGCCATGGTAGCTGCCATAACAGTGTGTGCATTGTGGGTTGATGTGTGCATGTGTAAGGGCAAGGGAGAGAGAACACGGCAGTGAGGCAGGGTGTTGTATGTGTGTTTGTGTGTATGTATATGTGTACATGTATTTTGTATACAGGTGTGAAAGAAGTAAGTGTAGGGGTAAACTGTTTGGGTGTGTAAGTGGCAAAAGATTAGCTGAGTGAAAAGTTGGACCTGTATGTTGGGGTGACCACAAATGGGTATGTGGGTGAACTGGAAAAGAAAAGAAAAGGGGGAAGACCCACTGCCGTGGGACAACAGTGGGTGTGGAAGTAGAAGGCCATAGTGTGAGGGTGTTAATAGAAAAGAAGAAAAAGCAGATGGCAGTGGGTTTGAGGTGTTTTTGTGGAGTGCATGAGGGTGAGTGAAAATGAAAGAAAGATGAAAGAGAGATAGAGGGAGAGGGAGAGACAGAGAGAGGGAACCATTGCCTTACGGTAATGGTTGTGTGCATGTGTAGTGTGTGTGTGTGCATATATAGGTTTGTGTAGGTGAGTGTGTTTGTGTGGAGTGTTGTGTATATAGTGTGTGTGCGTGAGTGTGCTGTGAGGTGGGTTTATATGTGTTTTGTGTGGCTTTGAACAAAATGAAAGGAGTTACTGGGGGGGGGGGTGTGTGTGTGTGCATGCTATGTACATTTGTGTGTGTAGGTTGTGTGTGTGTGTGTGTGTGTGTGTGTCTACATCTGTGCAGCTATTGGTGTGGAATGAAGAAATGCATGTTTAGGTGAGGTTCATGAGTTGTGAGGGTGTGTAAGTGGAGTAGAGGCTAAGTGCACTTAACAAGATAGCATAGTGCTGAGTGAGTATTGGGTTAGTTTTAAGTACATCATGAGCATTCAATTGTCTACAGTTATCCTTAGAACATGAAAATTTAGAGTATAGCACCTTAGTTTATAATAGAATTTCTGGTAAAGTTTTATATTTTTCTGACAATTTATGTATTTTTAATATTTTTCAAAAGTTTAAATTTATAAAATTCTTTTGGAGCCTTTAAACCCTGAAAATGCTCTAGGAAAACTTATAGTAATATTTTTATATTATAATAAAGACTTAGTATAAATTTGGTGATTTTTATAGTTCATTTGCTATTATTTCTCTATCGCATTGGATTTAACAAAATGAAAAATTTTAAAATAGTTTTAATGCCTTTTAATTTCTGATTTTAATTTCAATAATTTTTATAAGTCTTCTAAAGCTGTTACAAAAATTATGAGTCATTATTTCTAGCTAGAAGAAATTATGGCAATATATTTGCTTTAGTGTATTTAAGAAAATTATTTTTAATTAAAAAATAATCAAAAATATTCACAAATTATATTGTTATCCCATATGCTATATAAAGCTATAAATAATGTTTAGCAAACGATCAAAATATTTTTGAAATATTTCTAAATTTTGGGGAGTGACGAATTTCGAGGTAGGTCAGCCGTGTGGTAAACCGCTCCGAGTTTCATCATGGCTGGGTAGAGGAATGGGTACGCTATGGATAATTATATTAAGATTTTAATGTAGTAATATGAATAAGTGTTCTGATAAATGACTCTGCCAACCTAGTTAACCTCGAGGAATTTGGTCGAGAGCGTTTTTAGCTTCAGCGCTTGGATTGAGGTAAATGATTTCTATCTGAAACCCTATTTCATCTATTTGACATCGTAAACATTTTTTTTTCAAAGTTGACATTGAAGTTTCTTTAGACTCGATTATAATTGTTATGAAACTGTATCGATTGCCATTAATACCCTGTTTTGAGCCTTACACGTTTAATTGAAAATCCTATTCGATGCTCTGTGTTTATTTCTCATTGTGCATCGATTGATGTCATTGTACTATCGATTATTGCATTCGGCATATTGACATGAGTTATTGTATTGAGGAGTTATAAGGATGGTCTGTATCGGGGGTGATATAAGGATGGTCTATTATTGTCAGGAGATGCTAGTACCTTGAGGGTCTAGCTAATGTTCATATGCATATGTAACTACAGTATTATTGAGGATAGCCTTGGTGGCTTTGCTAAGTGATTACCCAGCACAGCCTATGTGGCTTTGCTAAATGTTTCCCTGCACTGCCTGTGTGGCTTTGCAAATTTAGTCATGTTCAATATCATATGCATTGTTTACAGTGTAACCGGAATTGTTTCAGTTGATTTTTTATTTGAGGGATTGAGTTGAATCTCTTCCCATATTGCCATTGAAATGAATTCTTTAAATCGTTTGTATTCCCTATTGAATTCTGAGCGACCTTACTGAGCTTTCAATAGCTCACTACCTTTTTTGTTCCCTTCTGCAGGAAATAATCGTCAGTAAGATTTTGGATGAACGAGCTTGATTTCAGAATAGCTTAGTGCTTTCATTATGTGTTTATTTAGGCCATGTGAGGAAACCAATGTATAATGTACTTTACATTTGTTTTGTGATGAGAGCGGTTTGCTAAGACAATTGAGTTATTGTAGAGCTCTGATATGGATTCTATTGGGTTTCTTTAGTGGTATTAAATTGATTGGTTAATTGAGAATTTGATCGATTGATCGGCTAACGCTCCGAAAATTCCGGGGTGTTTCAGTTGGTATCAAAGCTTAGGTATGAGGTTCTATAGACTCATAAGCCTAAGATAATCTGTGACTGAGATTGGACATTGCAAACTTGTACTAGGTTTTGATGACTTATTTGCGGTTTTAGCATTGGATTGAGATTTGCGCTGAGTGCGCAATAGTAGACAATTTGCTTACATAAGAATCTTCGGATCTTAAGTATTAACCAAAGAAGATGTTTGAAGGACAAGATTGTAATCTTTTTGGGTTTCTTTGAGTAGTCTATCAAATACAGGCTATGAACGATAAAGGTTGTGATTGCCAATGGATGTGCAATGCAATACATGTGTCTATAAAATTAGATTTTCGGATCTTTTAAAGTAATACTTTCAATGTGATGGATTCAGGAATAGTTTAAACTGGGTTGGTTGTATATCAGAGTGCCTAGAGAAGGCATAGTGGTTGTAGTTTGGGTGTGAAACCCAAGTGCTTTTAGAATTTTCTATCCATATTGGCCAAGTCTTAGCAGTACGGTTTAAAGGTTATTCGATGTTATCAACTCTGGCGACAAAAAAAAAGATGAGTCAAGTGATCACATGGTTTTGGTTAGTGAATTTCACAAACATAGCATTGTTACTATTTTAGTTAGACCTTAGACATTGAGTCATAGTCTTGGTATTCAATGGGATACGAATATGAAAAATTGAGTTTGACTCTGTGTTGAGTAATCACATGATTGAAAGATCAAGATATTTATGGCCATAGAGCGTGTGACTCTAAAATTTGATATTGGCAATAGGATGAGAAATGCATTAGGCCGAAAGCGTGCCAATAATGTAGCCACCTTATTCATTGGTTAACCTCAGCAAAATGTCATTAAGAGAGAATTGAGATGACTGCTTGGATTGAACACCTAGAATTATTTCGGGTAAATGTTGACATATGTATTACATTAATGGAATAAAGGCACATTAGCAATTGTTGTTCAAGTTAGGTGTGTTATGCTGAATCTTAATGTGATATGAGTCATCGGCTACTTCTTATGACTTATCGATTTTGATGATTCTAAATTGATTATTTCTAACATTAAACTGACAACATTATTAAGATAAATATTTCAGGTTATATCCTAATCAAACGAAGACAAAGATCTTGCCTTGGAAAAAGCTTGGATTTGGACTTGAACTCGGACCACATTGAAGATGTAGTGACTGAAGTATATTTTTATCTTTTATCTTTTCTATATTGGTTGCAAGTCCATAAAAGATCTCCCAGAAATTCAAGTAAAGAACCAAAACTGAAAGTTTCATTCGAAGGCAAACAGTTTGCATTCGACTCAATTGTGCAGTTCTTTCTTTCTTGTCTTAAAAAGGACTTTTTGGTCGAAGCTAAAGTTTTCTATCGATGCTAAACATTTTCAGTCGAAGCGAAACTTTTTGGTTGAAGTTTAAGTTTTCGGTCGAAGCGAAGGACTTTCGGTCGAAGCCAAAGTTTTCGGTCAAAGCTATACTCTTTGGTCGAAGCTAAAGTTTTTGGTCAAAGCCAAAATTTTTCGTCGAAGCCATAGTTTCCAGTCGAAGCAAAGTTTTCAGTCGAATAAAATGTCATTTTCATTCGACTCAATTCTTCAGTATCTTTACCATCTCTTCTCACAAAGTTTTCCTTCGACCGATTTCTCTGAGATATACTTTTAGTCGAATCAAACTAATGTTTTATTTGAATCAATTGTTTTTGGCTTCCCCTTTTTTAACGGTTCACTTTCTACTCCACTATAAAAAGGGATCCTTGAGAGCATTTAATATACTTCTCACCAATCTCTAAAAAAAATCTCTCTTTTATCAACATACTCTCTCATCTTATTCTCACACATTCATCTATTCTTTATTGAGTGAGTTCATCTTTGAGAAAGTTTATTGTAAGCTTCTTAGTTTTGGTTCTTGAAAGAATATAGATCTTCCGACCTAAGAAGGCTTAGTCATGATTATTCATTGTAACATCTACTCAAGAAGGAGTTTGTCTGTTGTATTACGTTGTAAATTTCTTTTCAATTGTAAACTACTGGAAACCTTAGAAGGGTTTCAAAAATTGTACTGCGGTTTGAGTTAGCACCCGAAGCTAGCTGGTTAGTGGAAGGCTCGAGTAGGTCTCCCTTGTGTGGAGTGCTCGGGGACTGGACGTAGGCTGGTGGGGCCGAACCAGAATAAATCTATATGTTGATTTATTTATATTACTTCTGTCATTACTTTGTAATTTTGATTTTTAATTTCTACTCAAAGTTGTAAAAACACCTATTCACCCTCCTCTAGGTGTTCTTAGGGATCTACAAGTGGTATTAGAGCCGTGTGCTCTGGTATTTTCTTTTGACTTAATCTTCTAGAGCTAAAGATCGCATTATGGAAGAAGGATCAGCAACCACCAAGCCACCTTTGTTGAAGAATGACAACTACAGCTACTGAAAAAATAGCATGCGAAATTTCCTGAGGAAGGATACACACGTGTGGTATGTTGTAAAAAATGGTCCTATAATTCCGATGAAGGATAGACCAGATGGAACCAAGATTCCAAAAGGAATTCTCAAAATGGACGCTCATGAGGCACATCTTTTCTCCATGGATGATAAAGCTAAGGACATTATCAGCTGTGGCCTTGACATGAATGAGTACAATCGTGTCTCAGCATGTGAGACAGCTAGAGAAATGTGGAGGTTGTTAGAGGTCACTCATGAAGGTACAAATCAGGCAAAAGAGACCAAGATCAACATGTTGATCCAGCAGTATGAGGCCTTCAAGATGAAGGAGCACGAGTCCAGAAATGAGATGTACTCTAGGTTTACATTCATTATAAATGGACTGAAGCTTTTGGGTAAAATCTACCCCAAAATGGAAGTTGTTCGAAAAGTTCTTAGATCTCTTCCAAAGAGATGGGAAGCAAAACTAACAGCTATTCAAGAAGCAAAGGACTTGAACGTGCTGAAGTTGGAAGAATTGGTGAGCTCTCTAATGACTCATGAAATCATAATGAAGATTTATGACGAAGAAGAAACCACCTCCAAGAAGAAGAACTTAGCTCTCAAAGCTAAGACCTCAACCTGCGGAGAGTAGTGACGATTCTGAACCTGAAATGGCTCTCATTTCTCGAAAGTTCAAGAAGTTTCTCGCAAGCAAGCGAGATGGAAAAATCAGGACAAGTCATACAAACCAATCACATCAAAGAAATAATGGTGATTGGAATGTAAAGGAAAAATCTGATGCTTGCTATGAATGGGGCAGAACTGGGCACATCAAAAAATATTGTCCACAACTTAAGAATAAAACTACAAGTAGCAATAGTCGAGATTTCAAGGAAACGAAGTTCAAACCCAGAAAAGCATTGCTGACTTGGGATGACTCTGAAGAGAGTGATAAAGAAACAAGTGAAGATGATGACATGGCTCAGCTTTGCTTCATGGCCAAGGATGATCAGCCTGATAAGATAATTTCAGAAAATTTTGATTATATTAAGCTTAAGTCAGCATTTCTTGAACTTAGCAAAAACCATGAAAAATTAAAATTTAAAAATGATGGTCTCAAAAGTAAGGCTCTTTCCTTGGTAAACACTGTTGATGAGCTTGAAGGTGAAAAGGAAGAATTAGAAGAAAAAGTTAAGATTTATATTTCTTAAAATGTTTCTCTAAAAAATGATCTGATTGCTTCTAAGAAGGAAAATTCCTATTTGTCTTCTGAAATCCTTTCTCTCAGAGGAGTAAAAATTCCAGTTGAAAACGAGCTTTTAAAATCTCAACTGGAAGAAATTTCTACACAAAAAGGAATTTAAAAAATAAAATTAAAGATCTGCATTTTACTCTTTCAAAATTTACTCAAGGAAGAGAGAGTTTGGATATTCTTTTGGGAAGGCAAAGATTTGTTTTTGAGAAAAGTGGAATTGGTTACAATCCTTCAAAGAAGCAAAAGGATTACGAAAATTTCTTTAAAAAAAACTTAGCTTCCTGCTCACCATTCGCACTCTATATAGTGTGTAACAAGAAAGGGCACTTAGTTAAAAATTGTTCTCTTAATGCTATCAGAAATCAGCTACCTTCGTCGATCACTAATAATAAAATGAAGCAAGTTTGGGTGCCAAAATCTTGTTTGTCTAATCTTCCAAGAGCCAAGAAATTGTGGGTACCTAAAGGAATGAAACCAGAATCTATTGTAGGTATGCTTGAAAGCAAGAGTGGATTTGAACAAATGGATCCTTGACAGCAGATGTTCAAGGCATATGACCGGTGATCGTTCACTATTTTCTCATGTCACTCTGAAGAATGGAGGACTTGTTACTTTCGAAGACAACTCAAATGGGAAGATGATCAATAAAGGTAAAATTGGCACCGGTTCCATATCTATAGATAATGTATCCTTGGTTTACGGTTTAAAGTTCAATTTGATAAGTATCAATCAACTAATCGATAGTGGACACAAAGTTCAGTTCAAAGGCGATCAATGTCTAATCAGTCATGCCTCAGATGATGGCACCTTGGTTGGTAAGAGAGAGGGTAATATCTACACCTTATCTTTTGATTCATTTGACTCTTCTCGTGAAGTTTGTCTCTCTGCTCAACATAATGATATCTAGTTGTGGCATCATAGATTAGGTCATGTTCACATGGATCTAATCAAGAAACTTCTTTCGAAAGAGCTTGTTAGAGGCTTACCAAAGTTAAAGTTTGTCAAGGATAAGGTTTGCGATGCATGTCAATACGGTAAACATTCAAAAACATATTTTCAAGCTAAAAATGTTGTTTCTACCTCTCGCCCTCTTCAACATCTTCATTTAGATCTTTTGGGCCCCACAAGAAATGCCAGCCTAGGTGAAAAATTTTATGCATTCGTTATTGTTGACGATTTTTCAAGATATACCTGGGTTCTCTTTCTAACTCATAAGGATGAAGATTTTGAAAAAAATTTCAGTCTTGTTAAGCAGCTTCAAAATGAGAAGGAGTTGAAGCTTGTAAAAATTTGAAGTGATCATGGTGTTGAATTTGAAAAAGATTTCATTCCTTTTTGTGTTCAAAATGGTATTTCACATGAGTTTTTTGCTCCTCAGACACCCCAACAAAATGGGGTTGTAGAGAGAAAGAATTCCTCAAGAAATGGCCAGAACCATGCTTCATGAAAACTCTCTACCAAAATATTTTTGGGCCGAAGCCGTCAGTACTCATCAGATTGATTCTTGACAAAACTCCTTATGAGCTTTTCTCAAATTGAAAATCAAACATCAACATTACAAGGTCTTCGGTTACAAATGTTTTATTTTGAACAACCGTGAGAACTTGAAAAAGTTTGATGCGAAATCTGACGAGGGAATATTTCTTGGTTATTCATTAAAAAGTAGAGCATATAGAATCTATAAACGTAGAACTCTAACAGTTGAAGAATATATGCATGTAGTATTTGAAGAATCTAACATTGAAAAACCAATTAAGAACGCAGGTGATGACAGTAAGGAACTCTCCTTGGACTTGAACAACAAACTAAATGTCTCTTCAACTGAGGGGAAGTGTTCAACATCTTCCTATAACAACAGTGATGAGACTCAGTCACTTCCAAAAAGCTAGAGATATTCCTCCAGTCATCCATTAAAACAAGTCATAGGTAATGTGGAACGCGGAGTTACAACATGGTCTACGGTAAATCTTTTCTGTGAAGATTTTGCTTTTCTTTCTCAAATAGAGCCTAAAAATATTTCAAAGGCTCTAAAAGATCCTCAGTGGATCCTTGCCATGCAAGATGAATTGAATCAATTTGGGAGAAGCAATGCTTGGTCACTAGTTCCACCGCCTGTTCAACAAAAGGTCATTGGCACCAAGTGAGTTTTTCGGAACAAACTTGATGAGGATGGTCATATTGTTCGTAACAAGGCTAGGCTAGTTGCTCAAGGATACAATCAAGTCGAATGGGTTGATTTTGATGAAACCTTTGCCCCAGTCACTCGACTTAAAGCTATCCAAATGCTTTTGGCATTTTCATGTTACATGAACTTTAAACTCTTTCAAATGGACGTGAAAAGTTCCTTCTTAAATGGGGTAATTTAGGAGGAAGTGTTTGTTAAACAACCTCTCGATTTTGAAAATGAATAATACCCCAATCATGTTTTTAAGCTGAAAAAGGCTCTGTACGGTCTTAAACAAGCTCCTCGAGCTTGGTACGATTGTCTTAACAACTTCCTCATTTATCATGGATTCTCTCGTGGCATAGTCGATACCACTCTATTTTTGAAAATTCGTAACTCGCACATTTTGATAGTTCAAATTTATGTTGATGACATTATTTTTGGTGCCACTAACAATGATCTATGCCAAGAGTTTGCCAAGAGTATGCGCAGGAAATTTGAGATGAGTATGATGGGAGAACTCACTTTTTTCCTTGGACTTCAAATCAAACAGTCAAAAGAAGGAATCTTTATAAGTCAGTCCAAGTACACACGGGAGCTTTTGAAAAGGTTTGGCTTGGATAATGCTAAACCTAGAGGTACCCCTATTTCTCCTAGTGTTAGTCTTGTCAAAGATGAAAATGGTAAAGATGTGGACAACAAACTTTATCATGTTATGATTGGTAGTTTACTTTATCTTACTGCTTCTAAGCCTGATATAATGTTTAGTTTATGTATTTGTGCCCACTTTCAAGCTTGTCCCAAAGAATCTTATCTTACTGCAGTTAAACTCATTTTCAAATATCTCTCTGGGACATTAAATTTAGGACTTTGGTATCCACAAAATTCCTCGCTAGAGCTGGTAGGTTTTTTTGATTCTGATTATGCGGGATGTCTTGTCGATCGTAAGAGTACTAGTGGCACTTGTCGATTCCTTGGCAATGCAGTAGTGTCCTAGCAAAGTAAGAAACAGACATCTATGGCTCTCTCCACAGCTGAGGAGGAATATGTTGCAGCTGGAAGCTGTTGTGCCCAAGTACTGTGGATGCGTCAAACTTTACGGGATTTCGGTGTCTGAATAGACCACATTCCTATTATGTGCGATAGTAGCAGTGATATTAGTAAAAATCATGTTCAACACTCGTGCAATAAGCGCATCGATATTCATCACCACTTTCTTTGAGACAATGTTCAAAAAGGTTTAATAGGACTCAAGAAAGTTGGTTCAGGAGATCAGCTCACAGATATTTTTACCAAACCTTTAGCTGAATATTCTTTTTGTTCTCTCCGTCATCGCTTAGGAATGTGTGATCTTAGCTAACTTTCATCCCTTTTAAACCTTGATTCTAATCGTTTCAGTCGCAAGAAAAAGTTTTCCATCGAATGAAGCTTTTTCAATGGACTTAAAAGTTTTCGGTAGACCAAAAACTTTTCATTCGACTCAAAACCTTTCATTCGACTAAAAATTGTTCTCCTTTTGCAACTGCTGGATTAGGTCGAATGAAAGTGAGTTTTCATTCGACTCAAATATTTTAGGTCGACCGAAAATGACTTTTCGGTCGACCAAAAACCCGTCGTCTATTTATACCCGTCTTTTTTCTCTCTCACTTTTTACTATTTACCCTTTTCAGTGTTCCTCGTCCAGTTTTACAGACTCTCACTTTTCTTCTCTCTTTTGCCCACATGTCACTCAAGGACCCACCATGGACTCCAACCCTCATCCACGTAGTAGGCGATGCCTTGTAATGCCCATCTCCGACAACAAAGATGACTCCGAAGTGGCACCATCACCTCCTGCCGCTGCTCCACCTCCTCCCGCCAGACATCAATTGTTCCTGCACGCTTATCATCCTCTGCACCTACTCAACAGACTTCTGCTGCTCCGTCCTCTTCAGGTACTGCTGCTGCTCCTCTTCATGCCGCCTCTTCTTCCTCTGCTTCTCCTCCTACCTGCCCGCCACCCACCTATCCCTATCTTTCTCCTACCCAAATTCTTCACATTCCCTATTTTTTTGAGTCTGTAAAAAATGAAATCAATTATTACACCAATTTTGTTAATCAGGACGTCGTATCGGGTCGTCTAAGTGATGTCAACTTAATGACGCAACTTGGTCTTACCGGTCTTTTCGACCGAATGGGATGTCCCTCCATTCTCTTTCCTTCTTCCGTTTACTACCCTTGTCTTGTTCGAATGATTTATTTGAATATGACATTTAATGCCCTATCCTCAGCTTTTCTAACCACATATGTTAATGGGGTTACCATCCACCTCGATACGACCACCTTAGCCCAAATCCTTGATTTTGCAAATCAATCCTCTACCATTGTTTTTCCCGAAACACGTGGTGCACCTGTAGCTCCTTTATCCCTCTCCAACAATCACAAACCCTTTTAGGAGATCCGTCCATTTCTCGACCCTGCAAACCTTGCTTAGGTGACCTTTCCCCTCTTCATTGTGTCCTTCACCTTATTTTGAGTTATAACGTTTCTGGCCGTTCTGGCTCTTTTGACACCTTTATTTATCTCGACATTATTCTCCTCACACACTTCATTCGGCGCTCTCCTTTAAACATTGTCGGTATTATCATGCTCATAATGGAAGCCCGGAAGAAGAAATATTCTGCTCATCTTCTATTTGGTCTACTATTGACTCGAGTTTTTGAGTATTTTCATGTCCCACTTCCTACTTCTCTCTCGAAATGTATATCTATTCCAAGTCAGCATATTCTTGATGAGACTTCTATTCGTCATGCATGTTTCACTATTCGTACAGATCTTACAACCAACACTGTTTCTCTCGAGCATCTCGCATCTACTGACTCGACTCAAACTGCGTCCATTCCTACTCCTATTCCATCTTCCGCTCCCGCATTTCACCCGCCACCACCTTCTGACCTTTCTTCTTCTTTAACACCACCACCACCACTTTCTGACCCTTCCCCATCTGTCCCACCTCTACCCTCCAAGCCCTCCTCTTCGGTCCCGCCTCTACCCACACCTCCTCACCCTTTCGATCCTTTCTTCAACCCACTTAACGACTTTTCTAATCTTAATTTTGATGAATTTTTATCCTCCGACAACTTTGAACTCTCTGAGCACCATTCTCGTCTCTCCACTTCGATTCAGTTAATACTTGAATCACAAACCACTCTTGCTGCCTCCATTGCAGCCAACCACACTGCCCTCCTTCACGAGTTTGCTGTTATTCAGTAGTTGGTTCAACACTCCTAGCCCAGCTTTTCTCTAACCAAATAGACTTTCACACCCTTCTTAACGAACTTGCTTCTAACCTCTCATCCCTTCCTCTCAACCACACTCTTATTCTGAACAGTTTGACTCGGATGCAGTATGATTTCCACCGACAGCAAGACGTTGCTCTTCAGGCTCATCGTCGTCAGGCCTATCTCACTATGAGCATACTGACTGAGCAGAACCGCTACATGGCGCATCCGATCTTTGACCAGGCTCATGGGTTTAGGGTCACTCGTTCAGATATCTTTCCATCTCAACATACCGACACCGAAGGGGAAGAATGGTTTTTCAACCAGCATCTACCGTACAACCCTCCGATGTCGCGATCTTCTCGTGTCGTCGAAGTTGTGGAAGTACTCACGATTGCTCTGCCGCCTACCGATCCTTCCTCCTCTGCTCAGGGTGCTCGTCGACCTGCTACGCCGCCTGCTGATCCTTCATCCTCCGCTCTGGGTGCTCGTCGACCTGCTCCGCCACCTATAGATCCTTCCTCCCCTGCACAGGGTGCTCGCCGTCGTCGTCCTTAGTTTGATTGTTTGAATTGACTATCCATCTTTTTTATTTGAGAAAAGGGGAGAACAATAGATTATTCATTGTAATCATCTTTAACAAATTTTTGGTGAATATTAAGATGTTCTTGTAGTCATTGCTTTATTTGAATGTTATCTAATCAAGATGGAGTTTGTTTATGTAATGTTAGAATTATTGTTGACATAATAAAAAAGGGGGAGATTGTTGACTTATTGATTTTGATGATTCTAAATTGATTATTTCTAACATTAAACTTAAAACATTATTAAGATAAATATTTCAGGTTTTATCCTAATCAAACGAAGACAAAGATCTTGCTTTGGAAAAAGCTTGGATTTGGACTTGAACTCGGACCACATTGAAGATGTAGTGACTGAAGTATATTTTTATCTTTTATGTTTTCTATATTGGTTCCAAGTCCTTCTTAAAAGATCTCCCAGAAATTCAAGTAAAGAACCAAAACTGAAAGTTTCATTCAAAGGCAAACAATTTGCATTCGACTAAATTTTGCAGTTCTTTCTTTCTTGTCTTGAAAAGGACTTTTCGGTCGAAGCTGAACTTTTCGGTTGAAGCTAAAGTTTTCGGTCGAAGTTGGACTTTTCGGTCGAAGCCAAGAACTTTCGGTCGAAGCCAAAGTTTTCGGTCAAACCTATACTTTCCGGTCGAAGCTAAAGTTTTGAGTCGAAGCCAAACATTTTCGTCGAAGCTATAGTTTTCAGTCGAAGCAAAGTTTTCGGTTAAATAAAATGTCATTTTCATTCCACTCAATTCTTCAGTGTCTTTACCATATCTTCTCACTAAGTTTTCATTCGATTGATTTTTTTGAGATGTACTTTTAGTCGAATCAAACTTATGTTTTATTTGAATCAATTCTTTTTGGATTCCCCTTTTTAACGGCTCACTATCTACTCTAGTATAAAAAGGGATCCTTGAGAGCATTTAATATACTTCTCGCCAATCTCTAAAAAAAATCTCTCTTCTATCAACATACTCTCTCATCTTATTCTCACACATTCATCTATTCTCTGTTGAGTGAGTTCCTCTTTGAGAAAGTTTATTGTAAGCTTCTTAGTTTTGGTTCTTGAAAGAATATAGATCTTCTGACCTAAGAAGGCTTAGTCTTAGATTATTCATTGTAACATCTACTCAAGAAAGAGTTTGTCTGTTGTATTACATTGTAAATTTCTTTTCAATTGTAAATTGTTGGAAACCTTAGAAGGTTTTCAAAAATTGTATTGCGGTTTGAGCTAGAACCCAAAGCTAGCTGGTTAGTAGAAGGCTCGAGTAGGTCTCCCTTGTGTGGAGTGCTCGGAGACTGGATGTAGGCTGGTGGGGCCGAACTAGTATAAATCTCCGTGATGATTTATTATTATTACTTCTGTCATTACTTTGGAATTTTGATTTTTAGTTTCTAGTCAAAGTTGTAAAACACCTATTCACCCCCCCCCCCCCTCTATGTATTCTTAGGGACCTACAACTCCGACGTTGAAAATCAGGTTGTGCCCAAATATATGGATTTAAGATAAGTTATTGGCTATTTTAAGTTGATGTCCACTATACAATACATTTTATTCTATAAGGTGTTTTTGACATTACAAGGTTGGGTGCAATAGTACTTAGAATTTGGGTAATGATCTACCTAGTTGTGTTGCATAAGCCTAAGCGATAAATCCTGTAGTTGGTGAAATGCTTGAAATTGCCACGATAGCAAATGATGTTATTGACTTGCATTTTGGAGATTATATATAACATAATGGGGATTTCTTTTCATTGGGTGAAGCTGGATTAGGATGGTGAAGAAAGATGTGCTTCTACTTGCCAAAACTTAACCAAAATTGTAGAGAAACATTCAGTATAATGGCTAGATAGAGATAATGTAGAGACATTGGGACTTTTGGAAAGTTATGTAATCTTAAGTTCTGCAAGTGTTGGAGCGTAAGTGATGACCTAGTAGATTTGAACTTAGCATTACGTTTTTATAGGGAATTGTGACGATGAATATTCATGGGTCATGAATTTTGGTGTGGATTTTAGGCAGTGCACCGATGTTGTGATGGCTGCTAATAGAGTTGTGTAGCAGAAGCGTAATACTTGGACATCGTCAAAGTTTTGAAATTCGAGGAAAATTTTCTTTTAACGGAGGAGAATGTAATATTTCGGTCTTAAATTAGGATTGTGTTTCATTATGATAAATTTACATAAACTGTTAGCAACCATTGTTGGGTTGGTGAGACTTCACTCTACGACGACAATCTAAAGGTATAAATTGCATTTATGGTGATTTTTGTTGGTGGATTAATGTGAGTTACAGTGAGATGGTATGACAGGAGATGAGATTAGATATAATTTAGAATAGCAATCTAGCAAGCACCCAAATTTTGAGGACGAAAATTTTATAACTAGGGGAGAATGTAACACCAAAAAAAAATCCATTAGTTATTTATTTGACCTTTAGCGACGATTTGGTGAGCAATATTTTTTTTGGTTAACTTTAGCAACATATTTTTTTAAAAAAAAATGAAATGTTGTAGATTAGAGGAAGCTGAGCTTTATAGTTTATGACACTTAGCGACAGATTTATTTTAAAAACAATAATTAATAATTTAATGTTAATAGTTATATGTAATATTGATTGAAGTGTTTAGTGACGATTAGCGTTACCGAATTTTTATCGACAGCCTTTAGCGGCAATCAAAATTTTCTTTTAATATCGGTATATTTATTAGCGACGATATATCTTTATATATAAATTTAACGTCAGCGTGTATTCTAGCATTGAAATATTTTTTAGTGATACTCAAATTTTAGTAGCGGTCTACTTATTAACGACGTCTTGTTAAACGAGAAGTCATAATAACTTGTTGATAAATTTTCTTAACGCATAAATTATCATAAAGATATAGTGTTGGACCATTTTCAAAAATTATAAATTCGGGTAAGAGATTTAGCGACAAAAAGATGAGAAAGGTTTTCTTGCCTTTTATAACTAGGGTTTTTATTTTAGGTTTAAATATATAGCAATCTCTGGCAACTGTCTAAGACTCCTTCAGCCGTCACTAACATTGCCAGAGGGAGAGATTCAGAGAGATAGAGAAGAAGGGAAGAGATCGAACGAAATTTTTTCTCTGGCAAAGCTTTTCCGGTAAGTTGTTTCCTCTTTCTCTCAATTTTTTTTCAGTGCTTTAGGGGATTAAGGGGCTGGGTGTGCAACCATGTGTACGTGGGTGAGGGAGCCGTGAATTACAGGGTAACGGAAAAGTTTTAAATTCATACGTGTGATGGTTATATATATATATATATATATATATATATATATATATATATATATATATATATATATATATATAGTTGGCTGAGAGATGCGTAAATAGGTCTCGATATTTTTGTGAGGATCAGTGAATGGGGTGACCTTGGATGAGGATACCGTGAGATATGTGGGTTGTGTATTTATGGAGATGGGTTTTAGAGAGAGAAGATAGCCGCGACAGGGCTGTGGGCATGCTAGCTAGAAAGAGAGAGAGAGCTGTGTGCGTGTGTTTTTAAGTGTGTACAAGTGTGTGTGAGTATGGTTGAGAACTACCATGAAGGCAGTCAGAGTGAGGGTGCGATGGTGAGGTTGCCGTGGATAGCATGTGTGTAGTATGCCCCGTGAGAGGGGCTGCCATGGCTGTCTTTGTGCTGTGCATGAAAGGGGCAGCCATGGTAGTAGCCACGGTAGCAGCCACAAGAGTGTGTGCATTTTGGATTGATGTGTGCTTGTGTATGGGCAAGGGAGAGAGAACATGTCAGTGAGGCAGTGTGTTGTATGTGTGCATGTAGTGTGTATACAGGTGTGAAGGAAGTAAGTGTATGGGTAAATTGTGTGGGTGTGTAAGTGGCAAAATATTAGCTGAGTGAAAAGTTAGACCTGTGTTTGTTGGGGCGACCACAAATGGGTATGTGGGTGAACTGGTAATGAAAAGAAAGGGGGGGGGGGAGACCCATTGCCGTGGGCCAGCAGTGGGTGTGCAAGGAGAAGGCCATAGTGTGGGGGTGTTAATAGAAAAGAAGAAAAATGAGATGGCAGTGGGTCTGAGGTGTTTTTGTGGAGTGCATGAGGGTGAGTGAAAATGAAAGAAAGATGAAAGAGAGAGAGAAAGAGAGAGAGAGGGGGAGGGAGGGAACTATTGCCTCACGGCAATGGTTGTGTGCATGTGTAGTGTGTGTGTATATATAGGTTTGTGCATGTGAGTGTGTTTGTATGTACTGCTGTGTATATAGTGTGTGTGCGTAAGTGTGCTATGAGGTGGGTTTATATGTGTTTTGTGTGGCTTTGAACAAATGAAAGGAGCTATTGTCGTGAGGCAGTAGCTGTGCTAGAGGTGTGTGTGTGTGCATGCTATGTGCATTTGTGTGTGTAGGTAGTGTGTGTGTGTGCGTGGGTGTAACTATTGGTGTGGAATGAAGAAATGCATGTTTAGGTGAGGTTCATGAGTTGTGAGGGTGTGTAAGTGAAGTCGAGGCTGAGTGCACTGAACAAGATAGCGTAGTGCAGAGCGAGTATCGGGTTAGTTCTAAGTACATCGCGAGTATTCCATAGTCTATAGTTATCCTTAGCACATGAAAATTTATATATAGCACCCTAGTTTATAATAGAATTTCTGGTAAAGTTTTATATTTTTCTGACTATTTATGTATTTTTAATATGTTTCGAAAGTTCAGACTTATAAAATCCTTTTGAAGCCTTTAAACATTGAATATTTTCTAGGAAAATTTTATTAATATTTTTATAGTATAATAAAGACTCAGTATAAATTTGGTGATTTTTAGAGTTAATTGGCTATCATTTCTCTATTGCATCGGATTTAACCAAAAGAAAATTTTAAAGTAGTTTTAATGCCATTTAATTTCAATAATTTTTATAAGTCTTCTAAAGCTGTTACAAAAAATTATGAGCCTTTATTTCTAGCTAGAAGAAATTATGGCAATTTATTGGATTTAGCGTATTTAAGAAAATTATTTTTAATTCAAAAATAATAAAAAAATATTTAAAAATTATATTGTTATCCCATATGCTATTTAAGCTATAAATAATGTTTAGTGAACGATTAGAACATTTTTGGAATATTTTTGAGTCTCGGAGAGTGTGACGAATTTCAGGGTAGGTTGGCCGTGTGGGAAATCGCTCCGAGTTTCACCATGTCCGGGTAAAGGAATGGATACGCTATGGATAATTATATTAAGATTTTAATGTAGTAGTATGAATAAGTTTTCTGATAAATGAACCTATGTTAACCTCGAGGAATTTGGTCGAGAGCGTTTTTAGCTGCAGCGCTTGGACTGAGGTAAGGGATTTCTATCTGAAATCCTATTTTATTTATTTGACATCGTAAACATTTTTTTTCTAAATTGTTATTGAAGTTTCTTTGGACTCGATTATAATTATTATGGAACTGCATCGATTGCCATTAATACCCTGTTTTGAGCCTTACACATTTAATTGGAAATCTTATTTGAAGTTCTGTGTTTATTTCTCGTTGTGCATCGATTGATATCATTGTACTATCGATTATTGCATTCGGCATATTGACATGAGTTATTGTATTGAGGAGTTATAAGGATGGCCTGTTATTGTCAAGAGATACTAGTACCTTGGGGGTCTAGCTACTGTTCATATGCATATGTAACTATAGTGTTATTAAGCATCGCCTTTGTAGCTTTGCTAAGTGATTGCCTAGCACTGCCTGTGTCGCTTTGCTAAGTGTTTCCCTGCACTGCCTGTGTGGCTTTGCAAATTTACTCATGTTCAATATCATCTGCATTGCTTACAGTGTAGCAAAAATTGTTTTTGTTGATTTCTGATTTGAGGGATTGAGTTGAATCTCTTCCCATATCCCCATTGAAATGAATTCTTTAAATCGTTTGTATTCCGTACTGAATTTTGATCGACCTTACGAAGCTCTCAAAAGCTCACTCCCTTTTTTGTTCCCTTCTGCTGGAAATAATCGTCAGTAAGATTTTGGAATGAACAAGCTTGATTTCGGAATAGCTTAATGCTTTCATTATGTGTTTATTTAAGCCCTGTGAGGGAACCAATGTATAATGTACTTTACATTTGTTTTGTGATGAGAGCGGTTTGCTAAGACAGTTGAGTTATTGTAGAGCTCTTATATGGATGTTATTGGGTTTCTTTAGTGGTATTATATTGATTGGTTGATTGAGGATTTGATAGATTGATCGGATAACGCTCCGAAAATTCCGATGTGTTAAAAAAAACCTGAGTGCATTTTTAGGTAAAACACAAAAAAAATAAAAAAAATACAGAGTACCAAAAAGGATCCAAAATATCTTAATAGATACCAGAGATAAAAATTACAAAAAAAAAAAGTTCTATTCTTGAAAGGTACTAGAGATTGCAAAGAGAAGTATGAAACTTCCATAACCCAAATGAACTTTCTGGTACATAAACAAGAAGGGAAAAAGGCATGGCAGCTTTCATTATGTGTTTATTTAAGCCCTGTGAGGGAACCAATGTATAATGTACTTTACATTTGTTTTGTGATGAGAGCGGTTTGCTAAGACAGTTGAGTTATTGTAGAGCTCTTATATGGATGTTATTGGGTTTCTTTAGTGGTATTATATTGATTGGTTGATTGAGGATTTGATAGATTGATCGGATAACGCTCCGAAAATTCCGATGTGTTAAAAAAAACCTGAGTGCATTTTTTTGGTAAAACACAAAAAAAAAAAAAAAATACAGAGTACCAAAAAGGATCCAAAATATCTTAATAGATACCAGAGATAAAAATTACAAAAAAAAAAGTTCTATTCTTGAAAGGTACTAGAGATTGCAAAGAGAAGTATGAAACTTCCATAATCCAAATGAACTTTCTGGTACATAAACAAGAAGGGAAAAAGGCATGGCAGCTTTCATTATGTGTTTATTTAAGCCCTGTGAGGGAACCAATGTATAATGTACTTTACATTTGTTTTGTGATGAGAGCGGTTTGCTAAGACAGTTGAGTTATTGTAGAGCTCTTATATGGATGTTATTGGGTTTCTTTAGTGGTATTATATTGATTGGTTGATTGAGGATTTGATAGATTGATCGGATAACGCTCCGAAAATTCCGATGTGTTAAAAAAAACCTGAGTGCATTTTTTGGTAAAACACAAAAAAAAAAAAAAAAATACAGAGTACCAAAAAGGATCTAAATATCTTAATAGATACCAGAGATAAAAATTACAAAAAAAAAAGTTCTATTCTTGAAAGGTACTAGAGATTGCAAAGAGAAGTATGAAACTTCCATAACCCAAATGAACTTTCTGGTACATAAACAAGAAGGGAAAAAGGCATGGCAGCTTTCATTATGTGTTTATCTAAGCCCTGTGAGGGAACCAATGTAGAATGTACTTTACATTTGTTTTGTGATGAGAGCGGTTTGCTAAGACAGTTGAGTTATTGTAGAGCTCTTATATGGATGTTATTGGGTTTCTTTAGTGGTATTATATTGATTGGTTGATTGAGGATTTGATAGATTGATCGGATAACGCTCCGAAAATTCCGATGTGTTAAAAAAAACCTGAGTGCATTTTTTGGTAAAACACAAAAAAAAAATAAAAAATACAGAGTACCAAAAAGGATCCAAAATATCTTAATAGATACCAGAGATAAAAATTACAAAAAAAAAAAGTTCTATTCTTGAAAGGTACTAGAGATTGCAAAGAGAAGTATGAAACTTCCATAACCCAAATGAACTTTCTGGTACATAAACAAGAAGGGAAAAAGGCATGGCAGCTTTCATTATGTGTTTATTTAAGCCCTGTGAGGGAACCAATGTATAATGTACTTTACATTTGTTTTGTGATGAGAGCGGTTTGTTAAGACAGTTGAGTTATTGTAGAGCTCTTATATGGATGTTATTGGGTTTCTTTAGTGGTATTATATTGATTGGTTGATTGAGGATTTGATAGATTGATCGGATAACGCTCCGAAAATTCCGATGTGTTAAAAAAAACCTGAGTGCATTTTTTTGTAAAACACAAAAAAAAATAAAAAAAATACAGAGTACCAAAAAGGATCCAAAATATCTTAATAGATACCAGAGATAAAAATTACAAAAAAAAAAAGTTCTATTCTTGAAAGGTACTAGAGATTGCAAAGAGAAGTATGAAACTTCCATAACCCAAATGAACTTTCTGGTACATAAACAAGAAGGGAAAAAGGCATGGCAGCTTTCATTATGTGTTTATTTAAGCCCTGTGAGGGAACCAATGTATAATGTACTTTACATTTGTTTTGTGATGAGAGCGGTTTGTTAAGACAGTTGAGTTATTGTAGAGCTCTTATATGGATGTTATTGGGTTTCTTTAGTGGTATTATATTGATTGGTTGATTGAGGATTTGATAGATTGATCGGATAACGCTCCGAAAATTCCGATGTGTTAAAAAAAACCTGAGTGCATTTTTTTGTAAAACACAAAAAAAAATAAAAAAAATACAGAGTACCAAAAAGGATCCAAAATATCTTAATAGATACCAGAGATAAAAATTACAAAAAAAAAAAAGTTCTATTCTTGAAAGGTACTAGAGATTGCAAAGAGAAGTATGAAACTTCCATAACCCAAATGAACTTTCTGGTACATAAACAAGAAGGGAAAAAGGCATGGCAGCTTTCATTATGTGTTTATTTAAGCCCTGTGAGGGAACCAATGTATAATGTACTTTACATTTGTTTTGTGATGAGAGCGGTTTGCTAAGACAGTTGAGTTATTGTAGAGCTCTTATATGGATGTTATTGGGTTTCTTTAGTGGTATTATATTGATTGGTTGATTGAGGATTTGATAGATTGATCGGATAACGCTCCGAAAATTCCGATGTGTTAAAAAAAACCTGAGTGCATTTTTTGGTAAAACACAAAAAAAAAAAAAAAATACAGAGTACCAAAAAGGATCCAAAATATCTTAATAGATACCAGAGATAAAAATTACAAAAAAAAAAAGTTCTATTCTTGAAAGGTACTAGAGATTGCAAAGAGAAGTATGAAACTTCCATAACCCAAATGAACTTTCTGGTACATAAACAAGAAGGGAAAAAGGCATGGCAGCTTTCATTATGTGTTTATTTAAGCCCTGTGAGGGAACCAATGTATAATGTACTTTACATTTGTTTTGTGATGAGAGCGGTTTGCTAAGACGGTTGAGTTATTGTAGAGCTCTTATATGGATGTTATTGGGTTTCTTTAGTGGTATTATATTGATTGGTTGATTGAGGATTTGATAGATTGATCGGATAACGCTCCAAAAATTCCGATGTGTTAAAAAAAACCTGAGTGCATTTTTTGGTAAAACACAAAAAAAAAAAAATACAGAGTACCAAAAAGGATCCAAAATATCTTAATAGATACCAGAGATAAAAATTACAAAAAAAAAAAGTTCTATTCTTGAAAGGTACTAGAGATTGCAAAGAGAAGTATGAAACTTCCATAACCCAAATGAACTTTCTGGTACATAAACAAGAAGGGAAAAAGGCATGGCAATAACATCTAGGATTCAATATTAGAGGAATATGATGATACCTTTTAGGTTCCACTATCATTATTTCAATCTCTGCCATATGAGAATCGTCCAAGTCATTCATGTGTAGATTGACATCGCCAACCATGGCAAGAAAAAAGCATTACCATTTCAACATAAATTACAAAAATAGAATGCCACAGAAAGAATCAATGAAAAGACCAAAATATTTTTCTGAAACAAAAGTATTGCATCAACTTCAATCACAAATACAACTATCACGTTCTCGTGATATCTCATTTTTAGGTCAATAACTTTTATTGAAATTATTATCATTTTTATCACTACTTTCTTAGGAGTGACAGTCTTTGCAATTCTTGTTACTTTAATTTCTATCGGAAGTTATTATCGTCCTCTTTCCAATATATAGTGGCTAAGTCCGAAACTACCACCCACCCCACTATGATTTGTCGGAGTGCAGGGCTTAACACAGTCATCTCACCCTCCTCCGACGTCCTCTTTGCAATCTTTCGTGGCTATGTCTCAAACTACCACCCACTACATTGTATTGTTGAACAAATCCTCAATCAAAAATTCAAAACAATTGACAAATGCAGTGGTATCTTTCAGATATTTTCAAAAAATAGTGCCTGTAATTACATTAGAGTTACCCGAAATCTGTAACAATCAAACAACAGAAACAACAGAAAATGAAAATCAGTAGTATGCCTACCAAAGTCTAATGGCGTGAAGTGTATCGTCATCATCAACAGTAGAGGGATGTCAGTCGGTGAAAAACTAAACTTTAAAAGCCCAAAAACATCAAGTTGGTTTCATACATAGTTTTTCTAAGATGATAACTTTCCAACTACAGTTTTTATAACCAAATTGTGTCTTGGCTATGCACATATTCTGATCGCAGTAACTCTTGGCGGAAATAAAGGCGCCATTGCTGGTCTTCTGTCATGTTAGTTGGTGGAGTCCTTGTCGTCGACTTGTTGTTGCCAGTCACTCACCCGCCTCGCCGTCGCTGTCTTCTGTCAAATGACTCAGATCTGGAACAAGAAGATCGGTATTCTGTGAGATAACCGGTTTGACATGCTCCATTAAAATGCTATCTGGTAATAAAAAAGTATGATACTGGGTTATTTGTAGAATGATCATTATAGAGAGGCAGTATTATTTGCCTATCTAAGATTTTTGTTCATCTTCATAGGAAAAGTTCCCCAATTTATTACCTATTCCTAAACCTAAAAGCACGACCAATTCTTTAGGTTAGCGATATGATAAAACATTAAGTTTAATAAATTGACAAAAGCGTGTCAATATGGCTACAACCACTAATTCAAAATAGAAGAGAGGAAGAGAGGAAAATACGCAAAAAGATGTAATTGTGCAAATTTACCTCTTATGGAGACAGTGAGGTTCAATGGAAGCGTGGAGGTAAAATTGAGGTCGTGGAAGGGGTGAGGTGATATTGGTCTATGAGATTTTGTTATTAATTAAAAGTCCGTTTAAAATGGAAAATTTTAAGAGTTCATTATCTTTTTAACGTCGGCAATTGAAGAGGCAACTTAAACTGAGAGACATTAAGAGAAAAAGCTTCAGCAGACCTGGTTGAGAGGACATGTTCTTGTTATTGATTAGGTGACTGAAATGTATTTGGCTATTAATAAAATTCTTAGGTTTATAATTGGTTGTTGAATAGTTTACTTCAATTGCGGGCTTCTAGCCTTTAGATGTGGAACTTTAGAGAGTCCATATAAGTTTGAAGACTCTTACAATGAAAGTTAAAAGGTTGATGTGTCAAGTAGAGAAAGCTCCTTAAATCCTAGTGTGTGTGTGTGTGTGTGTGTTTGTTGAACTAGTTATATGGAACTACAAATAGTTGAATGACAATTCAGTTCTTAAAAACATGCTACACAAGGATTGTAATCTATTATGGTCCAAACATGAGTCTCACTGGAACCCATTACTTTCTCCCCAAGAAGCAAGACTTACCATCTTATAACTTGGAACTATCCTCCCAAAGAATGCATTCCTGTACACACAAATTTTGTATCTAAAGATGTGAGGCAAGAAATAATACACAAATTTTAATTAAATGATTTTAAAACTAAGGATTACAGTACTCTGTGATTTATGCAGAAAATAAATCTAGGTCCTCTAATTCGGTCTCCAATTTGGTCGTGATCCAAGGGCTAAGACAGCTTGTTCTTAAACTACTATTTTGACTATTTACTTGAGGGCATTCCTTAACTTGTAGAACTATTAAGGTTGAAGGCAAATCTTCCTTTGATGTTTAAGATCAAAAAGAAATTAATATTCACTGCTGAGAATGTTTTATTGAAGAATGGCACTAAACTAGTGCACATTATTCGTCAAACTTTTCCACTAGAGGAGAAATGTAGGGTTCTGTGCCGCTGTATAAGGGTGGCTCCTCCCTTCACAAGCCATTGACTATTGTCGGCTCATTCTTTGTCTTGGCGGCTGGCCGAAATCACTCTTTCCTTGTTGAATTTTGGCTAATGTCTGTATAGTCCAGCAACAGTATATTCTACATCCCTCTTTCCATCTTACAACCATGCAGCTTGGACAAACTTTGGCTCTTATCTGGACTGTAGGAATCTTCCTCCAACCCCGTGTATAGTAACAATTAATACTTGCTAAATATTTCTAGTGACTTTTCTTCTAACACTTTCAGCGACAAATATTAGCAACACTTTTTTAGTGTTACCAAATAAAAGTCACTAAACATATTTAGAGACGATTGATTGTAGCTATATGGGGTAGGAGGAAGATTCCTCTAACTCAAGTAGTAGCAAAAATTTCCCTTTTTGCCTTATACTGTATGTTCATGTTTTGGATGATCATCATCTAAGCATGCCAGACATCAACCAAGCGAGTAAATCTAAATCTGGGAGGCTCTTCTAATTATCACCAACACCCCATAATCTTAGTTCCGAATTCGCCCCGACGCCATGGTTCAAACTCCCAACCGCACTGCAAATAATTTTCACCAACTGATCAACTTGCTATCGGACTTTTATTTTGGATTCGATAATTTTGGCAAAAAAATTTGAAAGCATGATGCACAGAACAGTGACAATGGAATTATTTTTCATCTAGTTTTCTTTTCCCGTCAATCTCTCTCTTGATCACAAGTAGATTGTTGTCTGACTACCTTCGCACTAACAGATAGGCTCACCTATCACCCACCGCCGCCACTGTTCCTGCCTTCCTCTTAGCTTAAAAGCATAAAAAAATGTTGCGATGACAAAACCACCCACTTGAGCAACACCAGCCGTTACCGCAGGCCGTCACCGCGGTCGCTACCGGCCGTTGCCACATTTTCCGTTAGCCGTTTTTGCCGGTTGCCGCTACACACTATTAATCCTGCCGTTGCCACCGGTTGTACGGGCTAGCTGGAGTCCCTTCTAGGATTTCGCCGAGGCCGTTGCCGGTGTGCCGCCACCATCTTCATCCTCTACGGGCGTCACTGGCAGTGATGGGCTCACAACTTATGTTTCTCTTCTGTTTCTCCTATATTCTTTTCTGCCTTATTTTTCTCTAACTTCTTTCTCTCAATCATTCTTTTCTCAATTTCTTCTTCTGGTTTCTTCAGGCTCCCTTTTTCTTGTATTTTTTTTCTTCCCTGACCTCCTTCCTTAATACACTAAACGAACGTAAAATACCAGTAGTATATATTTTTTTTTCCAATACGTGAATATTCACTTTGCATATTTTTTGCTTATCTGTAAATATACATGCTTGCATACCAATCTTTTTAGAGGAATTTGCATTGTTCAGACAACTTGTGATTATATTTATTGACACCTTTGCTTATGTCTGCATGCAATAACAGAAATAATGTCAAATTAGCCTTGTCAATAACGTGCTTGACAAGATTCAGATTGTGACTATCTGCGTGTGCAAGCCATTTGTTGACTCGACGGAGGTGATCACAAAAGGCTTGCCGACTGACTCCAATAATGCGCTCGACATGTCTTGCGCGTGGATACTCCCTCCTGTGCAAGTCCTCTTCTGACCAATATTATGAGTGCGACTGTAGTATGACTCAACCTGCTAGCTCCATAAATGTGATTGACATGTCTCGCACCTGGACTTTACCTTCTGTGTGAGTCCTCTATTGACAAGCATTATGAATGAAACTATATTATGAATCCACCGGCTAGCTCCAAATACATCTGACGCGTCTCGCACTTGGACTTTCACTCCTATGCGAGTCCTCCGTTGACTAGTATTATGAACGTGACTGCAGTTTGACTCAACCAGCTAGCTCCAGAAATGCGCTCCACACATCTCGCACGTAGACTTTCCCTCCTTGTTGACTCTTCTGTTGACCAGCATTATGAATGTGACTACAATCTGACTCCACCAACTAGCTTCAGAAATGCATTCGACACGTCTTGCACGTGGACTTTCCCTCCTAAGCCAGTCCCCCCCTCTATTGACCAGCATTATGAACGCGACTGTAATATGACTCAACCTGCTAGCTTTATGAAATGCGCTCGACACATCTCGCACGTGGATTTTCCCTTTTGTGCGAGTCCTCTGTTAACCAGTATTACGAATGCAACTTAAATATGGCTCAACTAGCTTGCTTCTAAAGTGCGCTCGACATGTCTCACACGTGGACTTGCCCTCCCGTATGAGTTCTCTGTTGACTTGCATCTTGGGCCCAGCTGCAGCAGACTTATCCGATTGGTTCCAGAAGTGCATTTGACGCGTCTTACTCATGAACTTTACTTGCATTATCTTTTTTTTCTCATGCTCTTGTTGTAACGTCCTGAAATTTTCAGAATGTTAACACTCGCTCAATCATATACACTAAGACAATAGAACCTTAAACTCAATCAATTTAGTATCACCAGCCAGTCTGAGCAATTAAAACATTGAGTAGATAATACACTAAGTGTTCTGTCATAGTTGAATCATCAAGTCTACATTAACAATCCTAAATAACAATAATAATCCACATAGGGGTTCTAATGACCAAGACTGAAAGTTAAATTCTCTTTCCCTCGCTCGGATCAGATCTGATCCACACCCAATGCGATTTATTGTTTATTATCACCTACGGAAAGGAAGTCAAACGGGAGTGAGCTTTTGAGAGCTCGGTAACGTCACTCAAACGAAGAAATTACGAAACAATTCACAGATGCAATTTAATGATAAATTTCAAGAGTTTCAAAAGAATCATAAACTAATTCGATCAAACGTCAATATGATTTTCAGATACGATGCAAACAATCATAGATACATCGACTAGTACGTCAAGGTACTAGCTCACACCAATACACCTAGTCCATCAAGGTACTAGCCCACACACCAATACACTTAATATACACCAACTCTCGTCAAAACACACTAATGCAGAATCTCATGTCAATTAACAGAATGACAACAATCGATAATACAATGATTAAATCGATGCACAAGGAGAAATAAATACGGAGCATTGAATATGATTTTCAATAACGTGTAAGGCTCAAAACAGGGCATTAAAGGCAAACAATGCACATTTTAACTATAACGGAGTTCAAAGAAAATTCGATAGCAATTCAAAAAAATATTTACGGTATCAAGTAGATGAAATAGAGCTTCAGAAGAAATCCCTTACCTCAATCCAAGAAATGCGCTCGTTGCTATTCAACATCGTACAAACCTTGAATTAACGTAAATTAGCGGATTAATTATTAGAATCCAAACGAGCCTCACAAACAATTAATATAATGCTAATTCTTAATCATCACTCACTCTGACACTCTTAACGTAAACAAAATCGAATCATATCGCTCGAACAGCTAAACCTGATCGATAACCAAGCACACTTAATAATGCATTAAGACACTCTAAAATTCATGATAAATGCTTATAAAACACTTTTATACTTTAAAACAACATAACAAGTTACAATATAAAATTTCTAAATTTTTGAATATTCCCGAATTAAAAATAATTTTCTTAAAAACTAAAAAATGCCCAAAATAGCCTTTAATACTTTTAGCTCAAACAAAATTCTCACAATTCTTGTAGCAGCTTTATAATATATCAGAAAATACTGAAACTAGAATTAGGATTTATAATATACCGAAACTATTTTAAAATTATCCATTTTGCTAAATCAAACGTGATACGGATTTAGCATCAAATCAACTTCAAAAATTATGAAACTGGAACTAAAACTTATTTATATCATAAAAAAATTAGAAAAATATTTCCAAAATTTAATTAGAATTTCAAGGACTCCAAACAAATTTTAGAATAACTAAAATTGAAGAAATTATTAAAAATACTAAAAAAATTTAGAAAAATCTGAAATTTGACCAATAGCTCTAATATTACTTTTAGAAACTTTCTACAAAGTTTCACTAATTTACAATAACTACACGATACCCAACTGCCAAGTGGTACAACTGTACAAGCACATTGTACAATTTTCTACTACGCATGACAGCACAACCGAGCCATTACCCACCTCTTCTTTCTCCTTAATCAGTTGTAGCCACTTTCAAGACTCTCGAACACACATAGAATAATACACACCTCCCAAACCCACTCACACAAAAATACCTTCACATAAGCAATAACTTCCTCTTAATTTTTTCAGCACTCACAATGTATAACACCTCACGGCAACTTCTCCCATCCTTTCTTGCTGCCTAATCTCATAATCCAAACACAAAACACACATATAACACTCATCGTCCACTCACATCAGGCAATAACATCTTCTCTTTCCATTTCACAATCTCATAACACACACTACACACACACATATTAAGACAATTCACACAACTTCATCCTCTCTTTTCAAGACCCATGGCAGCTATGGCTGTCCTCACAACTTCCTCACACACACACACACACACACACACACACACACACACATCTTTCATATACATACCCACAAACACAGACACACACACACACACACACACACACTATTTACTCCAACCTACAATCAGCCAATGCACCCTCAATACACAACATCTACACACATGCATATGCAGATCAAGACACCCATTATGCATACACTGTATAACTTATTATAACAGTCGTGCAACACCTTTACTCCCTGATTACAAACACACAAACACCCCTTCATTTCACCTACACAAACCTGGCACACAACATTTCCTTTCCACCCATAAATATCACGAACACACACACACACATACCAAAAATATCCCACACCCACTTAGCACTCACACAGCACACACATGCACTCAAAACTGCATACTTTTTCCCTTTTCACACCAACTACCTCACAATAGTGGGTCTTCCCTCCCTCTCTTTTTTCCCAACTCACCTACATATACACACAACTCCACTCACTACTTACACAAATACCCATCTTCTATGCTGCAGATGTTGCACTCTTGCTCACATATTTTGTACACACACACACACACACACACACACACACAAATACACTATAAACCCACAATTCCTTTACTTGTACACTCATTAAACACAGGCACATAACGTGCTTATATTATAGGCTATTTGCAACCCCCCTCGCTCACACATAACCACCCTTCGTGGTGGTGCCAAAGCACATAACCACTAAAGGCAGCCCCTCATGGTTGCTTCCACCCCTGCACATAACTGCGACAGCCACCATGGCTGCCCTCTTGATGAGCCCCTTCTTTTCTCTCACTAAAATTAGCCAATACGCCTATATATTGGACATATATGATGAAATATACCCTAATGACATAGAAAAAATTCCAAAATGGGGGCATACCAAAAATCGTCACTACTTTTGCCGGACCCCTTGCCGGCAGATTGTTCTCTCCCCTTTTCATGAGCACATCCATAATGTTCCCTTCTTTGTCATTTCTCTCTCTTTTCTCTGTCATTTCTCTCTCTCTGTTCTCTCTCATATCTAGGGCTGTATACGAACTGAGTTCAAGCCGAATGTGGGTGTCATATCTACGGCTATATATGAACTGAGTTTGAGCCAAATATGGGTGTGTTAGTTTTTGGTTCATTTAGCTAAGACCATGTTCAAATTTTGCTTGAATTCATATAAGAAAGTAGAATGTTCGTTTGAACTCGGTTCGTGAAAGCACTCAAAAAGTTCGGGCTCGGCTCGATTTGTTCGTTTAACCTATTCAAACCACACTTGAGCATAGAGTTGTCAAATGGGCCGGGCGGCCCGTGGGCTGGCCCGGGCTGGCCCGGCCCCGTCCATGAACAGTAGCGGCCCATCACAAGCGGGCTTGGGGCCTGGGCCTGGACCAGGCCTTTAGATTCTGCGAAAAAGCCCGGCCCGGCCCGGCCCGAAGTCGGCCCGGTTCTGGCCCGGTCTGCGGCCCGGGTCTGGCCCGGTTTTGGCCCCACCACTTGTTTGAATTTTTTGCTTTTCCCCCCTTTCTTCCACCCCTTTTCCAAAATTCCACTTTTACCCCCCCAACAGCAATATAACGGCTAGTTTGGGGGGTATTTTAGTCTAACCTATATTTTTCAACTCCTTTACACTCTTACCCTCCCCAACAACTATAAACGGATAGTTTGTAGGGGTATTTTGGTCTTTTGTGAAGTTTCTAAAATCTATAAATTCACACCATTTCTCTCTAATTTTTCACACCAATCTTCTTACTCTCTCTTACCTAAACATTCTATATTTCTACAAGCTTTGCTACTATTTTCCTCTCCAATTACTACTCTTGCTAATTACTACTAGTATTTACTAATTAGTACTCTTGTTTATTAATTACTAGTCTTGCTAAATTCTTTTTAATTACTAACTCTCTAATATTTGTTACTCGTTCATTCTTTTAATTGTTATTTCTTATTACTACTCTTATACTTGTGTATTTAGTTACTCTTACAAAGTTTAGCGTGAAATATGGCTGGATTATTGAAGAAAATGAGGCGTGCATCGTCATCACGAAAAACATCATCATCATCATCGCAAGCACCACCACCAGCACAAGCGCCAGCGCCACGGCCATCACAAACACCAATCCAAGCACCAACACAACCATTCGTTCCTGGACGAATGAGTACAGGCTGTATGATAGATACCCAAGCCAATTGGGAGTTCAATCAAAACATTCCAGATTTTGAATACACGCCTGATGAAGACCCCCCGCATTATAGTCAAGGACGCAGCTCGGTTGGCGAAGCTACTACTCCGTGGCATAATCTCAACCCTATGCCTGGTCATGATGAAGAAGGGCCGAGCAATGCCTCCGGTAATGAGCCAGAAGTCCAAAAGGGGAAAAAAAAGAAAGCCGAGTGTTGGAATCATTTTGATGAAGTTATGGTGGACGGCATCCGAAAAGCTCGATGTAAGTACTGTGCTAAATTATTTTCGTCTGGTAGTGGTAATGGACATCTTAACAGGCATTACCCTCAGTGTGCACCTCGACAAGGCCACGTCGAACCTACCCAAACGCAGTTATCTTTTGACGGTAAGTTATTTGTTTATAATCAGCGAGAGCAAAGAGACGGTCTCGCTGAATTTGTTATTCATGATGAACAAGCCTTTTCTTTTGCCGATAATCCTAAGCACTCTAGATATATGAACACATACGTTCAACCTTTGTACAAAAAGGTTCATAGAAACACAACTAGATCCGATGCACTCCGACAGTACAATGCTGCTAAAGCACGCCTTATCGATTATTTCGATAAATTTGACGGTAAAGTTAGTCTTACTTCTGATATTTGGCAATCTCCTTATACTTTTGTTAGTTATTCTTGTGTGACCGCTCATTGGATTGATGCAGATTGGGTTATGCACAAGAGAATCATCGCTTTCGAGCACTTCCCTTATCCGCACGATGGAATGAACATTGCTATTCTTATATTAAAAGCATGTACCACATTTAAAATTAAGGATAAGATTATGAGTGTTAGTTTTGATAATGCTTCTAATAATAAAGTTGCTGTTGCAGCTTTAAAGGAGACGCTTCAACCTGTACTTAATGGTGAATTATTTCATGTTCGCTGTGTTTGTCACATTATTAATTTAATTGTTCAAGATGGTTTAGCTGCTGCAGGAGATATTCTTCTCAAAATGAGGGGTATGACAGCGTATGTTAATAGCTCGAGTCCGAGAACACAACAATTTAAAACGTTGTGTGTTCAATATAATATGCCTCGCAGGAGAGCAGTTACAGATGTGGTCCACAGGTGGAACTCTACATACCACATGCTTTTACACATTCTGGCATACCGAGAAGTCTATACGCATTTTCTACTAACCCAGTTCCCAGCCGGCTTGCCAACTCAAGAGGAATGGCAGATGGCCACATACCTAGCTGAATTTTTGGAGGTATTCTACACGTCTACCAATTTATTGTCTGGTACGTACTATCCCACCTCTCCTCTCGCTGTAATAGAAATTCTGAAGATGGCTACAATGTTAACAAAATGGAGATATATAGGACCCTTTAAGGAAATAGTAAAAGTGATGGATCAAAAATTTAATAAATATTGGAGTAAACTGCCTGCTATTTTTACTGTGGCTACTTGTTTAGATCCTAGGTTAAAGTTGCATGGCGTGAACGTCTCGATACAAGAGATATCGAAATTAATGTGCTACACAGCAGAGGAGACAACCGCATTCACAGCAAAAGTGAGCAAGAGGTTTGAGGACTTGTTCAACGTCTATCGTAATTCTGCTGACGTGCGCGGGCGAGCTACATCATCATCCACTGTTGAGAGGTATTATGCGCCATACCTTCAGGGCTTTGAACATCTAGTAGCAAGACAACTACCAGGTGAAGGTACTTCTAATTCGGCAGGTTCGTATACTTTTTTCTCTTTTAATGAGATTGGTGTATATGCAAATACTGATCATTATTCTGATTTATCAAGGCAAGAACAGGTTAATTTTAATTTGTTAAATTTTTGGAAACAAAATCAAAACATGTATAAAACTTTATCCCAAATTGCACGGGATGTACTGCCAGTGCAAGCCTCCACGGTTGCTTCAGAGTCGGCATTTTCAGCCAGCGGGAGGGTTTTGGATGACAGGAGGAGTCGTCTTAACCCCGAGTCGCTCGAGCTATGTGTATGTTGGAAGGATTATCTTGATGCGAAATACCGCGAGCAAGATAAACCGATTGATGATAGGAAGAGCAGTGACTCGGATATTGAAGTACTTCTGGATGATTAGGTAATTTGTTTTTATTTTCCTCTTTTGATCCTTTTGGTTGACGTTGCAGATTTCTTGATCTTTGATTGCTGATATTTTGGATAGACATGCATTATTATTTTGATTGTTAGAATTTTAAGAATAAATTTTTTCACAAAATATACTTTTTTTCCATATATATAAAATAAATTTTTACAAGCAAGATATATATTTTTTCGTATATATAAAAAAATAGGTAACTTCGCCTGTTTGTTTACAAGCAGCCGGTCCCAAGCCCGGATAAAAGGAGGAGGGCCTATGAACACATTTATTATTTTTCTATATAAATTGTTATGTGTTAAGATTTTATTAATAAAGCTCACCAAGAAGAGTATGAAAATGTTTAACATATAATAAAAAATATAATGGCTAACAAATAAATATGTATATACATACATACATATATATGTATATTACTTATAATGAAATAAAAGGATAAAGATTAGGTTCGTTAAATTGTGAATATTGCCTAGAGATGAAATTTAAAATTGAATAACAAGAAAAAAAAAAAAAAAGGGCCCGGGCCCGGCCCAAGCCCGGCCCTAAATATTGGGCCTAGGGCCAGGGCCTGGACTGGGCCTAGGTTTGCCTTCGGCAGGCCCGGCCCGGCCCGGCCCGGTTGGCAGCCCCACTGGCCCGGCCCCGGCCCGGCCCCACAGCAGGCCCGATGGGCTTGGGCTGGGCCGGCCCAAGCCCGGCCCTTTGACAACTCTACTTGAGCATAGTAAACCAGTTTTCACATTCAATAAGAATAACAAAAAAAATCCCAAATCTGAAACTTCTAATATTCCAACCACTCAAAATGAAAAAGAAACAAATTAATAGGAAAAAGGATCGAAGGCTGATCTCGAAAAGCCAAATTAAGAAAGATCACACATACGGCAATGATCATTAGATATTGACAAGTCTCTGGATCTTTATGAAGAATCAAATAATTGAAACAGTTGAGAAGTGCTTTTGTTGACGAGTCGCTGGATCCGCGATGTTTGGTACGTTAGTGTGTATGTGCATTGCTAAGGGAGACGGGGCTATGCTAGTTGCCGTTGTATATGCATGGGTATGTCCGAGAAAGGGGTGTGCACCGCTGAGGGAGGTAATGTCTCATTATGTGTGTGTGTGTGTGTGAGAGAGAGAGAGAGAGAGAGAGAGAGAGAGATCAAGGGAGCTGAGAGAAGATGAAGTTCTGTGGCTAGAAGTTAGAATAAGGATTTTAGGGTTTGGGAGAATAAGGATATTAGGGCTTTGGGCTTGGGTTTTTATTTGGACTTGGCTTAGTCTAGGCTAGGCTTATATTTTGGTCTATAAATGGGCTTGATCTTTTAGCTAATTAATTTTAGGTTATCAAGTTTTTTAAGTTTATTTTACATGAATATATTTGTAACTAATGATGGACTAACTATAAGATTGATAATTTATTATATGAACACTATGTTCACGTACAGAATTGTGAACGTTTTAAAATGTTCATGCTCTACTCGTTTAATAAACGAACTCTAAAAAGTTGTTCATGTTCGGTTCGTATAATATACGAATGAACATGAACGAGCTTTTTAGAGAACGAATCACGAGTGTTTGTGAACAATCCTTTTCATTTACAACCCTAGTCGTGTGTGTGTGTGTGTGTGTATATATATATATATATATATATATATATATATAGACACATCTATATCTGGTTGTCACCAAAATGTCAAGTTAAGGTAAATAATTATATCCCTAATTTCCTCTCCTTTGTTCTATTTCCTTCCAAATATCCGCATAAAAAATTGTCGCTAAATGCTACCTGATAAAATATCGTTTATGTAATCAACACTGTAAATTGTGTATACAAATTGTGACGAATTTTTGTCTATTATTTCCCTAACGCTAAATATTGTTTATAAAAACTATCGCTAAAGAAGTAAAAGAACCAGCTAAAAGTACCAATGTTCGGGGTATTACATTAACTCCGCTTCACTGATTGTCACTAAGGGTTTCAAAAAATATACAGTCTACGCTAATAATTATTAAAGGCCTCAATCTATGTCACCTATAATTTTTATACTAAGTTATAACTTATGGGTCCTAAAGATTGTCGATAAAGTCTGGTCACACTAATCAACGCTATATGTTGCTTATGAAAACTGTCACCAAAGAAATGAAATAAACGGCTAGAAAGTACCGACGTTCGGGGTATTACATTTGTCATCATTATTTTCAGCCATGCAACATGCTTCCTTGACCATTATATAAATTTTTTTTTGACAGATTCTGCAACATGGTCTTCTTAAAAAAAAACTGTGACATGTAACCGTCGTACTTTGTAATCGTGGATGAAAAGGATGGCAACATTAATGGCACGGTTGTCTGCCATGACCAAGCTTTCTAAAAAGTGGAAAACAAGCATGACCCACCAAACTTGCCATCGTGGTGAGTTGATTCTACAAAGGATGGAAGCCTGAAGATGCTCATGCTGAGATCCTCCAATCACGGAGATGTCTTTTGGTATGATCCCTATCCTTCCCTTGGACAAAGAATAATATCCAAGAAGAGGACTTGGAGACCATTTATAAAATGAGTGATGAGTTTTTATACACCTCTTTTTACTACCTTTTTTTTACTAGGAGTGGATAGTAGATGTCCTTGGGCGTAGAAGACATATTTTCATGAAAGCCTAACTCTATGATGTCGTCTATGCTTCCTTGTTCTCATTTGACTGAAATGCAAATGCTTTCGGGCATTTTGCGAATGTTGGTGTCCCGCCATTAATGCACTACACATTGCTGTGGGAGAGACGTCATTTCTTTATGGGACATATATCAACTCACCGGTCTTCCTATTTATGGAATAATCTACAAAGAGATAGTTCTGAGTAGAGACAATCTTCTTGCAATGGACAAACGAGACAATTATCTGGTCCCTATTACCTCTTAGTATCTGTTTGCATCAGATCATCACATTCTTCAAAACAAAAAGACGAAGCGCCAAAAGATCACAATTACAGAATGGATAAAGTTTTGGTATAGTGGCCCCCTTCGATATCAATTTAAGAAGAATGGAAAGAACGGACATGGTTTTAGTTCTACTAGCACTGCTTCAGGGGCGATCACTTCTTTGTGGAGTTGGTGGATGAAACATCATAGTGCGTTCACTGATCTCGGAGTGGATGATGATTGTCTCGAAGAGGTGTATCTAGCGGCTTTACTATCTTCCTGGCTGGGCATCTTTTGTCTCCGAGTTAGTGAACTGTAGGAGACTCGTGCTGGCACCTTTAAAGCCGTTAGCATGATGGCTAATGATCATGTATGTGGCCTAGCCTAGTCCTTGACCAGCATTTATAAAAGGCTTAATGGATTATCTGTGTCCTTACACTTCGGAAAGAGTAGAACCAGTTTTCTAGTACATTATGTTTATGTTCGTTTGGCACAGTATTCTAACACTCATCATCCAACAGCTAGTAAAGTTGGTCTTCTAATGGTAAACTCGGATGAAAATTCAGCTGTCTCGTACAATGAATTAGCTACTTGCGAAGATCATGTAGGCAAAGGGCTTCGCTTGGCATTCAAATGCGCTACAAAAAAGTTAAGCCCAAACTTTTACTAACAACAACGAGCTTTCACTCTGGAGGTTGAACTGCTTCACGAGCCTCCGCTCCAGCTACTTGACCCTACACTGCGAAGATCTTTATGCCCTCGAGCTGTATTCTCCATATAGATTTTCAAGGCACTTCGGGTTTCATCAAGATCTATTAAGCGAACATAAAGGGGAGGTTTATTTCATCTATTTGGATCATCTTCACCAATTTTATCTCTCTAGCACTCGTTATAACACGAATTACATAGTTAAATTCCTACTTACTCATAAAACATTGGGACCCATGTCACTTGGCGTTACATGGAATGGTAGAATATAGCATATAAAGAGTATTTATTGATCGCTCCTAAGAAGCTAGCTGACCACGCACGTGGGACTTTCTTAACCCTTGAACCGCAGAGACACGATGATGCAACCAACATTGCTAGTAGCTCTTCATCTCGTAAGTGTCTTCTATTGGCCAAGGCAAGTGATGGTGGTTCAGATAGACCTCTTAAGTGCATGACAGTCTACAGGCCTGACAGAGAGGACCGCGACCCTCCTCCTCATCAAAGGCATTTAAAAAAGAAGGGTGAAACTTTGATCTAGCAACAAACGTTGATTTCCTGAGAGATAAGGCCTAGTTGTGATGATGACCAGATATCTGCCTTGGATAGAATACCAGTTTTAATGGACCCTGTAGTGATTGTTGACTCTTCATCTCATAAGTTTTTTGATGATGTTCCAAGTTCGTTGTTCCTTATTGAGGGCATACAGGGAGGACTCTTTATAAGATAAATGCATAGATTTTGTTCTTACCATGCTCCTCATTCGCCTTCTTCTCGTTTCTTATCTATAGTAAGAGAATACTGGTTTTGACAACGGGAATGGTACGTAAAGGTAGTGACGATTTGGTATAGGGACTATGCTCCTTCGATTGCATAAGAGAAGGGATCCCGATATCGTCATGCTCTCGTATTCAACATATCTATCCATGTGCAGTTCAATACGGTCCTGGAAGTGGGTCAACTGCCCCCAGATCGACACTAGTTAAGCTCAAAACCCATGACGGAAGAACAAAATCCAAATATCAAGTTAGAACGAGTTTGCATGTGCTTCTTATTCATCAGCATGGCAGTCAGCCTTATAATTAGCCAGCATTTACAACGACACTTGCTTTTAGCATTGGCATGATTTATTCGGAACCGCATTGTAAGGCGGCCTATCAGATGATTGAATGTGTTAAAGAGTAGTTCCTAAAGTGTCTCCTGAGCAGCTGTTGAGTCATGAAGGAAAGTTCAACGAGATCTTTATCGTGATTAAGATAGATGTTGGATCTATCTCCACTCCAGAAGCGGGTCAAGACCTTTTATGACTTATGTTAGAACATATCAGGAATTGCAGGCGTGGCATGCAGGGGCACTGACTTTATTTGCACTTGATGAACTTGGTCGATGATGAAGGTGGCTCCAACGAGGCTACTTTTGTTACAAAGGAAATGGTTAAGTGCAGTTAGACTCTCTGAGACGAGCTGTCACGAGTGGAATCAAAGCAGGAGGCTTTGAGGCAAGAGTTGGCACAGGTAGAGTCAAAAGCAGGAATCTCTAGCTTGTGATTACTCAAGTTGATGAGGAGCCATGTGGGAGTCAGAAAGCTATTGCCAAGTTGAAGGTAGATCACATGGTTGTTCAGCAAACTCCTATTGTTAGGTCTGATGACGTTGCTAAACTTGAAGCATTACGACAAGTGCTCGAGGATGAGAGCAATGAGGTCTCCGAGCTAGGCTGGATGTGATGATTTTTAGCTCGGATGTGATGATTTTTGTAGATTTTCTCTTTTTTTTTTACTTCATAATATTGAGATCTTATTTATAATAACTCAAGCATATTGAATAGAAAGAAAGTAATTATCTTGTATCAATAATTTTTGTTCTTACGAACATTTTATGAATGGCCTACATACCCAAGAAGGGATCAAGTCATAACGTGGTTCAATGTAAATGATTTTCATTTTGTTGGGCCATGAGCTCATGCGAGCAAGGAGCATTGGCGGCTTGAAAGGTAGTACTGCTTAAAGAACTTCCCATTTATGGGTCCCACTCATGAACCATCTTGATAAACTATTTTGCAGGCTCTATTAGTGTAGGGTCCGTTAGTGTAGACTTCCTTGGCTACATAGGGTCCATCTCATTTTGAGGTGAATTTGTTCCTCGTGCGAACTGATTGAAGGCAATAAGTGGTATTTACACGTGACCAAGGAAACAATATCGTTGCTAGGTTAGTGACAGCTTAGCGTGATTTCCAATCGACACCCAGCTGGATAGAAGTAAGCAGAGAAATAAAGATGGAATCATAAGATAGCCAAGTTTATTCAACAACTACAATTTCCATGAGATGTTCAATTGAACAGATACGACATCACTAACTGACATAACAAGATTTTCCAAATTCAAGCACTCAACAATAACATGAACGAAATTAACTAAATTTAAAACTTATGCAGTCAAGGAACAGAGATCCAGATGTGATCTTTACAGTGAAATTGGAAATTGAATGAGAATTGTTACCTGTGGAGTGGCTTAATTAGGCTGAAGAGGAGATCGGAAGTGCACTGTTGCCGCAGGCATGGGAAATGAGAGAAACTAGAAAGATGACCTTTCGACAGACAGGGGAAGGTGCACTATTGCCGCACCAGTCGTCAACGAGTCGTCGCCGCCGGAGTCCTCGCCTCGCCGTCGACACTCGTTGATCAGTCTGCTCGTCACTGCTTCTTCTAAGGTCACCGTTCATCAATGCGTCGTCACCGGGGAGGTCATTGGCCAGTGGAGTTCTCGCCTCACCGGTCACTGCTTCTTCGATTGTTGTTCCAGATCTGAATTTGAAGATGGCCTCAGACCTCGGTAGTCGAGTCCACCGGTGAAGTCCTCCCCTAGTTGTCTTGTTCGTTCCAGATCTGAGCTGAGCTCTGCCAAAAAGAGTCAACTCGAGGAGCCCCTGCCGTGTCTGTGTGTCTCTGTCTCCTGTCACCAGTGAGTGCTGCGGTCTGCCCGTCTGGGAGTGGGTGAGAGTATTTGGCATTTGGCAACTGGGCAAGTCGCACAGAGAGAGAGAGAGAGAGAGAGAGAGACCCACGGTAAGCACCGTCGTGACTGCTCTTCCAAACTGAAGCAGCACGAATAGCCACGGTGCAATATTAACCGTAGGCATACATAACTTGTACCTACAGTTCCTTTTATACCGTAGGCCTTCTTGTCACCATAGGGCAGTCTTGGTGTAGTGACTATCTTAACAATGAAGCAAGAAAACATTGGGATTTTGCTTTTATCCCAGGTTAGACTATCTTAACAATAAAGCAAGAAAACATTGGGATTTTGCTTTTGTCTTTCGTAGTATTTCGTGCTAATTTTCCTTGGTTAGGAGAAAACGGAAGAGATAGAAGCGCCCGTTTTGGCCGGACATGTCAATGTGTGATGGATAAGTTAACTTGGATGTTGGAGGCACCCCTTTGTTAATGTCAGTCATCGTTGGAGATGTAACCCAATTTTTATAAGAGCAAAACCGTAGATATATTATACATGTGAATAAGTATGGATTGAAGCATGGACACGAAGCTGTTAATTCATTCAAAAAATTCCTTTCACTTTTAAAACTTCTAGCTACATCCACATATACATGGCTGAGGCAATCTAAACCTTTTTTGTTGATAAATAAAAGAATAACATTGATTAAATAAATAGTTACAAGAGTTTGTCATATCAGCCTTTTAGCATTACATTTTTCAGAAAACCTTTTGGCTCTATAATATTCAAGATAAAGAAACCAGAGTCTTGATATCTCATGACTCTTAGAAATTCTAAACATAATAATGCAGACACAATCCAAAATAACCCGCAAGCGGCCGTACAATTTGAGGGCAAACCCGCCACCCTCTCGAATCGTGATCACAAAACAAGGAGGTTGCCATATCACAAGATCCGCAACATTCCACCACCAAATCATGATGCCGTTTAAAACCTACCATTAAGAAGAAGGGAGAAATAAAAACAAGCACTACAGGGAGCAAATATCAAAATAAAGGGATCCTGGGTACTCCAGCCCTGCCCTAGAACCTGTATACCAAAATGAGATCCAGATAGAATGAACCCCCCTCGTCCAACCCAACCTCAACCCACCCGAGGCCCTTTTCCTAACATCAATAGCCAACAGAGTAACACGCAACTTCTTTTATACGTAAAATTTTAGAACGTTATAAATATAGCGGATTGAACTATCTTTATAAACATGTTTAATTTCATAAACTGATCTCTAAGTGGGGGAAGATGTAACTCCAATTCCAGTTTCGACTAGCCCAATCTGAATGACTTTCAATGGCAGCTATAATGTTGTTGTTTAATCCTGTGGTAACATGGAACGAACAAACTCCATTAAGAAGTAAGATTATCAATCTAAGAGATTTCATATATTCCATTCTGTCCTCAATGGTCTCTCTCATGCATCACCTCTGCCACTTGGAAAGTACTTTGGTCTCTATCGTTAACAAAGTAAAGTAATGGCTTTATTGTTGTCTTTAATTAACACGGAAAATGAGAGTTCTGATCCAGCAAATATATGGTGCCATCTAACACTCCTGGGTTGTTCCTTGCCAAATCCATCTTCCATCTACAAGTCCACCACATATTCTCTTCAGTGCAAGCAACACTATTTATCCTGATTGAAACATGGATTCCACACCACAAAATGGTCACACCAGTCCCCACTGGGAAGGCGTAAGTAGCACTATTCCAGTCACATTCTGATCTTGATTGCCTGTTATCCTCTCACACGGTGCGTGCGCGCACACACTCCATTATTGATTGCTTGTCATCCTCCCTCACGCGCACGTTCTTCTTCTAGCATCTTATGTGATCTTATTTAAACTCTCACGTGGCAACGTTGACAATTATCGCGAGGAAGCCAAACGCCCACTGCATGGAGGGATATGGTTCTTCCCCATTGATCACCATGGCCATACGTGATACAAACCCTCATTCTTGCCGTGGCCATTGATCATGGCTCGTTTGGAGTTGCACATTTCTATTATGGTGACATCGCATTATGTGCATCAGGGCTTGTTTGGAAAATTGTTGAAAACTAGACATCCTAATTATTGGCGTTAACTTGTTATTCTCCGAGAGTGATTAACATTTTCTCCTTTTCTCGTAATTGTGAACTAGTGATTAGAGCGACAGTCGGTAGCATCTATGCTGATTTCTAAGGAGTTCTTTTCCAGAATTTTCGTGAATTTCGTCGGTTATGAGCATGTGAAAAGTATCACATGTAGGATGTGAAACTAAACATTACGTATGCTGGTTTTCACGAGTATGATTGTGCGCGACCCAAACATTTTCCTTTACATTGAGATGATTTAGACCATCAATCTGATTCTTTCTTTTTTGCAAGCATCCAGGTTTGGCGAAGGTACAATGCTCCAACAAGCGAACTGGATCGAAGTCACCGGGAAAATGGATCTCTCGCTGTTCGAGAAACGAGTGACTACGACCTACTCGATATACTATATCGTGAAGTTTCAGGTAGATGCATTTGGTTGGCATTCTGCCCCGAGTGAAGCCCGACGTCTGGAAAGAGCTGCGTGGAGGAGAGTTCTCCATCTCAAACAGTATTACCGGAGGAAATGTGGAGTTTGGCATGTTTGAAGAGGAGACAGACTGGTGGAAGGGTAGCATGGTTCTTGCAGGGATCAAAATCAACCCGAAAACACCGTAGGTAGCAGTGTTACAATGAGTTTTCACTGTATACAGGCTGTGTGTTCAATGTCTTTTTATATTTCTTTTCCCCTAATAAATTCCTTTGGTTTCAAGAATGCTAATAAACATTGGCGGAAGTGCTTCTATCGTTACCACGTGTACTACTTTTTTCTACTTTGACAGGGCTAAATACACTATTTTCTGTAGACGCACCTTCTGACAAATAAGTTTCACTATCTGTCTAATGGTTCAGTCTTAAACTGCTAAGACGCAAAGGAAGACTTCTTGCAGAATTTTGCATTGCAGAGATCTGCCGACTAACTGGTTTAGAACTCAAAGAAATAGAGCTATCAAGAGACTAACTGGCTAATCAGTAACAATAAACTCTAAATCTTTTGCAGTCCCAAGCCTTCGAAATCCAGCTTAGGCAGTAGTTACTCATTTTTTTTTTTTGGTACAAAGATGTTACTTCTAATGCTCCTACTGCTTTTACTGCTGGTGCAGCTGCCAATGGACTAACTAGTATCCATTTTCACATGATTCCAATCTTTAAACACACCATAGAACACATGAAGAATATATTATTACTATTCAAAATGCAACAGAAGCAACTGATGCTTTTGTTTTCATAGACTACACCGCAATGACATGATTAGCATGACCTCTGTGAAGCAATTGTCTGGACTCCATACCGTTCTGTAACACTCCTCACGTGTAAATAAAAAAATAATCAGTCTTTCACTTCCCCTTTAAATCAACAACTTCGCCAAATCATAGCGATGGTACCATGCTACTGAACTAAACAACTTACATCATGCTCTAGCAATCTAGCCTCTTGATATAACTCAAATATAACTTTCAATAATTGGAGAATACCCGGCAATCCCAGTCAAACTGGGAGATCAATGATTATCTTATTTGGGATTGTGACATGATCCTTGAGGATCCTAGCGCGATCCTAACACATCTGGCCCAAAGCCCAGTCCTATTAGGAGTCTTCTCCTACAGCTATATAAAGGGGTCTACCCCTTCAGGTATGAGACGATTACACAATTCATGCTTTTTCAGAGTTACTATCCAGTAGCTGCGCTCTGACTTAAGCATCGGAGAGTTCTCCGCCGGGAACCCCACTCGGCGGTCACTCGTTTTCTGTCTTGCAGGTCATCGGTCCAGGCTCGGGTTTTGCAATATACGCGGAGCATGTTTTTAGCAGCAACAGATTGGCACCATCCGTTGGACCCACCAGCCTAGCCGTTTGACCTCAAGAAAATTCAACAGTTTATCCCAAATTGCCGACGACAACGTGTCGGAACCACCGACAAAACTGCCGCCGCCACAAATTTCCAAATAGAATTATCGTCACAGTCGTAAAAATACAAACGCATTGTTCGAAGAAAATTCAGAACCAGCAAAGGGCCGCCGAGCCACCGACGGCACCTCAGAAAAACCAGTCAGCGCCCTCAGCGCTGTCCACCGCAACCTTCCCCAACAAGCACCGATATGGCCACAAAGCCGTCGCAAGGCTGCCAGAGCAGCATCAACAGCATCGCAATCAAAGAAAAAAAATTCAGAATAGGAAGAAGCAGTGCCGAGGCTTATCGACGCAACCAGCGAGCCACAATGCTACCGGTCACAACCTAGCGCTACTGCGAAAAGATGGGTTTTACTGCCTTTATCTCTAGCGGTGTGACTGGAACATCCCAAAAAAAAAGAAAGAAGAAGAACCATGGAGAAGCCATGCCACAGCGCTGTCGCACCATGGGTCGAAACCCTACCGACGGTGTCGCGCATAATCAGGCCACCCACCACCTTGGGCCTCCCCTTCTTTGACGGCGCCACCTCGCCGCCGTTCTTTGGATCAACTCCACGGCAACCTACGACAATGGCAGCACTGCCAAGCACCGCCTCCGGAATCCGGCGGCAACCAGGAAGATGTCGCCACAACAGCGTCATGACAACCACTCGGTTAGCAACTGCACCCTCACGCACGGCCAACAAGCTGCGGCCAGAAAGGGTCAGAACCTTAACAGTTCAGCGCCGCCCTTTTGGTCAGCATCCTTGGCTTCGCAACGAACACCGACGGCAAGGCCATTGCGTCTAAACGAACCAGAGCCAATCCGAATTGATCTCTCCGCCACCGTCGCTATCCTCCAAGATCTCTCCATCAGCCATCATCAGTGGTTACCAACAACCCGCAACGATCCACCAGGCAACATCGCAGGACCACAACGCCACCACAATCGGCCGTGCAACCATCGAAAAGCTGCCGGAGCAGCATAAAAAAATATCCCAAGATATTAAATAAAAAAAAGGGAAGAAGAAGAAGCTGATCTCGCCGTCATCCTCCAGAGCAAGGCGCCGGCGCCGTACCAGGGCGGCTTCACTATATGCCGCGCCATCCATGACGGTCAGTGGCAATCAACGATGGCCAACTCGCTGTCTAAAACCACGGTGGGCCCTGCAGGAAAGCACCAGCGTCATCGCCACCGGCGCTGTCGTCACTTTGCTAGTTCACCGCTACTGGCTTTCAAATCTACATCACCGTTGCTCGCCAGATTTGCCAGATCCGCTCCACCGTGATGACAAGCAACGTGGAGCTACGCGCCACAGCATTGATGCCTACAACCGAGTCAATGCCGTCACCAAACCCAAGTTTCTAGCACCACACCATCAAAGACTGTGATGATGCAGAGAGCATCACCGAGCTACGTACTACCGTGGCCCCAACTTCTCCATCAGATTCCTCTTTTGGGCCTCTCACTCACCTCAACCGCGCCACCGCGGGCCGCCGTTGAGCTTCTGTTCCGGGCCACCGTAGCCACAGAAAAAGTACAACCGTCGTCACCATTCAAACCGTGGGCTACCGACGCAAATTCAAAGCTTCAGCCATCGGCCCCTCCAGATCGCCGTCATCGAGATGCGCACCACCGCGACACCATCGGCCTTATCACCACCGTGACCAGCGTAGCTCTAGGCAGCGCCATCGCCGCCGTAGAGTCACCATCTCACCGTACCGGCTGCCTGATCTTCCTCACCGTCGTCCGGTGCTCACAGTGCGCCACCGCTTCTCCAAGCCGTGGCCGTTCTTCTGTCAAGGGGCTGAAACAAAAACAGAGGTCCACTCTTCCTTTTTAGAAAATTCTACTTGACCCTGTAAAATTGCATATTTATATTTTAGACCCAAAAGGTCTTATTTATTCGACTTAGGTCACACGCTCTGAAGAGTATTTAGCTTTTAACTGTGAAAAAGCCTATTTAGATTTAAAGACCCCGAAGTCTTTCTTGTTAAAAGTATGCTGCACGTTCTTTAAATGGCGCATATTTGGTCACGTATCTGTTGCTAAAAAATTAAGCGACTACGAATTTTAGCACTAGCAAGCCTTCTGAAGGCTACTTCCAATGCACTTCTATAGCTAGACCTATTTAATTTTTTGGTCTAGCATTATGCAATTGCGTCAGTCAGTGCAGACACATTACATGTTGGGTCTTATGAGCTGCTATAACTTTTTAAGCTCACATGCGACACGCAGTGCAGCACATTAGTCGCTTAACCAGCAAAACCCTAATGGGGTCATGGTGTCTGAACATCGCTATTAATTCTGTGTTAAAAACATAGTTACATTTTTATATGCTTTATTGCTTCAAAGGCTGTTTTTTCAGTCACGTATTTTTATTTCTTGCAAGGTTTAAACTATGCCTGCGAACATCAACGGTAACGTATAAACCACTTTATAAGCAAGGAAAAAATTCACAGCACCCTGTGACTTGAAGTCGCGTTTAGGGTTTTTCTGCTGCAGCATCTTGTCGACTCGGCATTTCTTATTATCTTGTGATGTTCGGTCACACAGTGACCTCGATCAATGAATCAGAGCATATCGTTAGCCTCTGCTAATAAGCATCACTAATATGCCGGTACAACTGCAAGTTCAAGCTCATGCGACCAGCAAACTAAATCTAGTTGTTTCTCAGTATATTGATGAACTGCGACAGCTACTTTACTGATCATCAGTGGCATCTTGCTCGGACGGACTAGCATCCTCAAGCTTTATATGCTCATCCAGTCGAGCAAGCAGATTATGGTCTTCTATATTGCTCCCATGGGTCTTCTTGTGACCGGACTCTACATATGGGCTTAAAAGCAGTCTTTATATATCCACGCCTTCTCAAAGGCCGGGGGGCTTTATATTTCATGAGATCATTCTTATACAGGCTTAATGCCTTGTGTCTTATTAGACAGGGAGGTTCGCCACAGCGACCATATTATAGGCTCCAAGAACCGCGCCTTCTTATTTGGCACCGCGGCAACAAGGACGAGAAACCCCTGAGGGCACAAATGATGAGAGTTCTAAGTTTCGTCAAACCCCCAAGGGAGCGTACAACGAGAAACTCTAAAGTTCAGTCAAACCCTCAAAGGCGCGTACAACGAGGACTCTAAAGTTTTGTTAAGCTCCCAAGGGCGCGTACGACACGAACTCCAAGTTCTGTTAAACCCTCGAGGGGGTGTAAGACGAGAACTCTTAAAATTCCGTCGAACCCTCGAGGGTAATTGCATGAGCTCCAGCTCCATCTGCCCCCGAGGGCCCGTAAGACGAGAACTCTTATGTTTTGTCAAACCCCGAGGGTATTTACGTGAGCTCCGCACTCCATCAGTCCCTCAAGGGACGAACACCCCTGAGGGTGATAGGATAGAGCTCGAGCTCTATCCGAACGGTTTAGCTACAGTCCTAACTCGTGAAATGGCAAAGGACTATGGGACTTCATCTCCCCACCATTCTTTGTTAATTCAAAACCCAGCCAAGCGTGAGTGTGAGGCTTCTTTGCCAGCTCTTAGTTGATGATAAGAGTTCGCGACAAAGTAAAACGCAAGCATGATGTGGTCGGCTCGAGCTCAAGAACACACACTTGCACAAAATGAACACTCTCCAAAAGAGAGGTGACCCCTCGAGGGGACATTCAAACACTTAGCACATGCAACACTTGCATGCACAGCTTTGTGTCATCTCCCGAGAGAGGCTACCATGGGGCACAGTCCCTAAAGGATCTTGAGATCCCATGATTTGTCTCTCTAAAGATGATTCTGAATAGCCTACTCAGGCGACATTCTAAGACTCAGCTCTCGAGAGCTAGGGTTCTAGCGCCTTACTTGGGCAAAGTTCTAAGGCTTAAGCCCCCGCTTAGGTCAGAGCACATGGAAGAGAGAAATATTGTTACCCCTACAAAGTGGATGAGAATCACTTACAAATCTGACGCATGTCTCGAGACACCAGGTATAAACTTCCTCAGCCAAACATTTTAGCTAAGGAAGTGGGGGGCTTATGATATAACTCAAATATAACTTCCAATAATTGGGGAATACCCGGCAATCCCAGTCAAACTGGGAGATCAATGATTATCTTATTTGGGATTGTGACATGATCCTCGAGGATCCTAACGTGATCCTAACACATCTGGTCCAAAGCCCAGTCCTACTAGGAGTCTTCTCTTACAGCTATATAAAGGGGTCTACCCTTCCAGGTATGGGACGATTACACAATTCATGCTTTTTCAGAGTTACTATCCAGTAGCTGCGCTCTAACTTAAGCATCGAAAAGTTCTCCGCCGGGAACCCCACCCGACGGTCACTCGTTTTCTGTCTTGCAGGTCATCGGTCTAGGCTCGGGTTCTGCAATATACGCGGAGCATATTTTTAGCAGCAACACCTCTCATCTTGGATCAACTAGCCATAGAAATATAGAAGCCATAGGAAATTGATGTAAACGATGGACTTTCTTTGTGTTTTGCTCACTGATTACTCACCATCATTGGTCCCAAAGGTTCCCCTCTACCCTCTGCCCTCAACTCCAAGTCCTTTGCCTCCATCACTGATCCTTTTAAGCTCTCCCTCGCTCTTTCTAACTTTACATCCATATTACACCCTTGAATAAGTTCTGGATTCACCTAAATGCCCTCTTGTTGTACTCCACAAGAGGTACCTTCTGTTGTCTTTTCGCTTGACTTATTGGGACATGTTCATCAATTTTGGTAACCTGTCGTAACTCTCTATTTTGATGCTTAGATATAGGATGAATCTATAAAATAGTCTACCAGCTTATTTTGTTAATCTACTGATATGGAAATCTCTAATAGCTTCAGGCTTAACTAGTTTTCCGGGTCTGCAGCAGAAAATATCTGGGGTACTCCCTGTGTTCAAATCTTGAGAGTCCTGATTGCATATGACTTGAAGCCTTTGTAATCACTTTCAAAGTCACGCATTACAGCCTACTGCTATTGAGTTGCGGGTGCCAGCCATTGCCATTAGAACAACCAAGTTCCGGCAAATCACCATTTTGCCGAAAGGGAGGAATTTGATAGCATGGATCAATGCCTAATCATCTTCATCAACCACCAGAATCAGAATAAAAACTTCTCTAATAGAACGATGATCTGGCAACTAGAGAATCCTAAGATGGGAAGTGATAAACTTCAGAGAAAAATAAAGGAAGCAACTATTTTCAACACTTTAATCCTAGGCACAGTCAATCGCGGAATTAAACCTGCGATCTGCGACACGAAAGAGTTGTTTCGCTCTTACTCCTGGCCAATGGCAGATGCAAAAGTTATTCTCAAGGTAAACTATACCACACAAAGTTTGCCAATTTAAGACGGTATATCTAACATAAGATAGTGATATTTGAGCTCCATAGTCAACGCAACGACATGAGAAATCTTCTCGAGTCAACTGGAGAGTATAGAACTCATTTTTTTAACAAAATGATCTTTTATTATAAGCAAGACAAACTTGTACACCAATACAAGTGCATAAAAGAGAGAACGAATAATCCAAAACCCGATTATGTTCCATTACCCCGTCTTCTCACAAGATAATTGTTGCCAAGAAAAGTGGGTTTGCAGTCGACGTGGAGGTGCCACAAGGAATGCAGTCCGAGTCAGATGCCAAGTAGTTGATGCGAGACACAGCAAGGGCGGAGCAAGGGCAGAAACCAAGGGCTTTCCAGACAGAGCCTGAGAGTGGCAGTGCTGCAAGGGTGATGGCGCAGGGTGAATACACGGTGGCAGTCACAGTCCAATGCTTAGGTCCAGAGTCAAGGTCCGGTATGTTTCTCTCTCTAGGATTCAAGAGTGAGACAGTGAAAAGTCTAAAAATGTCCAACCGTTTGAAAATGTGCTGATCCTCCAAATGAATTATCAAGATCTCTATTTATAGAGATTGAGATGATGATATCATTAACCGACACATGGCCCTCCACGAGAATGACACGTCACCGAGGGGTCCCCGGGTGCTGGTGCTCTACGGACTATCGTATCGCATATTCACCCGGCCTATTCCTCACAGCATTGTTGTCTGTTTGAAAAGACTGGCTCCCACAGCATTGGTATAGCCAGAGAACCCCCTTGATCTTGCCATCAATCTAAGTCGTGCAGAGTCTCACTGGTCTGGCAGTGGTAGGGAAGACTCGACGCCTAACTACTAGGCAGACAAGGCGCGATGCCCTCCGGAGACCTGCTCCCGTCTCGGAGTGACCCAGGGATCATAATCCCTAAAGGTGCTAATCAAGCCCTCAGTGCCAGAGCACGTAGGCCAGTCACACAGACACTCTGGCAGAGATAGTGTCCCGGAGGAGTCACCTATTCTGCAGGCCGAGGTAGCATCCCGGAAGAGCCGTCTACCTGGCCAGCCGAGATAGCATCCCGGAGGAGTCGTCTACCTGGCAAAAGGGGAGTGTTCATGCCAGAGCACTTAGAGCTCCCTGGCAGAGATAGTGTCCCGGAGGAGTCGCTTATCCCCCAAGTGAGTCCTTATGCCGAAGCACTCGGATCGCGTCAATGTAGCATCCCGAAAGAGCCGTCTACCCGACGGGCCAAGGTAGCATCCCAGAGGAGCCATCTCCGGAGGAGCTGTCTACCTGGCCGAAGGGGAGTTGAAGAGCTCCCTGGCGGAGATAGTGTCCCAGAGGAGTCGCCTATCCCTGCTGGTGAGTCCTCGTGCCGGAGGACTCGGAGCGCGTCAAGGCAGTATCCCGGAGGTGCTGTCTACCTGACTGGCTGAGGTAGCATCCGGGAGGATCCGTCTACCTAGTGGAAGGGGGGTTGAAAGGATCCCTAACTGAGATAGTGTCCCGGAGGAGTCGCCTATCCCCGTAGGATGCTGCACACTTTAGAGAATGGGTCGAAGCATGTTCCACGACCAAGGCAAGGTGCGCATGGTGTGGTGAAAGTATGACCAATGCAAGGAGCATGGTAGTGTGACAGAAAGCCATGGGGCATGACTGTGTTAGTGGCGCAGCACATAGGTGCAACGGAGTGAGTAAGGTGTCGGGGCACGTCTGTGTTAGTGGCCCGGTGCATGGGTGTGACGGAGTGGGTAAAGTACCGGGGGCACGGTAGTGTGGCAGAGAGCCTGGGGGCACAACTGTATCAGTGGCGCGGCGCAAGGACGTGGCGGAGTGTTGGGTACGGCACCCAGGCGCCAGCGACTGAGGTCGCGGAGACGACGTCAGGGAGACGGGGGTCGCGGAGTGACATTTGGGAGACAGGGGTTGTAGAGTGACGTCTGGGCAACGGAGGTCGCGGAGTGACATTCGATCCCTTGAAGAGTTGTGAAGATGCTAAGTATGGAAGCCAAAGGCCAACCCTTTGGAAGAAAGCCAAGGCCATCCCTTCGTGGAGGCCAAGGTCATCCTTTGGGGGAGGCCGAGGTCGACCCCAAGAGGAAGGCCAAGGCCGACTGCCTTTGGTAAGAGCCAAGGTGCGCTTACGGAGGATAGACGATGTGCGATGGCCAGAGCATAATGAGCAGTCGCGTACGGATGAGTTTCTTGGTGATAAAGTCACGTAGAGAAAGTGATAAGTGCATGTGACTTGAGCGTGCACGTTTTGACTGGTTGGAAGCGTTGAATATTGCATGTTTCTTGTACGGACGTGTCATACAAAATAGGACCCTAGGTGGGCCTTTGGGTGAGACCATAATAGGTTGGGAACATAAGCCCCCTGTATTTGATGTGCGTCGTGGTGGGAGTCACAGAGTCGGTCCCCAGGCACTGGCGACGGGGGTGGCGGAGATGGCGCCCGGGTATGGGCGACGGTGACTGGGGTTGCAGAGTCGGTGCTGGGCTCTAGCGACGGGGGTCACGGAGACTGCACCCGGGTGCGGGCGACGGGGGTCACGGAGACGATGAGAGGGGGCGACGGGCGTCGTGGTGGTGGTTCAAGCTACCTCGTGCACCACTTACTAAGGTTATTGATGTCAATGAAAATCGTCATGAGGGGCGCGACAAGGGCCCAGTCAGATGTCTCGATGCGGGGGCAATCCACGACGGGCGCATGGCCATGGGCAATACACGATGGTCAATGTTGAAAATTTTTTTTTGGAAGTGTTAGCCTTGGTTTGGGGGAGGCCAAGTGTAACATCCCGAAATTTTTCGGAACGTTAACACTCGATCCATCAATCACTTAATCATGAAATCCTCAAACTCAAACAAAAAAAATACTACCAATCTATCAAAGCAACTAATTCATCAATTAATGTATTATTCCGAGTACACAATCATGATCAATAAACTAAATTTAAACCTGATAATGAACTACAGAGGTTCACCCACGCAGGGGTTCTAAAGAGAAACACTACTTAAGTTCACTAGCTTGCTTGCCTCTAGTCCAATTTCAAGTAGTCTAACGCAGGTTACTACCTGCAGAAAAGAAGTCAAAGGGGAGTGAGCTTTTGAGAGCTCAGTAAGGTCGCTCAAATGAAGAAACTACGAAACAGATTACAAATACAAAACGATGTTGGTTTTGTTCAAAAAAACAATTCGATGATAAATTCCAAAATTTTCACAACAATTACAACTAATTCAATCAGATTTTAATATGACTTTTGGATACGATGCAAACAATCACAAACGCTATTGAATATGAGTTGCAAAGCTACACAGGCAATGCAGGGTAATCACTTAGCAAAACCACAAAGGAGATGCTCATTAACACTTTTCACCGTCTAGTCTATCAAGGCACTAGCCCACACCAATACACCGGCTAGTCCGTCAAGGTACTAGCCCACACCAATACGCCGGCTAGTCCGTCAAGGTACTTACTAGCCCACACCAATATCCTCCAATATACACCAACTCCCGCCAAATTCACCAATGCAGAAACTCATGCCAATTAACAGATGACAACAATTCGATAATGCAACATATTAATCAATGCTCGATGGACAATAATTACTGAGCACCGATAAGAGTTTCAATAAACGTTTTAAGGCTTAATGAAAAGGTATTAAAGGCAAATAATGAATTCTCATAACAAATATAACGGAGTCCACAGAAATTCGATAGCAATTTTAAAAAAAATTATACGAGGACAAATTGATGAATTGGGTTTCAGAAAGAAATCCCTTACCTCGATCCAAGCTGTGCGCTCGCTGCTATCCAACATTGTTCAAAACCTCGAGTTAACCTAAATGGACCAATAAATTATTAGAATTCAACCTAGTCTCACCAACTATTAATATAATACTAAATCTTAATCGTTGCTCACTCCGACACTCTTAACGTAAACGAAAACGAATCAGATTTCTCAAACGGATAACCACGCACCCTCTGAAAAGCGTTAATACACTCCAAAAATGATACTAAATTATTATAAAATACTTTTGTACCTCAAAACACAATAAAAAAATATAATATAATTTTTCTAAAATTTTGAATTAAAAATAATTTTCTTAAATACAGAAAAAGCCCAAAAATAACAATTAATGCTTCTAACTTAAATCAAAGTTCCATAATTTTCATGATAGCTTTATAATATATAAGAAAAATACAGAAATTAAAATTGGAATTTAAAAAGTACCGAAACCATTTTAAAATCATTCATTTTATTAAATCAAATGCGATACAGGTTGATGTACTAAATCAACTTAGAAATTAATAAAACTTAAACTGAGATGTCTGTTTACTATAAAAGCACTGCTATAATTTTTGGGGAATTTAATATTAATTGCAAATGCTCAAAACAAATTTTAGAACAACTGCACTTGAGAAAATATTAAACATACCAAACGATATTAGAACAATATGAAATTTTTACAGAAATTCTAATATTGTACTAAGAACCATTCTGTAAAGTTTCAGCATTTTTGGACAACCGTACAATACCCAACAGCCAGGTGGTACAGTGTGCATGCCAGGTGGTACAACTGTTCATGCACACTGTACCCCCTTTACTGGTGAGACCCATCACTGTTGAACCTCCTTCTTTATCTTCCTTTTCATTCTGTGCCCACTGACCAGCACACTCACGCAAAGGTCCACTTACAGCAGAGACTTCTCCTTACACACACTCAAACACACACACATATGAAAAACCCACAAAATCCCACACTCGTCCATCTCAAACTCAACCCACTTCATCTCTAATAGTTACCTTTCCCCACATTTCTTCCAAAATTTCCTGCATACATCCACTTTAGGCGTACACCCCACACACTAAAAATATTCAAGCACCACACCCAGTTTGCATCACCTCCACCCATAGATTCACACAGTCACCACTTTGTTCAGCTCACTACTCACACACACACACACACACACAGAGATATATATATATATATATATATATATATATATATATTAACCCAGATACACAGATATGCATATACACAATTAAAAACTCAGGCACTCCAGCTGTTTCTCACACATACGACACATACACACACAAAAACACTTAGTCAACACACCCACACAGAGACCCGTTTACACTCATATCTCATCCATTCACTCACACGGCAGTCCCATGGCTGTCCATAACCCATAAGATTACACGGCATAAATCTGGTTTTTTTTTCCTTCCCCATCACAGCCACCTTATACCCCATAACCACAACTTTACACTACATCATAAACACTCATTCACAGCCCTAAACCCACAGAAAAATCACATGGGTTCTCTCGTGCCTCCCTCCTTAAAATTGTAAGCAAGTTAAGCACTAAAGAGAAAGGCTGAAAGAAAACTTACCGGAAGTTTCGCCGTAATAAATCAATTTTCTTCCGTCTCCTTCCTTCGGTCTCTCTCTAAGTGTAGCAGATGAAGATAAAATAGGGTTGGGCGGCTGCTCAATTATAAAGGGTATAAATATGAAACCCTAAATGACAAACTATTAAAAATCCCTTTTAAGTTTCCTTAGTTATGCAAACATTACCCGGAATTTCTTATTACTTACGAAAAGACCAAAAATAAATTATATACTATAGTTTATGTGCCGAAAAACTTTTAATGTGTTTGATACGCTACCCACCTTCCTATTTTTTGCTAAAAGTTTCTAGAAATAAATATCATTAACGCTAATTATCGCTGAAGATTGCCAATAAAAATTCTGTCACGCTAATCGCTAAACATTTAAATTCGCAGCTAAAAAGTTGTTAGATAAAAAAAATCGGCGCTAAGAAAAATATTTTTGCTACTAATAATTTTAAATAACTCCAAAAATTTATTGGATTGTTATACTCTCCCCCACTTATAAAAATTTCGTCCTCAAAATTTCACATACCTATAATATCGAAACCCTACACTTCTACTTGGTAACTCCCAATGAAGGTGTAACCGAATATTACACATAACCTTCAAAATAATGAGTCGAGAACATCCATTGCAACTTCGAACATTTCACTATACTTTCGAGATTTCGATTATAGTCTAGGGTTTCATAATCCAAGCAACCGGATATCATTTCTCAACCTTGAAAAATTAGTCAATTCCTATAATCACTCAAACATCAATGCCTCAAATCAATCGATGTAACCACTATGCTTTCACTTTGTACTCTGATATCTAGCCACTATTATGGTTCAACTAAGGTATTAAAGTTTTCGCTAACGCTCTTGTCAAAATTTAGGTTTTCCCTCACTTGCTTCTAAAGTCTACAGAATCATATAACTAAGCTCGATAATTTGTTCACCTAGGTTCGAGTCTACAGAATCATAATACCTAAGCTCTGATACCAAAAGTAACATCCCGAAATTTTTCGAAACGTTAACACTCGATCCATCAATCACTTAATTATGAAATCCTCAAACTCAAACAAAATAAATACTACTAATCTGTCAGAGCAACTAATCCATCAATTAATGTATTATTCCGAGTACACAATCAAAACACCATAAAAAGTTATAATATAATTTTCTGAAATTTTGAATTAAAAACCATTTTCTCAAATACCAGAAAAAGCCCAAAAAAAAAATTTAATGCTTCTAACTTAAATCAAAGTTCCATAATTTTTATGATAGCTTTATAATATATAAGAAAAATACAGAAATTAAAATTGGAATTTAAAAAGCACCAAAACCATTTTAAAATCATTCGTTTCATTAAATCAAATGCGATACAGGTTGATGTACTAAATCAACTCAGAAATTAATTAAACTTAAACTGAGATGTCTTTTTAATATAAAAGCACTGCTGTAATTTTTGCAAAATTTAATATTAATTGCAAATGCTCCAAAAAAAATTTAGAATAGCTGTACTTGAGAAAATATTAAACATACCAAACGATATCAGAAAAATATGAAATTTTCACATTTTAATATGGTACTAAGAACCATCCTGTAAAGTTTCAGTATTTTTGGATAACCGTGCAATACTCAACAGCCAGGTGGTACAACTGTTCATGCACACTGTACCACCTTTGCTGGTGAGACCCATCACTGTTGAACCTCCTTCTTTATCTTCATTTTCATTATGTGCCCACTGACCAGCACACTCACGCACAGGTCCACTTACAGCAGCGACTTCTTCTTACACACTCAAACACACACACACACATGAAAAACCCACAAAATCCCACACTCTTCCATCTCAAACTCAACCCAGTTCACCTCTCATAGTTACCTTTCCCCACATTTCTTCCAAAAATTCCTGCATACATCCACTTTAGGCGTACACCCCACACACTAAAAATATTCAAGCACCACACCCTATTTCCATCACCTCCACGCACAGATTCACACAGTCACCATTTTGTTCAGCTCACTACTCACACACACACACACATGTATATATATATATATATATATATATATATATATATATATATATAAACCCAGATACACAGTTATGCACTTACACACCTGCACACAATTAAAAACTCACGCACTCCAGTTGTTTCTCACACATACGACACATGCACACACAAAAACACTTAGTCAGCACACCCACACAGAGACCCGTTTACACTCATATCTCATTCATTCTCTCACATGGCAGTCCCATGGCTGTCCATAACCCGTAAGATTACAAGGCATAAATCTGGTTTTTTTCCTTCCCCATCACAGCCACCTTATAACCTATAACCACAACTTTGCACTACATCATAAACACTCATTAACAGCCCTAAACCCACAGAAAAATCACACGGGTTCTTTCATGCCTTCCTCCTTAAAATTGTAAGCAACTTAAGCACTAGAGAGATAGGCTGAAAGAAAACTTACCGAGAATAAATTAGTTTTCTTCCGTCTCCTTCCTTCTGTCTCTCTTTAAGTGTAGCAGATGAAGATAAAATAGGGTTGGGCGGCTGCTCAATTATAAAGGGTATAAATATGAAACCCTAAATGACAAACTATTAAAAATCCCTTTTAAGTTTCGTTAGTTTTGCAAACATTACCCGAAATTTCTTATTACTTATGAAAAGACCAAAAATAAATTATTTACTATAGTTTATGTGCCGAAAAACTTTTAATGTGTTTGATACGCTACCCAGCTTCCTATTTTTTGCTAAAAGTTTCTAGAAATAAATATCATTAACGCTAATTATCGCTGAAGATTGCCGATAAAAATTCTTTCACGCTAATCGCTAAACATTTAAATTCACGGCCAAAAAGTGTTAGATAAAAAAAATTGGTGCTAAGAAAAATGTATTTGCTGCTAATAATTTTAAATAACTCAAAAAATTTATCGGGTTGTTACACAAAGGGTATGGCCGAGGGCGTGAAGATGGTGGTTGACGATGTTGATGCGGCCTTGGGAGTGGTACGGGAGGGCAATGTGTGAATGGAAGGGGGAGAAGATGAAGAAGAAAGAAAAAAAGGAAAGAAAAAAGAAAAAGAAAAAAATGGGAAGCGGCGGCGGCGTGAGGATGCCGGGGGGAAGGTGGGGCGGGGTAAGATGAGAAAGAAGAGAAGAGAGGGTGGGGGAGGTGGGCTGAGCCGGGGGAATGTGGCCTAGGCTGCGGGGGGAAGGGGGCGGGGAGGAGGGAGGGGGAGGAAAAAAGATGAAGGGAAAAGGGTGCGCGACGGCAACGGTGAGAGGCGGTCGCGGCGTGGGTGAGGGGAAGGGGGAGGGGCGTGGGGAAGAGAGGAGAGAGATAGGGGTGAGATGGGAGGTTGCCTGCGGTGGAAGAGACGAGCCGAGGAGTGGCGGCTGGAGGCCGAGGGAAAGCTGGGCGGCACATGGAGAAGAGAAAGAGATGATGGAAAGCTTTAGGGGTTAGGGTTTGTGGAGGACGCAGGTCGGTTCGGGTAGGTCGGGCATTTGGGCATGGACAGAGAGAGAAAAAGGGAGCACGGGTCGTGGCCCAGAGCGGGTCCAGGCGCGCTGGTAGGGTTCTGCCTAGATCTGATTTTTGAATTTAATTAATTATTTTCTTACCTAAGGAGGGAGCCCTTAAGAAAAGTTTTCATAATGTACAAGATGGGGATGAGAGGAGTGGGATGGTGGGAGTGAGGAGAGGAAAATGTTAGAGGGAGAGTGAGGGGGTTGGTGGGAGGGGAGATGAAAATTTTTGTGAAAAATTTCTTAAGCCTACGAGGGTGAGAGGGAAGTGACCCGACCGCGAACAGGAAGAGTGACTGGGAGGAGGGCGAAGGGGTGAGAAAATTTTTAATTTTCTAAGTGTTGAGAAATTTCTCTGAGTGTTGGACGAAGCCTATGGAGAAGGGGCGTGAAAAAAAATTGTCACAAAATATTATTTCTAAGTGTTGAGCTCAGACAAGCGTGCCAGCAGAGACCGCTGAGGGTGATCATCGATGACCGGTTGCAAAAAAATGAAATTTTTTTTGAAGTGTCAAAAAAGAGGATGAGGGGTAATGATGCAACCGTAGTAGCGTGGCTCGAGCCACCACGTACCACGTCACTGTAATGTGAGGCAGAAGGGGTTTGGAAGTGGCAAAGCCCCCAATGGAGTGGGTGATGGCATCAAGGGTGGTGTCAGTAGACTTGGGTAAAACGAATATAGCTTGAAAATTTTTCTATGTCTGGAAAATGTAACTTCATTGATAACAAAGATAGGCAACATGCCTTGGTACATAAGAGTCGAGTACATGGAAGTTTGCAAAATGAAGGAAAAAAATTACAAGTGTGGAAAAGGCACTAGTCATGCTATGGCTTGGGCGTTTGGTTCGCATGTCCCAGACTTAGAGTTTGAGCTCGCCAGATGCAATTTTGTCTACGAAGGCAAACTTGAGGCCCCTGCACCACTTGAGGCCGTGACCGACCTTTCGATGATAGGGGCAGTAGTTGGGATGAGCTAAGTCTTCCGGGGTAGGTTCAGTGTCGGCATTGGGCAGGGTTATGGCATTATCGTTGATCTATGTCTCGCAGAGAGCTCTGACAGTCTTCAAGTCACTTGGGTATTCTGAGGCAGGCATCGGCTGCCCTCTCTTGTCAGGGCGCCCATCCCTTCCTTGGGACTGACGCTTGTGGTTGTTGTCTTCGTTACTGGCTGCTTCTGTCGTCGCTGCCAAGGCAATATGAGGTTAGGGCTTTGGGGTCTTTGACGGACCGACTGAGTCATAGGTACGTCGTGCAGCTTCCTTGAGATGTCCCCAAGACCGAAGCTGGAGGTTTTCAAGGTAGACCCTGTAGGTGTCCTTCATGTTCCTGATGCAAATGGGTACGAGGGTCTCATCCTTGCAGAAGTCGGTGCATTCCAAGCACTTGTGATTAAATCACGTGACATAGGTGTTGAGGTCTTCCCTGGGGTTCTGGCGAATTCTGGAATGTCAACGATGGTCACAAGTTCCGTCTCATAGTGAAATTTGTCAAGGAAGAGTTAGACGATGACAGACCAGGAGTGGATAGTACTGTCAGAAATCTGATGATACCAAGAGTAGGCGAGGCTAGTTAGGGACTTGTGAAATTCACAAAGCTTCAAAGTGTCGTCCTCCCCATAGTGCTCCAGAGAGCCAGCAAAACGGGTGAGGTGCTCGCGGGCGTTGCTCTCTTTGCCGTTGAACAGGGTGAATGATGGTTGCTTTTACTTGACAGGGTAGGGCTTGGTAGCAAGGCTGCCAGAGTATGGAGCATGGCCTGACAGCTTAGAGGGGGAGTGTGGTAACGATGAATGCTTGAGACGGCAATGGATGGCATCAAGGTCATGCTTGGTGACGTACGAAGCATGTGAGGGTTTGTGCCCGGTCAGGATGATATAGGCACCAGAGCCCCCAGACGGTGCAACTTGAGGTATCGAAGGGATGACGATGGTAGAGAGGGTTTGATGGTGGGGAGTAACTTGTTGGGGTATGGTTTGCATATGGGTAGTGTCAGCGGCTGAAAGCAGGTCGTCGGGCAGGGTAGATTGGAGTAAGCCAGGGGAATGACTTGTGTTTAGGTTTCAGTTGGTTATGTTCGGGTTAGGCTTCATCTCGATTGAGTCGTGAGTCTCTGAAGTGCTTCGAGCCAGGGTAAGGCGTGGCCCGTAGGCTGAGGTGCACGAGTCCTTTTGTCGAGGGCCGGGAGGACCAAGGCAGCGGTGGTCGCGACACTGGGACCTGAGCAGTGTCCAAAACTAGCCAAGGCCTTGAAGGCTGAATCTGAGGGGGAGGGGCCAACCCTAGAGCTTGGGATGGCAGGGGTGAGCAGCGGACACAGGGTGGGAAGCTCTAAGGCCTTGAGAAGTTGACGTTTGTGAAGTCAAGACTTGGATTGATTTTTGCATTTCTAAGATGACAGCTATGAGAGAAGATTGAGAGTCTTGGAGGTAGGTGATGGTAGGAGTAAGGTGTTGGATTGTGGCGTTGACGATCGCGGTCACATCGGGTGCATCCATTCCAGGTAGAGGCTGGAGTTGGTTGTGACTAGTCTCTTCTTGATCCTCGAGGTGATGCTCCTTTTGGATGGCTGCGTGAAGACTTTGGCTGGTAGTCCTGGTAGCCCTGCACTGTGATGCTCACCTCCCCAGCGGAGTCACCAAAATGATGGCAAGGAAAGTGGGTTCGCAGTCGACGTGGAGGTGCCACAAGGAATGCAGTCCGAGTCAGATGTCAAGTATGTTGATGTGAGACACAGCGAAGGTAGAGACCAAGGGCTTCCCAGACAGAGCCTGAGGGTGGCAATGCTGCAAGGGCGATGGCGCAGGGTGAATACATGATGACAATAATAGTTTGATGCTTAGGTCCAGAGTCAAGGTCCGATATGTTTTTCTCTCTAGGATTCTAGAGTGAGACAGCTAAAAGTCTGAAAACGTGCAACCGTCTGAAAATGTCCCTATCCTCCAAATGAATTTTCAGGATCTCTATTTATAGAGATTGAGATGATGATGTCATTAACCAACACGTGGCGCTCCCTGAAAGTGACACGTCACTGAGGGGTCCACGAGTGCCGGTGCTCCACGGACTGTCATATCGCATATTCAACTTGCCTATTCCTCATAGCGTCGCTCTGTCTGTCTGGAAAGACTCCCACAGCGTCGATGTGCCCAGAGAACCCCCTTGATCTAGCCACCAATCTTAGCCCTTGATGGGGAAGACCCGACGCCTAACTGCCAGGCAGACTAGGTGCAATGTTCTCTAGAGACCTGCTCCCGTCTCGGAGTGACCCGGGGGTCATAGTCCCTAAGGGTGCTAATGAAGCCCCAGTGCCGGAGTATGTAGGCCAATCACACAGACACCCTGGCAGAGATAGTGTCCCGAAGGAGTCACCTATTCCGCAGGCCAAGGTAACATCCCCGAGGATCCGTCTACCTGGTCGGCCGAGGTAGCATCCCGGAGGATCCATCTGCCTGGTCGGCCGAGGTAGCATTCCGGAGGAGTCATCTACCTGATAGAAGAGGAGTCTTCGTGCCGGAGCACTTAGAGCTCCCTGGCAGAGATAGTGTCCCGGAGGAGTCGTTTATCCCCGCGGGTGAGTCCTTGTGCCGAAGCACTCGGAGCGCGTCAAGGTAGCATCCCGAAAAAGCCGTCTACCTGGCGGAAGGCGAGTTAAAAAGCTCTGGCAGCCAGGAGGAGTCGCCTATCCCCACGTGTGAGTCCTTGTGTCGGAGCACTAGGAGCGCATCGTGGTACCATCCCGGATGAGCCGTCTACCGGATGCGCCGAGGTAGCATCCTGGAGGAGCAGTCTACCTAGCAAAAAGGGAGTTGAAGAGCTCCCTGGCGGAGATAGTGTCCTGGAGGAGTAGCTTATCCTCGCTGGTGAGTCCTTGTCATGGAGCACTCGGAGCGCGTCAAGGTAGTATCCTGGAGGAGTCGTCTACCTGACAGGCCGAGGTAGCATCTCGAAGGAACCGTCTACCTGGCAGAAGGGGACTTGAAAATCTCCCTGGCAGAGATAGTGTCTCAAAGGAGTCGCCTATCCCTGCAGGATGCTGGACACTCCGGAGAGTGCATCGAAACTTGTTCCAAGACCAAGGCAAGGTGAGCATGGTGTGGTGAGAGTATGACCAATGCAAGGTCATGGTAGTGTGACAGAGAGCCAGGGGACACGACTAGTGGCGCGGTGGAGTGAGTAAGGTGCCAGGACACGTCTGTGTTAGTGGCGCGGCGCATGGGCGCGAAGGAGACGGTAAGGTATCGGGGCACAATAGTGTGACAGAGAACCTGCCCCAGGCATGACTGTATCAGCGGCGTGTGCATAGACGAGGCAGAGTGTTGGAGTGCGGGGCCCGGGTGCCGGCGACGGGGGTCGCAGAGACGACTTAAAGGCGACGGGGGTCGTGGAAATGACTTTCGGGCGACGGAGGTCGCAGACTGACGTCTGGGCGACCAGGGTTGTGGAGTGACGTCCGGGCGATGGGGGTCGCGGAGTGACGTCTAGTCCTTGAAGAGTAGTGAAGATGCTAAGTATGGAAGTCAAAGGCCAACCCTTTGGGAAAAAGCCAAGGCCAAGCCTCGAGGGACGCGAACGCCAACCCCAGAGGATGGCCGAGGCCGACCCCAAGGGAAAGGCCATGGCCGACTTCCTTCGGTAAGAGCCAAGGTACGCCGACGGGCGACGGACGATGTGTGACGGTCGGAGCGTGATGAGCAGTCGCGTAAGGATGATTTTCTTGTTGAGAAAGTCACGTAGAAAAAGTGAGAAGTGCACGTGACTTGAGCGTGCACGTTTTGACCAGTTGGAAGTGTTGAATATTGTATGTTGCTTGTGAGGACGTGTCATGCAAAATGAGACTCTAGGTGGGCCTTTGGGTGCAACCAGAATAGGTTGGGAACAATAATAAACCTTATAGTGTATATATTAAAAATATTGTGGAGATTATGTTCTTAGAGTAGTCCATCAGCTTACAAGAAAAATGCCTATTAGCGACGGAATTTAGCAATGAAATAAATTTTGCTAAATTCCGTCGCTAAAAGCCACCTAATCTGATAGAATTGGGCGACGGAATTTGGTTTCGTCACTATTATGACTCCAAAAATGGTGAAGGGAAAAATAGGTGGGACACAAAACTTTGCGACGAAATATTCTAACAAAAATACCTTAGCGACAAAAATTACTAACGGATTTTAGTGACGGCATTATTTCCATCACTAAATATGTTATTTCAACTTTTAATTACAGAAAACTGCTTTTACTAATTATTGAGAATGGAAGAATATTATATAATAAAGCAAAAAAAAAAAAAAACTGAGTACATAAAACAAAAGGCAAATTCAGTCAGCCAATCTCTGTCTTTCTCCCCCAGTAAAAGGTTCTTTTTCATTACTTCATTCAGTTCACCAACGATGGAACTGTGACCGCCATCCACCTCAATCTCGAACCCAACTCATCGGCCTCACACTTTATCAAATCTGAATCTCGTCTCCCAGCCATGACCAGGATGATCAATCCAAGGAAACTGAAGACCTAAAAGTAACTTGCTCATGCCCTTCTAGTTATTTGATTTTCTTTACGCTCCTTGCATGATTGTTCATTCTAGATAATGTGTAAGGATCTGCTAAACGGGTGATTAGATATTGGGGGTTTTTCTATCCGTCGGTAAATTGTATCAATTGGGGGTTTGAAGAGCTAATAACCTTAAGCAAGTTTGTTTTTTTTCCCCCATCAAAATGATAACCTCATAGAAAAGGAAACTAGGTAATTAGTTATGTCAATTTCATTTGTGCCATCCTATGTACAGATCCCCTTTAATTTTCTCTTGATGTGCTAATTTTCTTTATCTTTCCTACGTTTAGGAATTGTTGATAAGGGATTTCTTTAATCGATTGTTCTGAAATTGTTGCAAGGAATTTTTTTTTCATTATTATGTGTTACATTTACATATAAGAAGTATGTATATGTTATTGAGCTTTTGATGGAATCATATGAACCTAATACAGTTCCAATGTATTCTTTATGCTTTAATCACATTATGGTTTCTTAGCTATTAAAGTATGATCCATTGCATTAAGCTTTGGTTCAGCCTTTTTTGCTTCATTTTGCCATTTTTCTTTGATATTCCTGTTTTGAGGTTTTCAAAATTATAATCATAATGGGTTGCTAAGCTATAAATCACTTGAAGCGGAAATGACGGAGGCGTGCTGATGAGGTCTAGCATTTTCCAGCGAGAGATCCTTTGTATTGTAGCATGGTTGGTAATTAATCAATTATCATTGTACCTTTTTGTGATAACTGTTATTTTTCATACCTAAAAGATGTAAGGGCCAATGCTTGGTACAGTGGTAGAACCAAGAACGCATGGGCTGCCAAGCATGAAAACCTGTGTTTGGATATGAGACTTCAAGTTTAAGCTTGCCAGAGCTTTAAAAAAATTCGGAAAGTTTATTTGAAAGGAATTACAAAGAGGTGGGGATAGTACTGCTTTGCTTCTACACTATCAGGTATATATTAATCTATCGCATTAAGAAGTTGGTTTCTGTCATTGCTTATTCTGATCTCATTAGCAGTTATAGCCTTTACATTATGTTTTTAGGAGAATACATTTGGATGGAAAATTGCAATCAGGGACCATGTGTTACTGAGTTTGGAGGTGGCGTTTATCACCCACAAATCTAGTTGCCTGTTGAATAACTCTTCAAGCATCCTTTCTTTATGTGGTTGTTGGTAATTTTCTCACCAGTAAACGTATCTTCCTCGAAATGATAGTGTTCAAGTGGTTATTGTGAATGTGCCTAATTTTGCATTTTACTTGTAGTGAGCAGAGATTTTGTCCTCCTTGATGGTGCTTTGCAACATTCGGAGTAATCTTGTATGACACAATGACAAATCGCAGATCTCAGGAAATTGAAGGTGCTACACTCATCCTGAACCTGAGAACCTGTTTGCTATACAAAGTTTCCTTCAATTGTTACTTGTGATTCTGATTATAGAAATGACAAGAACAAAGGCATGTCTGCCAATATGTATTAACTGGTCGCAATGCTTATTCCCTCTGCCCCTCTGGAAAGAACCTTCTTGAACTAGGTTATAGGAGGCCAAAAATGAAGTGAAAATTCTTAGATAAACTTTTCTCAACAGCAGTTGCAGTAAAGACATCTTTGACATGCTTTAAATATGTAGATTTATACACCCTGAGAACATTCTATTGCATGACTGCTGTTTAGTGAAATCTAATGTGAAGCTGTAGTCACATAAGCAATTAAGTACAAATAAGACATTCTTGAGTGTGGTCACATGTTGAATGAGAAACAACTGAAAGATACTTTTAGCTTCCCGTGTGATTCATCTCCATAGGCTAGCAGTTGACTTCAGTTAATGAAATTCTCACTAGGGAAGTGTCAAAGCTTATGTGGTCGTAGAAAATTTGTGGTAGCTTATCTGCTTCTGTCTTAGCCATCATGCCATTGACGCGAGTATATTGATGCATAATCCTTGAAGTTCTTATTGCCCGCATCATTTAACATGCCTTTAATTGTTTTGTTATAGGCCGAAGTTACCGTGACTGATGTTATTGAGGATGGCAATGATTAAACTTTTCGATGCGATTGGTGGATGATTGCCTTATGTGACCTGATCTTAGGTTACTTTTGTTAGAGAATATTTGTTTATTTTGGTGTATAACTAAGCAACTAGTGGATTTCGATGCATTAATTCAATTGTTACCTTTTAGTGGTATTCCACATAATACTTGTTATCTTCAGTTGATTGTGAGAAATTGGATCATTATGTATTGTCACAAGTTGTGGTATCAATTAAGAATAGGATAATCTATTATGTGTATTCAATAGATTTTTGTTTTCAAAATTATTAACTCCTAAATAAGGTTTTTGCAACGGAATTAGCGGCTAAAAAATTATTCAATTCATAAATATGGTTTTTGTGACAGAATTTAGCTCCTACATATGGTTTTTGCGATGGAATTAGTGATGGAAAAAATTATTTTTGCTCCTAAATATGATTTTTGCGACAGAATTAGTGTCGGAAAATTTTATCTTAGAGACGGGATTGGCGACCGAATTTTCATCGCTAATGGTATTTTTTTAAAACGTATATAAACATATTTATATTTCAATTATTTATTTTTTAGTAATGTTAATTTTCTAAAAATTTAAAAATATTTCTAATTCCGTCGCTAATGAAAGAGAGATCACTGATGGAGCAATAATTCCGTCGATAAAACCTTTAGACTTACGAGGGTTTAGGCGAGCGGAACTTTTGCGACGGAATTTCCATCGCTGAAGGAATTAGCGACGGAATTTAGACTTTTAGCGACAGAATTTCTCCCAAAGGGAGGAATTTGATGGCTTGGATCGATGCCTTGTCATCTTCATCAAACCACTAGAATCAGAATAAAAACTTCTCTAATGGAACGATGATCTGGCAGCTAGAGAATCCTAAGATGGGATGTGATTAACTTCAGAGAAGAACAAGGGAAGCCAGCGATCTGCGAAAAGAAAGAGCGGTTTCACCGTTACTCGTGGCCAGATGCAAAAGTTATTCTCGGGGTTACTGAGTCATACCACACAAATAATTAGTCAATTTAAGACGGTATATCTACTCATAAGAAACTGATATTTGGGCTCAATGTCTATTCATTTGTATTAAATGTGACTTCAACGCAACGACATGAGAAATCTTTTCAAGTCAACTGGGGGATACAGTATTCATTTTTCTCACAAAATGATCTTTCATTATGAGCAAAGCAAACTCGTACACAATACAAGTGCATAAAATAGAGACAACGAATAATCCAAAACCCGATTATGTTCCTGTACCCCATCAGCACACAAGATAATGAACCTTATAACGTATATATTAAAAATATTGTATGTTTTCACAGGGTATCTCATGTTAGTTCAAGTGGTCATAGAAGTTTCATGTTTACTAGAAGTTTCAATAGACCATAATCGGTTAAATCTGGCATTGGCGGTAACGGCAGATAAGGTGCTGGACATTGTATATAACAACGTCAGTTACAAATACTAGTGATTGATACCCTGGAGGGGTCTGCTTTTTGACATAAATTTCCATAGTTAAAAGGTCTTACGCAGCATGAGAATCTATTAAGCTCCTGAGACATGACCCTGCTTTTACAACGAATTTGTGCTTGAAACCGTCTATTGCCATGCAGAATGGATGCTTATAATAACCTTATGTTTTTCGTTCTAAGAAACAAGCTTTAGAAGACAGCAGTTGTCTTGTGAGATGGGAGGGGGCTCATCAAGTCACCACACCCGTCCCCTCCCCCCGCCGCCTCCCCCTCCCCTCCCCCTCCCGCCTCCGCCCTCCCCCTCCGCCGCCCCCTCCACCGCCGCCGCCCCCCCCCTCCCCCTCAGCCTCACCCTCCGCCACCGCCGCCTCCGCCCCCTCCACCACCACCGCAGCCCAAGAAGCCTCATAACTGTGAAGCCATCCTGAAAGATGCAGACATACCAATAGACAGGTCATCCGTTAAGAAGCTGCGTGATCAACTCTATGCTGGAGTCTTCTTGAACCACAAGAGGAAGGTAAGTCTTCTTTCCATCTCCAGAAGTTGGTTTGTCTAAATCTTGTCATTTATGCCCATGAATAATTAGATTTTCTTAAGATATTAAGTAACACTTCATACTTTCCTAGAGTTTATTCGACTTTGCTATGCCTCAAAGTCACCCGTTTTACTCGCGACTTAATGCGTAAGGATGATATGCCTCAACTAATATGTCTCATTTATTCAACTCTTGTGTTCAATTTGCCTTCAGTTTATTCAATGTACAAAAAAATCAGTCTATAAGCTGCAACAGAGTAAGACTGCACACTCACCCTCCACATGCCCCGCAGTGATGGGAGTATCTAAATATCCCAAATTACTGCCCAAGTATGTACCCTTTTACCTACTTGGTACAACTTGTCATGATCTTTACTGGTTTCTGCAGAAGTATTGGGTTGAAAGGACATCCTACCACAACTGCTTCATGTTATTTGCAAGGGATCTGGCAATCACCTGGGCTGATGACGAGCGTTATTGGCACTGGCCTAGCTTCAAAGAAACAAGGTAATACAAGTGTGTAGTTATGAAAAGACAAATGAACTGTACAGGCTTTAAATTATTGATCTTTATTTTCCAAGATATGGAAGGTGAAAATAGATTCAGAATCACTGTGAGGTTTTGAGTATATCACTTGGACCACAAGAGAGCTGCCCTCCAATTAATCTATAAAAAATCATATGAGATTTTCCCCAAGCTTATTGTATCCCGTTACTTAACGATTCTTATATTTGAGACAGTACGAGAGGTGGCGCACGTTGCGAGCAAACTGACCACTTTGTTAAAAGTGTGCAAACTTGACATGTAGGATTATTAGTGCGCGTTAGAAGAATTCCTAGTATCAGACTTGCAGAGGACTTACAGAATACACTTCGTACAGTTTACGAAAAAGAAAGAAAACCAGAAAAGGAGGACAATAAAAGCAGCTCGATGCACACTGATCATTTTTCTTTTTGTAGTGATGCCTTTGTTGATGTTGCCCAAATGCTTAAGGTTTGAGAAGAAGATTTCTATCCATTCTTCCAGATGGAAGCACTCAAGAGCACAAGGAAGACTTGATGAAAAAAGAAAGGGGACAATGGATAGAGATCCTGGTAGGGAAGTTTATGGCTGTACCCGATAAAGTTGGAGATATACAGTTCTCCCTCTATGAGTATGAAGCCGGGATTTGGAAGAGAGGTCTACTTGTCAAAGGTGTCGCCATTAGGCCAAAAGCTTGAAAGACTTTGCTTGGATCTGCAACAGCAAAGCCAGAACCAGTAACATAGATTGAAGAGATGGAGTCATTCCAAGATGAGGAAGCATGTGATATATCAAAGTTCCGTGTAATAACTTTCTGGCTTGTGCCACAAAGAGAAATCGATATTCTTGTTCTTCAGTCTCTCAGTTGCGGGGCCAATTTTTTCTGAAAGCTGTTTCACAACAAACATGATAAAGTGATCCATAGCCAAGCTGTTGATTTTGTAAATCTAAGCGTGCAGAAGACAAAAGTTTAAGAAAATTAACCAGTTAAAAACCACTGGCAAGCAGTGCAGCCAGTAACTTAACAAAAGAACTCGACCTAAGTGGAAGAAGCACACTCAATTAACTCACACTAGGCAGTGGACCCGTGCAAAATGCACGGGGCCACGATAAATTTATCTGTACTGTAAATCATGTACTTCGGAAAATTAGAACGGAATCTAATTTCATAAGAGAGACAAAGTAATGAGTTTCAAAGACAATATATGAGCTAATACATATATTCATCTTAAAATAATAGTAGTATTGATGACATAATAATCATATTGATGGTATCAGTCTAAAACGCAGTCATTGTATTAGCTCAAATTCAATCATATTGATGATATCGGTCTAAAACGTAGTCATTATCTTACCTCCAATTTTGGTTCCACCATTCTATCACCTAGTGATAAAAGATTTCACCAATATGTGATTTTTGTAGTCATTTCTATCCTCTTTGATTTTTGCGTATCAGAATCCAGCATAGATTGTTTGCATATTTGTATTGTGGTATGCCTAATAAGTTGTCTCTTTTAATCAAAAAAGGATATGTTGGCCTAGCATATAAAGGTCATTCAGTATCACACTATCTTTTTTTATGGAATATGGCATTTTAAGTGTCCTGTAGTCGCCTTATATCTTTCCTTATGAGACTTGTATACGTACCGCCTTACAAAATGTGTTTTTATCTACATTTAAATGATTAGAGTTACATGTAAATGGCCTGTTGAAAGTACAATCCGAGAAGTTGTTCAGACCATAGCAGTCTGAGATACAAATTAATTAAATCTCGAAAATGACTTTGACCGAAGGGAACTTTCTGATTGTTGTCCATGGGTACCATAACATGAACGGGAGATAAACCCTTATGTTGAAAACTTTAAGAGTTTTTAAAATGCATATAAATACACATCTTGAACAGACATACTACGAATTTTAAAATCATTACAATCAATTCTTTACTTGTTAATTAGTACCTTTTAGCAATAATAGTAAAACTTTCGGATTTCTAAGGAACAAACAAAGAGCGGAGAAGCACAAGATGTGTGATAGTTTTCTGTTTTGTAATTTTTTTCTTCATAAGAGCCTGCCTTTAAGGCATTGAGTTTTGCCAATATTTAGTTGCAAAAGCATACCAGAGTGCATCTCATTTTTCATGTAATTCAGGCTTGTGTATAATGCAAATCCAAATATATTATTTTAATGTGATTCTATTTTTGTTCTCACTTTGTGTAGGGTTACGTGGCTTAAGATTTAGAATCTCTATAGTATAAGTTCATTTTGCTTTGAACAGATAGCACTTCACTTTTACTCGCCCTTTGACCACAAGATCTGCTCATCTAGATTAAAATGTTATGATGCTTTGTAAAGCAGAGACATGCAAGCCGGTACTTTCTTACATTGACTTGGATTTCAGCGAATAGAAATGTCAGGTGTGATTTTATTTTTGTTTTCCATCTCTGATATTGCCAACATGATAGTACACATACACCTTAAGATTGCAACTTCAAATTTGTTTTTTTTTGGAATTATTTCTCTGCTAAAGAATTCATATTAGTGAGAAAAGAAAAAATATCAAAAAAAGGGTTGAAGTACCTAACTGTATATACAACTACAAAGATCAAGAACAGGACACTGAGGAACTGCAAATAAATAAAATGGCATAGTTTGAGTGCAAATGAATAAAAGTCTAAGCAAATGCAAGTATGGTTAGTATTATATAATGCAGAAGCAATCAAAATTCTTACATGCTTGCGTACAATATTCTAAAACTACTTTAGACCTACAATGACAATACCAATATAAATATTCTTATATTCTAATGGTTGTTCTTGTAAACTAAGGGGATGCCTTGTTTCGTGTACTTTTATTTTTTTCAGTTTTCTTTTGATTAAAATATCCAAATAGTACCAAAAAAACTGAAAACACCCTTCGGCTATTTTCACCTTTTTCCGCATCTTGTATTCTCCTTGTCAGAGAATACCGAATCCAAACCACTGTTCATGCTTTTTCGGCAAGAGCCTCCTGACGCCCGGCTGGAATGTCAATTCATAGATAGCCTTTATGTCCCGCAATTTTAATTATGGAGGCTAACTTTAGAAGTAACGCCACGCAGGTGCCTAATGGACGCTTACGAGGACGCTTACGAGGCAATAAATGGGTAAGGTCTCCAGAATGTTCTATACTCTTCTTGTACATAAGAGATAGTTCTAGAGAGGATTCTAGAATGGTAGAGAACCTTGTACATATCTAGAGAATTGTAGAAGCAGAATAAGATCCGTATGATGGAATGTATCTCCACCGTCCGTTGAGGAGGTGGACTAGTATAAATAGCCGAGGCCTCACTTGGTCAAAACACACAAGTATTCTTGTACACAAGCAATACAAGCATACATTCTCCCAAACTCTCTCTTGTATTCTTCTTGATTCTTTTGCTTCTAGCATCGCCCAACCTGAGTGGAAATGCTTGTTATAACCAGATTTTCGTTAGGGATGAAGATGTTCATAAGACTGCATTTAGATGTCCAGGAGCAATCAGGACATTTGAATGGATAGAATGCCCTTTGGCCTAAAGAATTCTGGGGCCACATACCAAAGGGCAATGAATTTAACTTTTCATGACATGACTAATAAATTTCTAAAAGTGTTACATCGATGACGTAGTTGTTAAGTCAGACGATCATCAGGAGCATATGCAATATCTTGAAGATGCTTTCATTAGAATGAGAAAACATGGTTTGAAAATGAACCCTTTGAAATGTGCTTTTGGAGTTTCTACAGGAAATTTTTTAAGATTTTTGGTTCACCAAAAAGGAATTTAAATGGATAGAAATAAAGCAAAAGCCATTATAAATGCTAAATCTCCTTTAAATAAGAAAGAGTTTCAGCATTTTTTAGGCCAAGTTAACTTCTTACGTCAATTCACTGCCAACTTAGCAGGAAAGACAAAAGGCTTCTCAACTTTGTTGAGGTTAAAAGGGAATGTCAAATATTGGTGGGGAGCAGAGCATCAGCAAGCTTTCCAAGCGATTAAGGAATACCTGTCAGGCCCCCAGTCCTAATGCCATCAAGAATCGGAAAGCCATTGAAGTTGTATATAACAGCCGCAGAGTCTTCGCTTGGCAGCTTGCTGGCTCAAGAGAACAATCAAGGCTATGAACAGACGATTTACTATTTTAGACGAGGCCTAAATGTAACTGAACAAAGATATTCTGTTATAAAAAAAATATGCTTAACTTTATATTTTGCTTGTTTGCACTGCTGGGCAAACTCACTATCGATCGCGCGCCTGCGACGCAACCGACGAACAGTAAGGGATCTTTTTTGCCTCTCGGGCCTGAGGACTTCACTAAAAAGGAAAACTAACGGAAGACAATATGTTGAATTGATCGAAAGACGATGCACCCACTGAAATTACAGATACAATTCTCACAGTACAACGTGCATAGTTTCTACAACGCACTGGATTTCCTATGGATACAATGCAGATCATCTATTCAACTGCCTAAAGAAGTCTAAATAAGCTATTCTTCCTATTCTAGTTCTGTTGAGAGACTGACGGCCCTCTTTCTGTTGCCTTCCCCCTGCTTTTATACTTGTAATGTTTGTAACTGTCTTCCTTGGTAACTGTTATCTTTTATCTTCATTGAAGACAACTTCTAAGACCCCATGATCGATTGCTTCTTCCGAAATTCCCTCAATCCTGTTGATCGTGGCCCGTCTTCAAAATCTCCACTAATCGATTTCATTTGGCACATTTTCCCATGCCTGTTTCAACGCTATCGACCATGAAACTATTTGGCGGTTTCCTCCTCCTTGTACAGTTTATTCATGCATTTTGTTTCCCCCGTTTCTTTTGCTCATTTATCTCTTCCTTGTAATTTGGTAACAAATGATAACTACTGCAATCGTGCTTTTTCACTTTCTTTATTTACGCACTCTTTTGTTGTTATCACTATGCCACGTGTCTGCATCCCATTCGTGAAAATATTGGTGCCAACACTACTGTAGTTAAGCTTCGACATTACATGCTACCTTTTGATGTGTTAGTAGTAGCACAGACTGGTTTGGTAAAATATATGCCATCGAGACCGGTATGACGAGGAAAAATGGGAAAATGAGTGCTAGCTTTCATACAGAACAAGTCACGACCCAAACCCACGGGTGAGCCCATGAGCTAGGTCCGTGACCGGCCGCAGGCCCATTCAGACATCTACACAGGGCTCTGCCAGGCCTTACTACAACCTGTACTCAAGATTAAATCTAACATATTAATTTTCAAATAGTTTGATTGGCTATAAAAGGTCTCACTTAAACATTCATCAATAATCCAATTAAAAACTCTCACTTATATGTTAATGACATTTACGAAGGAATTCGAGGAGTCTTAAGCTCCTTACAAATTTTTATCCATAATAACTACTAGAAAACTAAAAATTCTGAAATCAATAGAACATTATTATTCTAATGGTTCTCATTGGGTGCCCCTTCTTCGTGTTGCTCATAACCCCCCACCCCCCGGCTCTCCTAGATCACCACCTAAAAAGTACGGAATGAGCGAAAGCCTAGCAAGTATACAAACCATGTTCCTAAAATAGGTTCGAAGATTTCAAAACATGCCAAGGGTTTCCTTTTTCAATGAAGAACTCAATATTACGATCACCAAAAATGTTCTTCATTAAGTATTTACATATATATAGACTTGCACAAACGATTATCAAATCAAAGCATAACATCAAGAAATTCATTTGCATCCATCATAGATAACACAATTTAAGTGTGCAACGGTCAGCATACAAGCCCCCCAGACTTTTAGGTAATTTTCAAAATTCACCCAACGAAAGGCCCAAAATAGTTATTTATGATAGCTTAATGTACTAGAATAATTTAATAGGTTGTTATCTAAATCCCGCTTCATTAATCGTCACTAAAAGTTACTAAATAAATTATCAATGCTAAATGCTAACTTAATTTATAACTTATGATTCTAAAATTGTTGCCATAGATCATAAATTATAAAGCTCTCTCCAAATTCGTCGCTAAAGGTCCAATAAATAATTAGTTAAATTTTTACCATAAAACCAGTCTCAAATTTAGGGGTATTGCATTCTCCCCCACTTATATCAATTTCGTCCTCGAAATTTACTGCTCTTAATCTTGTCTAATCTCCGGTATCCACCGTCATAATACATCGAGTACTGATAGAACTAGATATATTTAGACAGCTGGCTAACTACCCAAATACAATTTCAAGCATCTTCACAAAGTATATTTGTTAAAGGCCTAAAAGTACAACACTGGTAGATTTGCTTTTAACACACTTTGACCACTGACAAATATTATCTCAAAAACCAATACTCTCGAATCACAAGCTCTACTATGCTAGAATATCTTAATATTTAATCATATCTCCACTTATCCTCTTATATTGTGTAAAAGGTGAAGTCTCACCGATTGAATAATGGTCGATAAAAGAGCAAGTAAATTAAAATTAGTCTCCAGTAAGCCTATTTTAGGACCATAGTATTACATTCTCCTCTTGCTAAAAGAACTTCGGCCTCGAGTTCGACAATATTCATACATTATATCTCACAACATAACTCAGATATAACAACTAACATAATATCCGAGCGGTGCCAAACCTCCACACCAATTTCACACCAAAAACGTATATAACATCCAAATTCATAGCTAAACTAGGAAAGGGAGTTTAGGGATTTTATTACCTTGAATTTCCCTTGCCCTAGCATGGTTTTCCCTTCCCTTCGCTATCCTTTTTCACGTGAAACAGGGGCTGACAGATTTGCTAGGACGGCTGCCCTCTTAAGTTTCTCTTTATATATGGTTGCCCCAGGTTGGAAATTTCTAAAAGACCCCCCACACTTAGCTAGTGTTCTCATCTCACCCACATTTCTCTAAAAGACCACCATATGATTTTATATTAAGCGTAAGGGGAATAAAACTTTTTGACAACTAAAGTTTCCATTGACGAAATTAAATTTTGGGTGTTACAATCTCCCCACCTTTAAAAGAATTCCGTCCTCAGAATTGAACATATCTTATACTCCCAAAGCAACTTCCTACCTTGCCTCCGATCTTAAGCACTTTACCTTGATGGCAATCGATACAACGGCCCAACACTGTCTAATTCCGCACAACAATTCACGTTTATGAAAATCTAACCGTCAAATTTTTCATGTGAAATTGTAACGCTAAGCTCAAACCAAATATATCGTAACTTTTGCTCCTATATTCGCCAACTTTAAAAGAACCCTTCACCTTTCAAAAGTCATTAAACATTTCACGTACCAAAATAAATAAATACTCTTAACTTATGTCTGGCTTAAACCACAGCTAAACTAAGATAACATACTCAGCCATTTTCGTTCTTTAGAACTAAGATTATATGCCTACAGTACTAAATAAGAAAACACCTTTGCAAGGATGGAAGGAATAGAAAGCGCACCCATGACCACTGAAATGGATGCCTGGGAGTCCCGCTGGGTTTTTGCAAGAACTTTTGTCGTTGCTCGGGATTTTGTTGCATCCTTACTTGGTTGACTCTGTGATCCAATTCTAGGGCAATCCTTAATAAAATGACCCTTTCGTCCACATGAGAAACATTCCCTCGTCTTTCACGTACAGAGTCGACCTGGATGAAAGTGATTACACCTGCGGTATGGTAGTGATGTAGCTTTTCCACTCTTCCAAAGTGTTGATTTCCTTTGGAAGTTCTTCCTTTGGTCATTCCAAGTTTTGTGCAATTCCCTCCGTCTAAGGGCATCATCTTCCCAAAGTATAGTTCTCGTTGCTGGTCTAATTCTACCATGCCTATTTCCTTCTCTGTTGGATGCAAGTGCCCATATGGCCCTAGAGTTTGGATTCATCAATGTAGTCAGGTCAGACTCTTGAGGTTGCTCGAGCGACAACGTCTTTTGGGATAACGAGGAGTTTCTCTTTTCTATAGTAGGTTCAATAGGGGATCCTTGGCTAGAGATCCTATAGCTAAAACAAAAGAGAGGTCGTGGAACTAAAGGCGTAATGTATCTCACTTAAGAAAATCAACGAGTACATGACTCCCAAACCTTGATTAGTATCACTTGCTCCAATTACCAATATCAATTTCTTGAGTCACACACTCTATGCTGTCACATGTCTTGATACTTCAAACACGTGGTTACTCAAGAGATCATCAAGTTCAACCTTCCTATCCGTATTCTGTCGACTACCAAAATCTCAAACTCTATGTGTACGGTCTGACTAAATTTCAATGATGGGAATCTATTCAGTTCACAGGTCACAACACCCAGAATAAATATTTTTTCCACCCACTTTTTTTTTGGCTAGTCTAAGACCAAAGCATATCACATTTGACATAGCTGATATCAATTTCTATAAGAAATGTCTACTATTGCGTATACAGCCCAGAACTCAACCTCACTAATTAAGTTGTCAATCCTATCATAACTCTTTAATCTTAATCACATATTATTTTAGGCTTAGGAGTCTACAGAATCTCAAGCCTAAGTCCTAAGTACCATCAGACCGTACTGTTTTAGCCTAATAATCAATCAGTTAACCTTTTTCCAAACTTGTAATAAAATCACATATGGACAAATTCCCAGAATCACTTAGTCAAAGCCAAAACCTTTCCCATCCTACCTCACTTTCATTAGCCTAGATACGAGTCTATAGAATCATATACATATGCTCTGAATTGAAAAAGAAAACCCATGGCATGTTTTGAAACCTTCAAACCTATTTTAGGAACATGGTTTGTGTACTTGCTAGGCTTTCATTTATTCTGTATTTTTCAGGTGATGATCTAGGAGAAGCAGATCCTTATGATCAACACGAAGAAGGGGTGCCCGATGAGAACCATCAGAACAATAATGTTCTATTGATATGAGAATTTTTAATTTTCTAGTAGTTATTACAGATGAACTATTGTAAGGAGCTTAGGACTCCTTGAATTCCTTCATAAATGTCATTGACCTGTAAACGAGAGTTTTTAATTAGATTATTGATGAATGTTGAAGTGAGACCTTTAATAGTCAATCAAATTATTTGGAAATTAGTATGTTGGAATTAATCTTGAGTACAGGTTGTCATAAAACCTGACAGAGCCCTGGGTGGATATTTGAATGGGCATGTGGCTGGTCATGGACCTAGCTCATGGGCTCACCCATGAGTTTGGGTCATGACAGTACAACTTAACCTACATCCCTAAGAAACCGTGAAAGGACAAGAATTGGCCGATTTCCTGGCAAATCATCCAAGTGATGATATCGCGAGAGAAATAATTTACGTCAGCATCTTCCTTTGGAAGATGATATTTCATGGGTCAAAAAACTAGTAATTGAGTCGGGGCTAGGGTAGTGTTAATCTCACCCGCAGGGAACGTCCATTAATTTGATTTTCAAATTAAGAATGATTGCTCAAATAATCAAGCCGAGATTAATGTTGGGCATGTGTGTGACAACGGTTCAAATATTTGGAGATTCCTAACTGGTTATAAAACAATTAACTGGAGAATTTAAATGTAGTGCTCCTAGTTTGTAAATGCATTTTAGTATCGCGTCATACTTATTAAAGAAGTTTGATGATGTAACTATAACTCATGTCCCAAGATTGAACAATGGGGATGCCAATGTCATGGCTCAATTGGAATGAAGATTAAGAATCTTGGATGGGGTTAGCGAACAATGGGTAAAAGTATCAAAACATTTGCCTTCGATTGGTGACAGGTATGAGCAGGTAGAGATAGTCAATCCAATCAATTAAGATCGACGACCTTCTATTATTCAGTTTTTACAAAATCCACAATTGAAAGTGGAAAAAAAATAAAGCTACAAGAAATTAAGTATTTTATCCTAAATGATCATTTGTTCAAACGAACGCCAGAAGCGTTCGCATCAAGATGTTTAAGGAAATAAGAAGCCATCAAAGTGATGGGTGAAGTGCATGAGGGTACTTACAGTGCCCATCCATCATGTGTGAGGATGATATGGCTGATTAGACGATGTGGTCATTATCGGCCCACCATAATGAAGGATTGTATTACAAATGAAAAAGGATGCTAGGCTTGTCAAAAACATGAAGCAGTTCATCGGGCACCTTGTATAGATTTTCAATCGCCTTTCTGTGGATGGGCTATGGATTTGATAGGCCAAATACACCCTCATTCATCTAAGAAACATGGTTTCATTATTGTACCGACTGATTATTTTACCATGTGGACCGAAGCTAAGCTGATAAAGGCAGTCACTCAAGATGACGTCATAAATTCATCAAAGAAAACATAATCCACCGATTTGGATTACCTCACACTACCACAACTGATAGAGGTATTATTTTAACTGGGGAGGGGGGGGACAAATACTTGAGTTTGCCAAAGAGTATAAATTCAAAATTTTGAACTCTATTTCATATTATGCACAAGCAAATGGACAAACCGAAGCTACAAACAAATCGATCAAGCATATTATGGCGATGGTAGTTGGCGACACTTCTACTGATTGGCATCGATTGTTATGATAGGTTCTATGGCATTTCAGACTTTTCCAAAGTCTACTATGTGAGTAACTCCATATGTTTTGATGTTTGGGCACAGTCAAGTCATTTCGAGTAGTTATGCAAAATAATCTTCTTGTGGTAGAATACAATGAGGCCATGGCAATTGAATTGGAAGATCTGAATGACCATTGACTAGACGCTCTGGATAGATTGCATGCATAAAAATTAAGAGTGAGCATGTCTTCTAATAGAAGGGTTTTCCCTAAATCATTTGAAGAAAAGAATTTGGTGTGAAAAACCATTCTTCCAATAGGAGCCAAAGACCTAAAGTTCAGGAAATGGTCCCAAGTTGGGAAGGTCTTTTTTAAGTACATAAAGCTTAAAAGGGGGAGCATACTGGTTAAAGTCTTTAGAAGGGTTTTGCCGCTGGACTAAACCTTGCTCCTTTGGCATCAAAGTGGCCATTTTTGCCTCAAGTTCCCTCATTTCATCCGTTACTTGTTCAATATTTTTTGAAATCTACAGACTAGCCTGATGCTTTTCTTGGATCTTCACGTTTAAGGCATCAACGTCCTTATTCACTTTCATGGTGCTTGATTTGATGTTCATTCCTTGCTTCCAAGAAGAATCTATAGTTTCAAATTGGTGATCAAGTCTGCCGATGCACTGTTCAGCACAGATGCAATATCGGCCTGGGTGTCTATCAATTCATTCAGCTTTGATATTGCGTCATCATTGGCCAGTACATCTAAGAGTCAATGGCTGAGTAGACTCTTGAAAATAGTCAACAAAGCAGCTGCATCTACATTTGAAGAAGATGTTGATGTCTCTGTAAAAGGCCAGGAATAGGTGTTAATAGTTGCTTGAAGCTCTTGGAACTTTCGATTGATATCATCGGCAGCTACCACAGACACAGGATCAAATGTTGTATTTGGTACAAGCATAGGATTGATAGGTTCATTTGCAGTAAAGGCATTAGCTGCATGATCTGTTGTTTGAGCAGCCATCGATGAACTTAAAACAATTGGCATTGCAGGATTAAATGGTTCATTCACTCCAGAGGTAGTAGCTGTTTGGTCAATCGCTGAAGCAATTACTGATGGGCCTTTGGTTGGGCTGACTGTTATCAAATGACCAATTTTGGTTGGTGAATGAACTTCAGGAACGGAGAGATGACTGGTTGGACATTCTCCAATTGATAAGAGTGAGAATCACTAGAGTCCTCGTTGCCTTGAATATCCCAAGATGAATCCTTGTCCTGCAGAAATAAGAAACAAAGCTATAAACCATCGGATGATGGAGCAAGCAATACAAACGCAAACAAACCATTGAATATAAACCCAGCTGCTGAGATAGTGATGGAGATTGATGAGCAGGATCAATTGAAGGGCCTTCATCACCTGCTAGTGCTACATTTGTAGGTTTGTCAGTAGATACATTGGTAGAACCAGTATCACTAGTAGGCTATTTGCGAGTTTTTTTAGGAGATAAAAGAAAGGAAAGGAAAGTGGCACCTTTCCTCCCTTTTCTATAATTTGTGAGTTTTGTTTAAGGAGAGAAAAGAAGAAAAAAGGGAAGAAAGTTTGGGCCTCTTTTGTCACTAAATCTGTCCTCCCAAAATTGGGAAGAAAAGGAACTTTCATAAGTGATATTTTAATAATTCTCATAATACCCTTGAGATTATAACTGAATTTTTCATGACTTTAATGTCCTAGGGTTTCCTACAAAAACATATCATACTATTTATTACTAACAAACAAAGGAAGTGGTAGAAGTGGTGGCCGGTTTCATCTCCTGCAATCTCAGGTAAGTGTCACAAACTTATTCTTTTGAATTTTATAGGCCCTTAGCATGTATAAGCGTACTGCGTTAGTTTTTATAATAATTTTCAAATTTTTGTTCGTGAGTTCATGTGAATGGGTTTGCAAGATTTTTATGATTCGTTTCTGATGGTAAGTTAGATTTCAAATTGTTAATTGGTGTTATATTCATGCGGATGGGATAGTAAGACATGTGTATATTGTATATTATCATCACAGTTATAAGATGTTAATTGTTATGGCTTAAAGGTGTAACCCGTATGGACAAAGTGTCGCCCCACAAGTTCTTGTACTGGAGTAAAAAGGGGGTTGTAAATTGCATGTCAGATTGTGGCTTTAGGACTTGAAGTCAAAGATTGTGGCTTTTTGGGTTGTTGTGAATTGCCTGGCAGATTCTTGAGTGGGAGGGGTGAGGGTCCTCTTGTTTTGTGTGGAGAATCATGATTCTAGCTGGTTAATTAATTTGTGACATTAATTTAGCATAAATATTTTATAATATTGTATCACTTTTTTTATTGTTTACGCTTCGAATTAAGATGAGTTTCTGGTTTTGTTAGGGAATTGTAGATGAATATCCAAAAGATTCAAGACATGATTAAGTTTAGGATGTTGGCAAGAAGCCGACAATTAGTTGCAGCTGAAGTTTTGTGTCATGTCGCTAATTTTATTATGTGTCGAAGGAGAATTCGTAATAAAAAAGGTGGGAAAATCCAAGTAGGGATATACTCAAAACAAGGCAAATAGTACGAGATGAATTAGTTCAATCATTCGAGGTTAGCTAACATAACAACTAAATGTAAAGTAAATGTACAAGCAAAATGAAAATTGGAAAGCAAAATAAGTGCTTTATGCTTACAATCCAAACAAA